>CM051269.1:28244160-28821660 GCA_027921565.1 Artemia sinica
ACTGCTACTAAGCTCCATCTTAGTAACAGTTACTAAGGATCAAGTTCAAACTTTTGTGTACCAACTTACCCAGAATACTTATAAGGACACTAGCATAATCATGTACCTGTTGGATGACATGCATAAAAAGTGTAGCATATACTATTTTGTGAAAACCAGAGAAAAATATTTTTCTGCTCTCCTCCAAAACACAAAATTCTAACTTCCTTACAGAAAAAAATGCTTTTCCTAAATTGTGAACTTGATCCCCCCCCCCCCCCCCCCCCAGTCATTGGGCAAAACAATATATGTTTACCAAACTACCCCTTGGCTATGAAATCTATATTGCAAGAAACACTCGTTTTTCCTCAGTCTTCAGGCAAAAAAAAAGAGAAAAAAGTGTATGCTCAAAATTCAAGCAAAGAAAATAGATGATTCCAAGAACGTACTTTGTTTATAAAAGTACACTAGAGATAGATGGTCATAAAAACATCAGAGGGGGCTCATTTGATTGGAAATCAAAAATTCTAGTGCCTTTTTTAAGAGTCAAAAGTACCTAGGGGGCAACCAGTCTCCTCAGGACCTTCTTTTCCCATACATATCAGATCAATGCTATGAGCTGTTCATTCTATTTGAAATAGTCCCAAAGGTCAAATAACTATTATCCTCCATAGCCCCCAGGCAAGAGCTGTAAGTTGCCAAAGCGAGTTGTCAGTTGTTAACATATAAGGTTTTTTATTAGGAAAAAAAGGCATGTTTGATCCTGGTGTCCCAGATGACTAGGGTTATTAAGGCAAAATTTTAAAGGAAATGTTGGGAGGGATGCCAAACACAATCAAAACACATTACATGATTGCTTGTTGTCAAAAGCAAATATCAGCAATATCTAAGGAACAGCTCTGGGTACTCAGTTGAAACTTTCAAGGTACCGTATATTAAGGCTATGTTGAACAAGGATTAGAGGACAACCACTCCCCCTTCCCCCCTCCTTGTCGTTTTAGGTGCCCCCTCTGATGAACAATGATCAAAATTTTGAGATTGTCATTTCGTTCAAAGTAGTAAAAAGGTCTAATAACTATCCCCCCTAGTGATGCTATGTTGCCTACAGCCCTAGGGCAAGGATTGTAAAATAAGAAATTTGCCCAATTTTTATATGCAGGATGTATCATTGGGAAAAGGAGAAATTTTTAGTTCTGGGTGTATCCAAAAGGCTAAGGATGGTAAGATGAAACTTCAGAGACTTTTTTTTTGGGGGGGGGGGGTATGATAAAGCAAATCAAAAGGCACTAGCAAAAAGGGGGATCTGCAATAGCGTAAGAACAGCTGAGAATATTAAGTTGAAGCTGTCAGAACATATTGAGGAGAATTTTGAAAAGAGGTTGGGGGGCTGCCAACTCTCCTCCTACGCCCTTTTTAGCTACCCTCCCTCCAACAACATTTGATGGAAATTTTGAAATAGCTATCTTGTTCAGAATTTTCCAAAAGACAAATAACTATGCCTTTGGGTTGAGATAACCCCACTATTTTGAGAGGGCTGCCAAATATCATCACAATGCACTGTGTGCATGCTGGTTGTCAAAAGAGTATATCAGCAGTGTCTAAGGGATAGCTGAGGGTATTAAGTTGAAACTTTCAGGGTATGTTGAAGAATGATTGGAGGGCAGCCAAAACTTTGGGGAATGTTGAGGGGGATTTTAAACTTAATCAAAAGATGCTACATGCATCCTATTTACCAAAAAGGCATATCTACAATATCTGAAGAACAGCTTAGGGCATTAAGTTCAAACTTTCAGGGGATTTTGAGGAGGATGTTCAAAAATGGTCAGAAGGCAACCAGTCCCCCTCCAATTCCCTGTCGGGCTGCCATCCCCCAAAGATATCTGATCAAAATTGTGGAATTGTCATCTTGTTCAAAATAGTTGAAAAGTCAAATAACTATGTCTCTGGGAATGACATAACACACACTGCCCATGCCACAAGTGTTGTGAGCTATTTACTCTACCCATTGTTTATATATAGTAAATTTGGTTATTATGAAAATTGGGTATGTTTGATCCTGAGTCTTTAAAAAGACTGAGGGTATAGGTAAAACTTTTAGAAAATGTGAGGGGGATGATAAGAAACATCAAAAAATATTATATACACAAAGGTTGTCAGAAGGGCACAACAGCAATTTCTAAGGAATGGCTAAGGGTATTAAGCTGAAACTTTAAAGGAATGTTGAGAGGGATATTGAAAAAGGAATGGAGATCAACCAGCCCCCTTTTGACTTTCTAGATGCCTTCCCTAAACACTGATAGAAATCTTAAAAAGCCATTTCATTAAAAATAGTCAAAAGGTCTAAAAATTATGCCTCCAGGGATGCCATGTCCCCGCACTCCAGGGAAGGAATGTAAAGTTTGAAATTTGTCCATTTTTCATATGAAGGATTTATCATTGGGAAAGGGAGGAACGTTTGATCCTAGGTGTGTCTTAAAAAAATAAGGGTATTGAGGAGAAATT
Organism: Artemia sinica; assembly: GCA_027921565.1. Classification (NCBI taxonomy): domain Eukaryota; kingdom Metazoa; phylum Arthropoda; class Branchiopoda; order Anostraca; family Artemiidae; genus Artemia; species Artemia sinica. Next base: position 28,246,642 of record CM051269.1, read on the forward strand.
TTTGAGGAATAATGAGTAGTTTGTTGAGCTAAATCAAGGTAAAACTATCTGCAGTTAAATTATCATAAAGGTATATCTGCAATATCTTATGAACAGGCTAGGGTGTTACATTCAACTTTCAGGGTGACTACTGCTACTACTGCTATTGTGGCTGCAATTGCAACTTGCTGAAACTGCGATTGTGACTACTTCTGACTGCAATAACTTGCAATTGTGACTGTGATCGCTTGCAATTACTACTACGTCTTCTTTCAACTGCTACTATATCTACTTGTGACTACTTTCAGAGAATATTGAGAGTCATGTTGAACTAAATCAAAACACTGTATTGACATGCTGATTGTTAAAAGGGCACATCAGCAACATCAAATTCAAATTAATTTATTTAGCATAAAAAATACAAACAAATTTACAGCAGCCATCTACAAAAACCCAAAATTTTGTTTATGATGGCTGCAAATCCATTATTATAAAGCTCTACGTCCACATAAAAACTATCTCTTTACGGGGAAAAATCAGCATTTGAACTAAATCAACACAAAGAACATATACTACTCTAAATGGATTACACTCTAGAAATCACAAGTGAGAAATATCACATATCATCCCTAAAACATCCAGTCCAAAAAAAAAAGCAACAACAGAGGTAAAGAAAAAAACAAAACAAAAAAAAAATGAGATACTTCTAACTAAATCAACTATGACAAAATCAATAAGTATCAGCTAGGCTATAGAGCCGACTCCGTGCGCTTTGGCTGGGTAATTTCGCGAAATTGCGACCTTTGTCTGTCCAAACAATTTTCATACCAAACATTAATCAAATTCAAATTTCTAATCATTCGAATTATAACCCAAGAGGTTACGCTTCAATCTACTCTTGAGCTGGCTTATATTATCAGCTTGTCTCATAGCATCCGGGAGGGAATTCCACACCCCAGGTCCCGCAAAACGAGGCAGAAACGCAGCACGTTGAGTATTCCGGAGCTCCGATGCAAGGTCATTCGCATTTCTAGTCTCATAACAGTGATAAAATGAGTTAGCTTTAAAAATTTCCCAAAATACCTCCGGTGAACACTTATTCAAACATTGATAAATAAAAATTGCTAACTGGTAATCCCGTAAACTGATAAATATTTAAAATTTTCAAACTTGTAAAGCAATTCAACGTGCTATTTTCAAACTGAATATAATTACCTAAAATACGAACTATTTTATTCTGTAAAATTTGGACCTTTCTAAAACTTGAAATAAAACTACTAGTCCATAGCATGCAACCATACGATAAATAAGGGCTAACAATAGAATGATAAGTAAAAGTAAAACATTTGACGGTAGTTGATTTATTCAGTCTTCTTATCACACCCAACCCTCTTGAAATCTTAACTGCCACAAGATCACAATGTGATTTACAACTTAATCAAAATCAAGACTAAAGCCCAAGTATTCAACACCATTTACATGCTTTAAAAATTCACCATTAAAAACAATTTTATTATCTAAATCACATGAAACTCCATTTCTACAAAATGTCACGAAATTTGTTTTTGAAATATTCACTACCAAATAACTAGAATTTGTAAAACTTATCAGTTCAGCGAGGGCCTTATTTGTCTTCTCAATTAACTGGTTCAGACAAGTAGCTGTAATTGTAAACACCATGTCATCAGCAAAAGATGTTATCAGTGCATCTGATATATAAAAAACGCATGGTATCAACGTAAATTAGATAAAGAAGTGGGCCAAGTACGGAACCCTGAGCACACCAGAATTAATGATACAAGTTTTTGAAATAGAATTTTGATAGAGACTCGAATATTGCGCTGGTTAAGATAAGATTCAAACCATTTCAGAAGAACCCCTTGGATCCCTAAACGGCTTAGCCTACGCAATAAAATTTTATGAACCACCATGTCAAAAGCCTTTCTAAAGTCTATAAATACTGAAAGTACCAGAATACTTTTTTCGAGAGCACCATTGATGAAATCTGTTATGTGCTGTACTGCATGTATTGCAGAGTGGTTTTTCCTGAATCCAAACTGGGTATCACTAAGAAAACCATAAGGAGTCAGATGGTTATAAAGTCGTCAATGCATCACTTTTTCATACAGATTAGCAAATAGGGGCAATACTGAAATAGGCCTCCAATTAGACGGATCAGTCTTTGAACCCCCTTTGTGAAACGGAATAACTTTAGCCTCTTTCAGACGAGTAGGAAATTCACCTTTCTTCAAAGAAAGGTTAATCAAATAGACAATACAAGGCAACAAATATAACCATAACATGCTTGAACGTTTTCAGATTAATTCCATCATTCCCTGAACAACTTGATTTTACCAATCCTATTATCTGTTTCAGTTCTTCAACGTCCGTTTCATCTGCAGACATTTCCAATCCAACTCCCCTTTCATCACTAAACGTCTCATTAATTTCATTATTTTCATCGTATGGATTCTCACTTATTGATTCACCAATCTTAGAAAAATATTCACAAAACAAATTAGCCACCTCATCATTTCCATCAACAAATTTACCATCAAAGATCAGACTAGCAGGAATCTTGGGCTCTTTCTTCTTATTTACGATTTCATTTATAATATTCCAAGTCGTTTTCGTGTTGCCTTTGTTCTCCTTAAATTTATCTCCATAATATTCGCGGATGCATGACCGCCTTAGCCGATTTACTTTATTGCGGATTTGTTTAAATTCAGTTAGATCTGGACTATGGTTACTATTTAAGTAACTCAAATACAATGTATTTTTCCTTCTAATTAAGTCTAGTAGCTCCATAGTTACCCAAGGTTTGCGGGGATCCTTTTTCCTCACCTTTATGCTTTTTACTGGGCAAGTTCTCTCAAATATTGGCTGCAATATGTCCATGAACTTATCGAATGCCGCAGAAGAACTTTCAGATTCTTTTTAAACTGGTTTCTATGACACGATACTTAGTTCTTCTCTAAAATTCTGTAGGTTCTCTTTTTTTAGCTGCCTTCTTTTAACCTTTGTCCTGTTCTGCTTTATCGCATATTGATATAAAGTCACTGCTACTATAGGAAAGTGATCGGAAGCCTCATTTACTATAACTTCATCATAACAGCTATGTAATACCCAGGATCGCACGAAAATATTGTCAATAAGTGTAGCTGACTGTCCTGTAACACGAGTCGGAATCCCAACTAATGGATAAAAATCATAACCGGAGAAAAGGTTGAAAAAATCCAAATTATCATTATATAAACTTAAAAGATCAAAATTAAAATCCCCCATGCAAATGCACTCCAGATTACTCAATTCTACTGTGTCCATCAAACTACTAAAAACCATTTTCAACTCCTCCCAAACTGTACTCGGTGGTTTATAAACCTCAGTAATCAATATATCCTTTCCACCAACTTCCAGCTCAAGAGTAAGAGATTCCACCTTACCTTCTATCCAAACTGATAGGTCTTCCTTATTTTAGCAACAAAATGATCCTTAACCAAAAATGCCAAACCTCCACGTCCCATTCTCTCTCTATTCGTTACAATAAGCCTGTATCCTGGAAAATTATATAACAACAGAACATGCTCAGAAGTTAAAAAAGTTTTACAAAGGTCAATTACATCAAATTTACTATTCACATTATCAATTAACTGGAGAATTTCATAATACGCTGAAGTTACATGGCAATTCCAATGACACAGGCAAAACGATCTTGCATTCACCTCTAATCCTGAAGAAATCACATCCACATAACAACTATCTCTTTGCAGGGAAAAATCAGCTTTTATACTTTCCGGAAGTAAATCATCATAAAGAACATCTCCCACTCTAAAAGGATTAATCTCTAGAAAACGCAAGTGAGAAATATCACCCATTATCCTTACAAAATCCACTCAAAAAAATGAGCAACAAAAGAAAAGAAAAGCAACAAAAACAGAGGTAAAAAAAAGACACTTCTAACTAAATCAATTATGAAAAATTCAGTAAGTATCAGCTAGGCTATAGAGCTGACGCGGTGCGCTTTGGCTGGATAAGATGCGCTTTCGCATCTCAGTACTGGCTAAGAGCATTAATTCAAAAATTTCAAGGCATGACGGAAAGTGCTTGGATGGCAAAGTATCCTCTTTTTCCTTTTTGACCCCCTAGACATTGATCAAAATGATGAAATAGCCACTTTGTTCAAATTAGTGAAGAGGTCTAATAACTATGCCTCCGGGAACTTCATGACCCCCACAGCCCTTGGGGAAAAGGTTGTAAATTATGCAATGTGCCAATTGCTTACATACAGGATTTATCATTGGGAAAGAGGGGGAATATTTGATCTTGAGTGTGTCAAAAAAAGGCTTCGGGCACTAAGGTAAAAGTTCAGGGAATTCGGAGAGGGATGTTACCATAAATCAAAAGACACTATGTGGATTCAGGTTCGCAGCTACAGCGAGTTACAATTGTAGCCGCAATAGTAGTAGTAGTAGTAATGGCCCTGAAAGTTTCAATGTATGGTAACACCCTAACCTGTTCATAAGATATTGCAGATGTCCTCAGTTTGTTCTTGAGATACTGTTGAGATAGCCTTAATATGAATTAGCATTAACACAGTGGATTTTGATTTAATCTTGAAGCAAGATTTAGTTTTTAAACATAATAAGCAAATGGGAGGGTGGGCATGGGAGGGGACTAGTTAACCTCTAATCACTTCCGACTATTAAAAAGGGCATTAGCTCTTTCTATTTTCAATCAAATGAGCCCTTTTCGAATTTCCTACGACAACTCCTTTGATAAAAAGTGCCCTGGTCTAAAAAATAAAATAAGAATAATACATTGTACCCACACTGATCTTTACTATAAAAATGTCAAGCCTTCCAATCACTTTCGACTATTAAAAAGGGCACTAGCCTTTTCAATTTCCAATTGAATGAGCCCTTTTGAAGTTTCTATGACAACGCTTTCAATGAAAACCTTATATGCCCCCAGGGCATAAGTTACAACCCTTGCCCTGAGGGCTGGAGGGGGGGTCATCCTCAAAGACCTAAATTCAAGTACTTTAAAGAGGGGTTCGTTGCACTCCGATCACCTCCGACTGTTAAAAAGGGCACTAGCCCTTTCAATTTTCAATCAAATGAGCCTTTTTTGAAGTTTCTACGACAACGCTTTATACAAAAACCTTATATGCCCCAGGGCATAACTTACAACCCTTGCCCTGAGGGCTGTGAGGGGGGGTCATTCTCAAAGACATAATTTCCGGACCTTTCAACTACGTTGAACAAAATAGTTGTCTCAAAATTTTGATTGGATATGTTTGGGGAAATGGTGGGCGTGAGGGGGGGGGTAACTTGCGCTTCAATCACTTTCGACTATTAAAAAGGGCACTAGTCGTTTCAATTTCCAATCGAATGATTTCTTTTTGAATTTTCTACGACAACGCTTTCTATAAAAAAAAAACCTTATATGCTCCCAGGGCATAAATCACAACCCTTACCCTGAGGGCTGTAGGGGGAGTATCATCCTCAAAGATATAATTTGCGGACCTTTCAACTACTTTGAACAAAATGGTCATCACAAAATTTTGATTGGATGTGTTTGAATAAATGGTGGGCGTGGAAGGGGTGTTAGTTGCCTTCCAATCACTTTCGACTATTGAAAAGGGCACTAGCCATTTCAGTTTCCAATCAAATGAGCCCTTTTTGAAGTTTTTATGACAACACTTTCTATAAAACTTTATATGCCCCCAGGGCATAACTTACAACCCTTGCCCTGAAGGCTGTGACGGGGTTGTCATTCTCAAAGACATAATTTCCGGACCTTTTAACTACGTCGAACAAAATGGGTATCTCAAAACTTTGATTGTATATGTTTGGAGAAATGGTGGGTGTGAGAGGGGTGTAACTTGCCCTTCAATCCCTTTGGACTATTAAAAAGGGCACTAACCATTTCAATTTCCAACTGAATGATTTCTTTTTGAATTTTCCACGGCAACGCTTTCTATAAAAAAAACCCTTATATGCCCTCAGGGCATAACTTACAGCCCTTGCTCCGAGGGCTCTGAGGGGGCTATCATCCTCAAAAACCTAATTTCTAATACTTTTAACTACGTTGAACAAAATGACTGTCTAAAAATTTTGATTGGATGTGTTTGAGGAAAAGGTGGACGTGAGAGGGAGGTTAGTTGCCCTCAAATAACTTTCGACTATTAAAAAGGGCGCTAGCCCTTGGAATTTCCAATTGAATGAGCCCTTTTTCAAGTTTCTACAACAAAGCTTTCTGTAAAAACCTTATATAACCCCATGGCATAAATTACAACCCTTACCCTGAGGGCTGTAGGGGGAGTATCTTCCTCAAAGATACAATTTCCGGACCTTTCAACTACTTAGAACAAAATGGTGATCTCAAAATTTTGATTGGATGTGTTTGAATAAATGGTGGGCGTGGAAGGGGTGTTAGTTGCCTTCCAATCACTTTCGACTATTAAAAAGGGCATTAGCCATTTCATTTCGAATCAAATGAGCCCTTTTTGAAGTTTCTACGACAATGCTTTCTATAAAACTTTATATTCCCCCAGGGTATAACTTACAACCCTTGCCCTGAGGGCTGGAGGGGGGGTCATCCTCAAAGACCTAAATTCAAGTACTTTAAAGAGGGGTTCGTTGCACTCCGATCACCTCCGACTGTTAAAAAGGGCACTAGCCCTTTCAATTTTCAATCAAATGAGCCTTTTTTGAAGTTTCTACGACAACGCTTCTATATACAAAAACCTTATATGCCCCCAGGGCATAACTTACAACCCTTGCCCTGAGGGCTGTGAGGGGGTTGTCATTCTCAAAGACATAATTTCCGGACCTTTCAACTACGTTGAACAAAATAGTTGTCTCAAAATTTTGATTGGATATGTTTGGGGAAATGGTGGGCGTGAGGGGGGGGTAACTTGCGCTTCAATCACTTTCGACTATTAAAAAGGGCACTAGTCGTTTCAATTTCCAATCGAATGATTTCTTTTTGAATTTTCTACGACAACACTTTCTATAAAAAAAACCTTATATGCTCCCAGGGCATAAATCACAACCCTTACCCTGAGGGCTGTAGGGGGAGTATCATCCTCAAAGATATAATTTGCGGACCTTTCAACTACTTTGAACAAAATGGTCATCACAAAATTTTGATTGGATGTGTTTGAATAAATGGTGGGCGTGGAAGGGGTGTTAGTTGCCTTCCAATCACTTTCGACTATTGAAAAGGGCACTAGCCATTTCAGTTTCCAATCAAATGAGCCCTTTTTGAAGTTTTTATGACAACACTTTCTATAAAACTTTATATGCCCCCAGGGCATAACTTACAACCCTTGCCCTGAAGGCTGTGACGGGGTTGTCATTCTCAAAGACATAATTTCCGGACCTTTTAACTACGTCGAACAAAATGGGTATCTCAAAACTTTGATTGTATATGTTTGGAGAAATGGTGGGTGTGAGAGGGGTGTAACTTGCCCTTCAATCCCTTTGGACTATTAAAAAGGGCACTAACCATTTCAATTTCCAACTGAATGATTTCTTTTTGAATTTTCCACGGCAACGCTTTCTATAAAAAAAACCCTTATATGCCCTCAGGGCATAACTTACAGCCCTTGCTCCGAGGGCTCTGAGGGGGCTATCATCCTCAAAAACCTAATTTCTAATACTTTTAACTACGTTGAACAAAATGACTGTCTAAAAATTTTGATTGGATGTGTTTGAGGAAAAGGTGGACGTGAGAGGGAGGTTAGTTGCCCTCAAATAACTTTCGACTATTAAAAAGGGCGCTAGCCCTTGGAATTTCCAATTGAATGAGCCCTTTTTCAAGTTTCTACAACAAAGCTTTCTGTAAAAACCTTATATAACCCCATGGCATAAATTACAACCCTTACCCTGAGGGCTGTAGGGGAGTATCTTCCTCAAAGATACAATTTCCGGACCTTTCAACTACGTTGAACAAAATGGTTATTTCAAAATTTTGATTGGATGTGTTTGGGGAAATGGTGGGCGTGAAAGGGGGGTTAATTGCCCTCCAATCACTTTCGACTATTAAAAAGGGCATTAGCCATTTCAATTTCGAATCAAATGAGCCCTTTTTGAAGTTTCTAGCGACAATGCTTTCTATAAAAACTTTATATTCCCCAGGGTTATAACTTACAACCCTTGCCTCTGAGGTGCAGGAGGGGGTTTGGGGGGGTGTGTTATCCTCAAAGACATAATTAGCCGGACAGCTGAAATAAAGGCCAGCTGAGTTGCCCGTCCCCGTCTACGCGCCGATAACGTCGATACGTGTGTTTGGAACTTTTTGATTATACGTTACTTCATGATTTCCTTTTCCCCCAATTTTAAAGTGTGGCGAGATATGACATCAAATTGTCTTCTAAAATCGAAAGTCGAAAAGATGAGTTACCATCTTGAAATTTTGGAACGGCATAATGAACCCCCTAAACTTTATAGAACCTTAATTCAACCTGAAACCTTCCTCACTTAAGTTCAAGCCTGGACACACCACTCCTTCTCTATATATTAATTTCACAAAACACTTAGACTTCCACCCATCTTAGGGGCCGGCAATAACCTTAATACAACCCTACCAATTGCCCACTCCCTAGTCCAGGAGCTCACGTAGAGAGGCAGTTCTTGTGGTCACATAACGTGAAGTTTAATAGACCTCCTTTTACTTTTGTTCAAACCTTGTCTGGCATTGACTCAATTGAGAACATTTGAAATCGGTTTCCATGCCATTATCGTTTTGAGCCTCCACGACAGACACCCTCACGGCCCTCCCGGGCAAGCGCCGGTTGTAAGTTATACCCTCTTCTGGTGGGAGGAATATAAAGTTTTTTATAGAAAGCCGTGATGTACTCTCAACATCACCAACCTCTTAATCATCTTTCTATCAAGCGACGTGAACCTTATACACAGATGTGCCCTTAGTCTCACTATATATGTACTCAGATACGCGATATGTTTGGGGACACCGATGGTGAGCGTTGAGAGGCCACCAGGCCGCTCTGTAGGGTTTGTTATATGGTTACCCACTTGCACACACTGCCACTCTCCCCCTCGACTATTAAAAAGGGCCTAGCCGTCACAATTTTCAATCGAATGATTTCCTTTTGAATTTTCTATGACAACGCTTTCTATAAAACTTTACAATCCCCCAGGGCATAACTTACAACCCTCGCCCTGAGGGCTGTGAGGGGGTTGTCATCCTCAAAGACTTAATTTCCGGACCTTTCAACTACGTTGAACAAAATGGTTATCTCAAAATTTTGATGGAATGTGCTTGGAGAAATGCTGGGCGTGACAGGGGGGTTACTTGCCCTCCAATCACTTTCGACTATTAAATAAGGCACTAGCCGTTTCATTTTCCAACTGAATGATTCCTTTTTGAATTTTCTAAGACAACGCTTTCTATAGAAATATCTTATATGCCCCCAGGGCAAAACTTAAGACCCTTGCCCTGAGGGCTGTGAGGGGATTGTCATTCTCAAAGACATAATTTCGGACCTTTTAACTACGTCGAACAGAATGGCTATCTCAAAATTTTGATTGTATATGTTTGGAGAAATGGTGGTTGCCAGAGGGCCGTTACTTGCCTTCAATCACTTTCGAATATTAAAAAGGGCACTAGCCATTTCCATTTCCAATCGAAAGATTTCTTTCTGAATTTTCTACGACAACGCCTTCTATAAGAAAAACCTTATATGCCTTCAGGGTATAACGTACAACCCTTGTTCCGAGGGCTCTGAGGGGGTTATGATCCTCAAAAACATAATTTCTAATACTTTTAACTACGTTGAACAAAATGGCTATCTAAAAATTTTGATTGGATGCGTTTGGGGAAAAGGGAACATGAGAGGGGGGTTAGTTGCCCTCAAATCACTTTCGACTATTAAAAAGGGCGGCAGCCCTTGGAATTTCCAATTGAATGGGCCCTTTTTCAAGTTTCTACGGCAAAGCTTTCAGTAAAAACCTTATATGCCCCCATGGCATAAATTACAACCCTTACCTTGAGGGCTGTAGGGGGAGTATTTTCATCGGGCCTTTCAACTACTTCAAACAAAATGGTTATCTCAAAATTTTGATTGGATTTGTTTGAATAAATGGTGGGCGTGGAAGGGGTGTTAGTTGCCTTCCAATCACTTTCGACTATTAAAAAGGGCACTAGCCATTTCAATTTCCAATCAAATGAGCCCTTTTTGAAATTTCTTCGACAACGCTTTCTATAAAAATTTATATGCCCCCAGGGCATAACTTACAACCCTTGCTCTGAAGGCTGTGAGGAGGTTGTCATCCTCAAAGACATAATTTCCGGACCTTTCAACTACGTTGAACAAAATGGTTATCTCAAAATTTTGATCGGATTTGTTTAGAGAAATGGTGGGCGTGAGAGGGGCGTTACTTGCCCTTCAATCACTTTCGACTATTAAAAAGGGCACTAGCCATTTCAATTTCCATTCGAATGATTTCTTTTTGAATTTTCTACGACAACGCTTTCTATAAAAAAAAAAACCTTATATGCCCCCAGGGCATTACTTACAACCCTTACCCTGAGGGCTATAGGGAAAGTTTCATCCTCAAAAACATAATTTCCGGACTTTTTAACTACGTCGAACAAAATGGCTTTCTCAAATTTTGATTGTATATGTTTGGAGAAAAGGTGGGTTTGACAGGGGTGTTACTTTTTCTCCAATTGCTTTCGACTATTAAAATGGGGACAAGCCCTTCTAATTTCCAATCGAATGAGCTATTTTAGAAGTTTCTATAACATAACTATCTATAAAAAACATTATATGCCCTCAGGGCATAACTTACAACCCTTGCCCCGAAGGCTCTGACGGGGTTATCATCCTCAAAAACCTAATTTCTAAAACTTGTAACTACGCTGAACAAAATGACTTTCTAAAAATTTTGATTGGATGTGTTTGGGGAAAAGGTGGGCATGAGAGGGGGGCTAGTTGCCCTCAAATCACTTTCGACTATTAAAAGGGCACTAGCCCTTGGAATTTCCAATCGAATCAGCCCTTTTTCAAGTTTCTACGGCAAAGCTTTCAATAAAAACATTATATGCTCCCAGGGCATAAATTACAACCCTTACCCTGAGGGCTGTAGGGGAAGTATCATCCTCAAAGATATAATTTCCGGACCTTTCAACTACTTTGAACAAAATGGCCATCTCAGAATTTTGACTGGATGTGTTTGAATAAATGGTGGGCGTGGTAGGGGTGTTAGTTGTCTTCCAATCACTTTCGACTATTAAAAAGGGCATTAGCCATTTCAATTCCCAATCATCAAATGAGCCCTTTTTTAAGTTTCTACGACATCGCTTTCTATAAAACTTTATATGCCCCCAGGGCCTAACTTACAACTCTTTCCCTGAGGACTGTGGGGGGGGTATCATCAAATACCTAATTTCCAGAACTTTCAACTACGTTGAACAAAATGGCTATCTTAAAATTTTGATTGGATGTATTTGGGGAAAAGGTTGGTGTGAGAGGGGGGTTAGTTGCCCTCCAGTCACTTTCGACTATTAAAAAGGGCACTAGCCCTTTGAATTTCCAATCGAATGAGTCTTTTTTGAAGTGTCTACAACAACGCTTTCTATAAAAACCTATATGCCCCCAGGGCATAACTTACAACCCTTGCCCTGAAGGCATTGGGGGAGTGTCCTCAAAAATATAATTTCTATCTGGAAATCAACTGCCTTGAACAAAATGGCTACCGTAAACTGAATAGACTTTGTACCACTTTTTGGGGTTTTTAGCTCACAAATTCTCTAATTTTGGACAGAAACAGCTAAAAATTTCAGGAAAGGTGCAACTAGGTCTCTAGAAAACATGAAGTAATGAAAACAAATTTTTGATTTTTTTCGTTTTTTCAATTATTTATGGTCCAATCTCACCCCACCGGTCGGGGTGACATTGCACCAGCGTATCTTGCTAATGAGAAACCAAAGACGTGTGTAAACAGGGTTTACTTTGGTCCACAAACTTTATTTTTTAAAAATTTGCATAAATTTGGCATTGATTCAAGAACTTTGGGATTAAAGTAACTTCTCATCTTCACATATAAAACGCAAACTAAGCTAAATAAAATTTGACTGAAGAACAGAAAGAATCTCTGAAGTCCACAAATATAAATCTGATCAACCTAGTTGAAGACACACCAGGAGCTGGCTCTGGCTCTTTGAGCATTTTCAGAATGTTGGTCACCGGGCAGTCTTCAATATCATCACGGTCAGGCCATTTCCAAATGTTGAGTCTGACCATTTGCATTGACTTGATTTTGAAAGTTCTGTTCTTTTCTTTGATGATCATGCCAGGGAATTTCTCCCCTTCGTACACAAATTGAACATAATTTCCCGCTTTCAGTTGCAGTTTCTGGTTCAGACCATTAGTTGTATCACTGGTGCTCTTCCGCTTTTTTGCACAACTTTCCTTATCCTTCTTTTATAATATTCTGAGAAGCTCTTCTTCATCAGAGCTATCACCAGACTGTTCATTGGACATCCCGCCTGTACCGGTAGTATCTTCAACCGAATAGCTTCTTCCAGCAGGGACGTTTACCTTTTTTCGTTTTGTAGTCTTTGCTGACTCATTTTCGTGCCTTAGCTCCTTCAGATAGTCTATCACAGTATCGTTCAACACTCGAGTCGTGTTGGTTGTATCTGCATTAAAGCATGAGGGAAGGCGCTGAAGAACTTCGTTTCTGTTCAGAGGATATATTCCACACTTTTTAAAACCGCTTTCATATTTTCTGTTCCATTTCCTTCTTCGAGACACTGTAGCACTTCTTTCAGCAATTTCGGAAAATCAGCCTTCGGTATGCCAACTGACGATCCATTCTTTTTGTTTTGTACCTCAGAAGTATTTGTCGCCATTTTATTTTCATTGGTCGAAAATATGCGACATCTAAGGGTTGTGTCAAATGCGTTGAATTAGGCGGGAGTGAGATAAATGCAATGTTCTTCTCTTTGCAAGCCTTGAGAACATCGACGCTGATGTGGGATGAAAGGTTGTCAGAGATGACAACTTTTCTGCCTGGCTTTTTTTTTAGACTGGCATGAGCAACCGAAGAAAGTAGTCTTCAAAGCAAGTCAGGTCGATCCAACCAGACTTTGTGCGATTATATCGAGAACCAGCTGGCCCTCCATCGACCCAGGATGTCCACATCCCCTTACTTTTGTAAATCACATAAGGTGGCAGCAGTTCACCAGCAGCTGTCCCTGCTATCATGATCGTCGTTGAGGCTTTTGACGAATTTAGCACCCGCTCTGGGTACTTTGAACCTTTTTTTGTCAGAATTTTTTTGAGCCTGGGTCGTCGGTTAAGTTTGTTTCGTCAAAATTGATTATATTACCTGGCGGAATGCCATCTAATTCCTTTTCAAGGTGGTCAAAGTAATTGTTGAGCACTTCAGGTCCGATCTGCGCCCTTTTGCGCTTTATATTGCTTGCAAATCGTTCAGTTAACTCATCATGTCTGAAGATGAAACTCTTGGTCCACTCTTCTCCCGGCAGATGGTCTTTAAATCGCCTCACTTTCTTCCCAGTCCTGTCCAAATTTGCCTTCACTAGATAGCAGAGGTCACTGCGATCAAGAGAAAAGCCTGCCTCTGACAAGGTGATCACAGTATGGACAAAATAACTTTCTTCTTGGGCAGACAGCTCGGTTGGGCCGCCAATTTTACCAGTATGCTGCTTATGAAGTTCATCATGGTGCTTCGGGTGCTTCGGGGTATTTTATACTTTTTAGCTGCATCGCGTGTCGTCATACGGTTGTGCTGTACATCACGTAATGCTTTTTCAAGTGTCTCTGTACTATAGTCAACATACCTCCGACTTCCTGGTTGTCTTTTGTGCTTGCGTGGCATCTTCAGCTCTTAACCTACAAAGAAAAGGCAAATGTTTGTTAAAGTTTGTGTTGGTACAAAGTTACCCCATTTTGACTTCTGGAAATGACCATTTCCAGATTTTCTTCTCTCACTGGTCCTCATTCAGTGATAGGATTGATTTCTTTGAGTTTTTTTGCTGACATGATGTCCAGGAACACGCCGACCTGAAAACAAAAAAAAACACCAGTCAATTGATAAGTCCAGAGCTGATACAATTTGTAAAAGGAAGTAAAATTTGCCAAAACTTCACTTGTAACACAAATTTTTTTTAAGCCAAACAACTGGAGCAAATTCAAAGATAACTGGTATAAGACTTTACCTTATGAACCTTTTTGCTTGAGGAAAAAAAAAACTGGAACTGTAACTTCTCAGATTTTGGAGCCAAAGCCATTCATATCTTTTTTTTCAGCTTTGGTCCAAAGTTACCTCCTTGGTCCAAAGTCTACTCAGTTTACGGTATCTCAAAATTTTGATTGGATGTGTTTGGGGAAATAGTATGCGTGGAAGGGGTGGTAGTTGCCTTTCAATCACTTTCGACTATTAAAAAGGGCACAAGCCACTCCAATTCCCAATCGAAAGAGCCCTTTTTGAAGTTTCTACAACCAATCCTTCGATGCGAAGTGCCCTGGTCTAAAGAAAAAAAAATTAATACATTGTCCCAACATCGTTCTTTACTTAGGCAGCGCGATTGCGCTGCCTATGATACTTGGATTTAGTGATTTACCTGGCAACTTCGATTTACAGTGCAAGGGCTGTAAGTTATGAAAGTTGATTATTTTTACTTCGACACCTTGCTTACTTTGATGCTATCTTTACTTTATTATTTTTCTACTTTGATAGTAGTTTTGATGCTTTGATGAACACCTGATGTTGAAAAAAAAGTTTGATTTTGAAATAAGGAATCTTAAAAAACTTGAAACTTTTTGCAATCAAAAACGAACAAAAATTAATTAAAAAAACTTACCGAAAAAGAAGTTTTTCAAAGAAAAGTAAAGGCCATTTAAACTTGAGATCAGCAGATACAAATACCTGTTAAAATTCAAACTCAAAATGACCAGAAATTACTATTAAAGAATAAATGAAACCCAAAACGAACAGAAATTAAATAAACAGTCATAGCAGAAAAAACATACAAGTAATAATATAAATGAATAAATAAATCTTAAAGCGATCAAGCTGAAATATATGCAAATCAAGCTTAAAAGGAAGACAAGTATTTTTTTATTGAAGTATAAATGAAACCCAAAACGGACAGAAATTAAATACACAGTCAATGAAAACAAACATACAATAGATACTAATATAAATGCATAAATAAATCTTAAAACGAGTGAAACTGAAATTGAATACGCAAATCAAGCTTGAAACGAACAAAAATCAGTGCGAATAAGATTTTGGGTATCACCTCCTTCTCTCATTGTAAAAGTTTAAAACCTGCTGCGTCATTGGCGCTTTACTGAAACCGAATTATATTACAAATATTTTCTTTCGTACTTGCATTAAAATTACAGTAAATTTTTGAACTGATGAGCTTTCAGCAATTAATATCATTTTACATCAGATATTCGGTTTAATTTATTAGTTCTTTCTAAGATTGTTCAAGAAGAATATAGTTTCACTGCAAACAAGAGTTTGGATACTGCCCCTTTCCTTAATTATAAAAACCTAAAGCCTACTGCATCATTGGCGCTTCAGTGAAAATGAATTATATTACAAATATTTTCTTCTCCAATTCTTACAGCATTGAAAACGGAAATAAAATTATAGTGAAATAAAATCTTGAAGTGATAGATCTTTCAACAATCAATATCATTATATATCAAATATTCAATTTGATTTTGTTTATATTTTCCAAGACTGTTCAAGACATATAGTTTTTAGTAAAGCGCAAAATATTTGCCTCAATACCTTTAGCTTTTGTAGCAGTAGTACCACTAATAATAGTAGTAGCAGTAGAAGTATTGATAGCCTTAGCTTTAGTAGCAATAGCAGCAGTAGTAGTAATAGTCGTAGTTGTAGGATGCAAATATTGCCTCTTGGTTAGTCCAATATCCCCCACAACAAGTCCTGTACGTTTCAACTTTACAAATCAGGTCGTTGCTAAGATATTACTGATGCGCCCTTTTGACAACCTACATGCAGACGGGGTGTCGTGATTCATTTCAACCTCCACCCTCAATATTCCTTAAAAATTTCACCTTCATACACTTAGCCATAATTGTAATAGTAGTCACAGTAGTAATAGCAGTAGTAGGGTTATTAGTAGTACTAGCTGTGGGACTAGTAGTGGTATTAACAGTAATAGCACTTGCAATAGTAGCAGCAGTGATATTAACCTGGTGGCTTTTGGTCAGTTGAACATCCCCCTCATCAAGTTAATATAATTTGCCATTGCTATGATATTGCCGATATGCCGTTTTGATTACGTGTATATCCGTAGTATGTTTTAATTTAGCTGAACATTCCCCCTAAGACTTTCTGAAATTTTCATCTTAGTGGTAGTAGTAGTTGTAATTGAAGTAGTAGCTGGAGTAGTTGTAGTAGTATTAATAGCAGGGGAAGTAGTATTAGTAGTATTGTGCACGTATAGCCTTTTGGTCAATTGATCTTCTCTTTTAAGCATTCCCTGAAAGTTCCAACTGAATACCCAAATTCATTCTTGAGATACGTCCTTTTGACAATCTGCATGCACATAGTGTCTTTTGATTTAGTTCAAATTCCCCCTCAATATTCTGTCAAATTTTATGCGCATGTTGCCCTTTGGCTAGTTGAACACCCCACTGATAATGCCCTGGAAGTTTCAACTTGATACGGTAAACTGTCCCAAAGATAATGCTGATACCCCCTTTTTACAATCTGTCTGCATATAGTATGTTCTGATTTAGTTTAACTTCCCTCTGAACATTTCCTCAAGTTTTTACTTCAATATCCTCAGCCTTGGTAGTACTTCTGCAGAAGCAGTTATTGTAAGCCGTTCTAAACACATTGCTGATGCGGTGTTTTGAAAGTCTATATTCACATAGTATGTTTTGATTTAGTTCAATTTCTCCCTCAACATTTCCTCGAATTTTCACTTCAATACACTCAGGTTTGGTAGTACTCGCTACAGGAGCAGTAGTTGCAGTATTAGTAGTAATAGTAGCAGTAGTAGTTGTAGTTGTAGTAGCAGCATTAGTAGTAGCAGCAGTAGTTGTAGTAGTAGTAGCAGCATTAGTAGTGGCAGTAATAGTAGTAGTAGCATGAAAATATTGCCTTTTCGGTCAATTGATCATCCCCCTTACCATTTCCTGGAAGTTCCAAATTGATACACTCCTGAGGTATGCCCTTTTGACAATCCGTATGCACGTAACGTGTTTTGATTGATTTCAACACTCCCTTCAAGATTCTTTGAAAGGTTCCCATGAATGCCCTTCGCCTTTTTGGACACTAAAGGTGAAACATGCCCACCTTTCTCAATGACAAATACAATACCGGTATGTAAACCATGGGTGAATTGCATAACTTCCAGCCCTCGCCCTGAGGGCTTTGGAGGGAGAGGAGGGTTGACATCCCAAGAGACATAGTTACCGGACCTTTCTACTATGCTGAAAAATGGTTATCTCAAATTTTTGATTCGATGTATTTGAGGAATTAATGGGCGTTGGAGGGGGACTGGTCGCCCTTCAATCACTTTTGACTCTTAAAAAGGAAACTAGAACTTTCGATTTCCAATCAAATAAGCTCCTTCTAAAGTTTCTAAGACAATTCCTTGTATACAAAGTGCCTTGGTGAAAAAAGGAAACAAATAATAGTAATAATGCGTTGTGCCCACATCGTTCTTTACTTAGGCAGTTCTATTGCGCTGCCTGTGATTTGCTTGTATATTTTAGTTTTTCAGTCATGGATGTTTTTTTCTTTGGTCGAGAACTGTTTTCAGACTTGAAGCTGAAATATTTGGCCTTTTTAGCTTATTTTGTTCAGTGTCTTGAATAAAAACTTCACTCATGAATTATATATTTCTATATTTTAGTTTTATTTACAAATGAGAAGGCAGTTCTGCTTAAAAAATCATATATTGCCAAGGATAGCTGCTTACTCTTTACTTTTGATAATTTTTGAATGGCTTAGACTTGAAGTTATTCTTTACTACAGTAAAGAATCACAGTGTTTTTTATTCAGTAACGCTAGAAAGACAAGAAGACAGATAAATCACACGCTTAAATCTAATTATAAACCAATGGAGCTGAGAACCTTGATCACGGAAGAGCTGTCCGATATTGTTCCCTAAAAAAATGGTTGAAGATCTATCAACCCAGTAGCGGTTTTAGGCCTCATAATCTGTAGGGGAGCAAGGTATACCAGAGGAGTGTAAAACCGTAAAATAAAAGGAATATAAAGTCAGATGTCCCGGAAACTGTGGGGGGGGCAGCTGCCCTTCCCCCCTGCCCAGGCCTAGAATCATTGCTGTATCCACCATCTGGGATGGGTTGTGGCATAAAAATACAGGGAAAAGGTTTTGGAAACTGAAAAAAAGAAAATTGTAGTATTGGTTGGTAAACCATGTATTAAAGGTTTTATATTAATCTTTTCCTCCTCGGTGGCCACAGTTACAAACACGGACCTAACTCTGGCGAGATCTTTGAAATTGAGTGAGTTGAAAATAGTGCTTTTTGGGTGAACTGTGTACAAACAAGGTTTCTATAGGCAAAAATTAAAGGGTGAGCTATAGGATTCCCGGGGATAAGGGCGAAGTTTGGTACAATCTCATATGTTCGATTCTTAAAAAAAATCCCAGAGGGCTAGGTAAAATTCTCTCCTCTTTATATACTCTAATGTGTAAATTTTGTTAGTACCCAAACCAAGATTTATATCAAAATGTACTTGGTAAAAATTGACTATTTTATAGATGAACTGACCATTATTGAGCCCAGGTGTCTACGTAAAATTATCTGCCCTTTATGCACTCCCATGTGTAGATATTATTTATACCCAAACCAAAAAATATATCAAAATGTACTTCAAAAAATAAATTATGGGGGAACTGGCAATTATTGAGGAAAACAAATAATACAATACTGCAGAGATCTTAGGCGTCCGAAAGAGACCTAAAGAGAGATGGATTTCCGATGAAACATGGAAAACCATAGCTGAACGCACCGCCTCAAAGAGACAGAAGAATAGCGCACAAGGTGATCACCAAGCTCGTCTCTCAGTGCTGTACCTTCAGAAGCACAAGGAAGTCAAGAAGCAGACACGAATTGACAGACGTAAATTCATCGAAGCCAAAGCTGAACAAGCAGAAGAAGCTGCCAAGAAAGGTGACTCAAGGCTCGTCTACAAAATAACGAATGACATTGTGGGGCGTGCAAAAAACTTCCGAAGGTCCAGTGAAAGATAGTAAAGGAAACCTAACTTCTGAGGAGCAGATTAAGGAACGTTGGGTAGAACATTTCGAGAACGTTCTTAGTCGACCTAGACCGCCTCAGACACCCCATATCCTAGAAGTACCTTTATTCGACTTAGACATTAACCTAGACCCCATCTCTCCCACTGAAACCTCAAGTGCCGCCAAGAAGTTTAAAAATGGCAAGTCACCTGGTGTTGATGGCATCGCTGCTGTAATAATAAAAGTTTCATTGGGCATATCTACCGCAGTTTGGCTCCTTTTCAGAACCGTCTGGGAAACGGAAAGAGTTCCCAAAGATTGGAGCAAAGGCATTATAGTAAAACTATTTAAGAAAGGAGATGCCAAGTCCTGTGGAAACTGGAGAGGGATCGCCCCTTCATCTGTAGCTGCTAAGCTGTTCAGTCTGATACTAATACGTAGAATCATCAATCAGATCGACCAAAACCTCCGCAAGGAACAAAGTGGCTTTGTGCTTAGGAGAGCGTGCGCTTACCTTATCTACATTATGCAAATGCTGATTGAAGAGAGCAATGAACAGAGGAGGAAAATGCAGATCTTATTCATAGACTTCTAAAAAGCATTCGATTCAATCGATTGAGAAATCCTGTGGAATATTTTATCCCACTATGGATTGTCACAGAAAATAGTAAATCTTATGATGGCCGTGTACGAAGAAACAGAATGCTGCGTTCGTACCAGTACTGGTGACACTAGATGACACCTAAATCGCTTCAGGGGCTAAGCAGGGATGCGTGCTGTCTCCCCTACTGTTCATCATTGTCATCGACTTCATCCTCCGAAATTCTAACGGCAAAGGAGTAAGACTTAGCAACTCAAAACAACTGTCAGATGTAGAATTTGCTGACGACCTAACCCGATTACACTTTAACGTAAAGAAAACGAAATTTATGGCTGTTTGCAGTGATCAATCTCTCGAGATCTTCCATAAGGGCGAAAAAGTCGACCAAGTATCATGCTTTCGATACCTTGACAGTATAGTTGAAGAGAGAGGCAACATAGCTAAACAGGTCCAGACCAGAATTGGGATTGCACAGACTGCTTTGAATCGGCTCTCATCAATATGGAAATCTCCAAAATTCTCATTAAGGCTCAAAATGAGACTCTTCAACAGCAACGTGACGAGCATACTGCTTTACTCATGTGAAACCTGGACACTCGACCAAACTCTAGAGAAACGTCTGCTAGCCTTTGAGGATTATTGTCTCCGACGATAGTTGCACGTCAGGTGGTACCACCGAGTTACCAACGAACAAACACGAACCCGCATCATGCAACCACCCGTCACAGAAGTAATCAAGTATAGACACTGGCGCTTTCTTGGTCACGTATTACACATGCCGGACAGTGGACTACTGAAGATGACATTTGAATGGAATCTAGGGGGCCCAATGTACAGAGGTGGGCCGATGAATACTCTACGCTGGACGTACGAAAAAGACTGAGCAACAATAAGCAAAAAAAAAACAAGTTCAACGCAAATAAAAAAAAAAAAACAACCTTAAAAACAAACCTAATAAAAAGAATACTGAACTAAAGCAAATAAATATGTACAATTATCGTAGAGTGAGTGCAGTATCAAAAATATTGACGAACGAGGGAACAAAACTACTTGCGCAACGCATATGCCGTGCTGGTACCGGTTGAGCTAAACGTTGGCGCGAAGGGAGATGCTCAGGGGGAGGATATATTTCAATGGTTATTCTTAGTGCTGTCATAAGTTTTCACTCGGCAGTAAGGTAATGAAAGAATCAGATGCACCTATTGGCTTAAAACAAAGACTGTATTATTCTTGTTTTTTCTTTTTGTTTCAGATGCTTGAACTTGTTCATCGTGGTTATTCTTATGCAAATCGTTCAGCTGAAACGCGCAATCTATTTTGTAATAAGCTTCTGAAAGAGCTTCAAGATTTCACTGCCACTTTTATCCCTCATATGGAAGAAGAGGAAGAAGTATTTCAACCTTTGCTGATGCAAAATTTTGATTACAATGAGTTGAAGATACTCAAGGAGTCTGTTATACAGGAACACTTGACATGGAAGGAAAACCTATTTTCGACTGGCTCTAGTCTTTCTCACCTTGAGAGCTTATTTTTGTAAGTTTTTTTTTCCCACATGGGAAATCTATTAATGTTAGTGAAATAAAATTGTTAATGTTAGGAAATTTATTAATGTTAGTGAAATAAGTGTAATAGAATTTACTAACACGTCAAAATTTATTTTTTTAAGACACTGACTTAAAAACTAGATATACCGGAAGTGTTTCTCAAAAAAGGGATGATAATAATTATATTTAAAAAAACAAGCAAAATAAGCAATTAAGTATCGAAAAACTTTCGTTGAATCCATAAATTGAACATATGGTATAACAAAGATCATGGCACACGAAAAATCACTCTTCTACAAGTGAATAAGAAAAGATAGCGTTAATCTGTATTTTAAGCTTATATTTTAATCCCTGATGCTTGCATCCCGGTTGTGGGCCAAATTCGGTGACAGTCCCCATGCTATCCAGCTGGTTAGAATGTTAAGTAAGAATACTCTTTTCCCTATACAAAAAAAATTCCCTAGCTTAATTAGAAATTGTCAGTTCTAATGAGAAACTTGTTTCCTGTGCTCATTAGAAACACATTTCTTAATTAGAAATGGTCAATCATCTTACACTCATTAAGATTCTGCTATGATTTGAAACCAGTGTCTTACGTGCGTAACACCTTGTACCGACCGGAGTACCTGCTACCATGCATTACCAAACCCAATTCTCAACTCCATTACAGCCATTACGGTGAACCAACCTCTGCAATTCTACATATTAGTACAGTCTTTTGAAGAAAGAAGAAGTTCAGAAATAGATTTTAAATTCGGATTTATTTTGCATTTTGCTAATTCAATTTTCTCAAAACGCGCAATCTACTTCAGTAGTGAATATGCATTAGCTATATGTTTCTCTGTGTTGGGTGTTATACATGATACCCTTTTCTAGTTTTTGGTGCATGCAACTACTTCTTTGGAGTGTACACTAGAATCTTAAAGCTTCAGACCTGTGGATTTTTTTGTTATTGATGATAGCTTCTTTATAGTTAGCATTTATTATTATGGTTCTTATTTGTTATTTTTATTATTTCTTTAAAAGAAATAATAAAAATAACAAATAACAAAGAAATTCTTTTCCATTTTATATATTCATATCTTTAAGCTATTGATAGTTAGTATTTAATTCTTATGTTTAATATTTGTTTTATTATTAATGTTTGTTTTTTTTTTTTTACTTTGTAATTCAGCATCTATGTGCTTGATATAGGGCTATAAACTATAAGTCATTTTCATTTTCATTTATAAACTATAAGTCATTTTGCTACTGCCCGTGATGAAAATTTAATATTTAAAGCGTATATATCCTGTATCTGCTAAGTTGTTTAGTTTAAAAAGTGGTTAATAATGAGAATAAAAGAGCACCACAAATGTAGAGGTTAAGCATAAAAATGCCTTTAAATGACGCGTTGGCCACTTTACATTACAATGTTGACAAAAACAACTGAATTATACAACTGAAAACCCATGAAGTAGATTCAATTGAAAACCAATGAAGTGTGCATGCTATTTGTCTGGTGCCACATTGCACTGATGCCACATTGCACTTGTTAGGATATCGCATTTAATAGAAAGGAATACCAGTCTAGATCTTCACGCTGTGAAAAAAAATACTTGTATGAGGGAGTACCATTACATGATCGCCCAACATCAAGAAAATACAGCCAAAGACAAACACAGTACTCATAGAATAACCGATAGCAGACCTGGCTGGGATTAGAAATTGTGAGTATTTTCATTCTATTAATTCAAGTGTAATTGTAAACATTAGTAAAAATGTAATCTTACTTTATAGTACCCAGTCAATTACTAATTTAGAAATAATCATGTGATGCTTCGCATCCTCCAAATGATTTTTCGAGGGTATTTTTACAGTCAGAATCAGTTGTTTTTTCGTAGTTCACAAGAAATTTTACGTTGTTTTCTTTTTTTATCCCTGAAGTGTAAAGGCAATCGAGTGTATCCCTGTATAGAAATTGTACATAATTAGTAGGTTTCTCTAAAAAACCTTGTTTTGTCTCACGGCTGGGGGATCGAATTGTAACTTTCATGATTTTTTTTGTTGGGGGGGGGGGGGTTATTATTCTAGGCTCCCTCCTTTTCTCAGTCACTATTAACAGCCCGGCCAAGAAATTTTCACACAAATGGAAATTTGTCGGTGATCTTACGGTCGTTGAAACAGAATTTTTTCTTGTGAAATTACTAAGAAAGCTTTATTTTGCTTTAGTCCAAATTAAAGCCAACGTTAGAACCAAATATTGAAACCAACGTCAGCACTATGTCTTGGTTTATTCAAGTTTTCTTCTTTGCTTTCATTTCCTTTCGTGTGCATAAAACAGTTCGTCTGTCATTTATCTCTCCTTTCTTTTACAAGGGCAATATCTGATCTCGAAGAAATAAGGGAAATCCAGTGTAAGGAAATAGTCCCAGATGAGATTGATACAACTCCTCCAGTTGTTGAGCTACTGCCTCCTGAAGTACTGATGAATATTTTCGTTCATCTTTCACCACCAGATCGTGGAAACTGTGCAAAAGTCTGTAGAAGATGGAACGATGTCATTTACACCCCTAGATTGTGGCCTCAAGTTTATATCACTAGTTGGGCTCATGGTAAATTATTTGTTTGATATTCAGTTTCTTCCTTGTGGAAAAAATGTAAATATTTTTTAGCAATTATTGTAGTTTAGGTGTAAATTATTTAATCAACTAAATAGGGTTTGGATTATACATTTGAACGAAACTTTATACGCAATTGAAAGATCTGGTATATTGAACTTGAAAGACTACTGAGGTATAGATAAGCTCAGATATATTGTACTGTAGCAGCTAAATTTGAAAGTCAAGGGGGTGTTAAATATACCTCTTTGTTGAGAAATTTCTACTCTTTTTGAATTCCAATTCTTTTCCATATTTAAAAATACTGTACATCTCTTTAATTCTTATACGAACATAGGTATAAAACTGTTAGAGACGGGGAGGGATCGAATCGTCTTATAATGGCTAAATATCCTAAGGTTCACCGGGTTGTTTTGTAGAACAACTTGTGAGACAAATACCCCCTTTCCTTGTCTGTCTAAATACATGTTTGATCATGTTTGGTCTGACATTTGGGTGGACATGTTTGTCTGACATTTGGGTGGACGTGTTTGCTGGACATGTTTGGTCTGACATTTGGGTGGACATGTTTGGTCTGGCATGTTTGGTGTGACATTTGGGTGAACATGTTTGGTCTGAGATTGACTCTTCGCCTCATTGGATTGGTGAAGTCCCTTGCAGTTTCCTTTTTGTATACTATATTATTTGGGGGGGGGGATAGAACAGAAAGACAACCTCCTTGTGAAACCCCTCCCCAAAAAATTATATTTTTCTTTTTGTAAATGTATTTACAATGTTTTCATGCAGTTCCTGTTCCACAGTTACATGTGTATTGTCCAAGATCAGGGCTGGAGTGACCTTTTCCTGGGAAGGAGATAGGGACCAAAAATAGTTTTTCTAACCCATGTATATAAGTATACTATGATTTTTAGGGTCCCTTGATGACCTTGATTTTAAGAGGCGAGAATTTTCAATATAAAACTAGGATTTTCTTAGAAAATTATAAGCTTTTGGGTTATTCTGGTGGAATAAGAAGGGTGGTTTGACCGTCAGTTTTTCCTGAGAAAGGAGCTAGAAAGTATGGAAAGGACTACTGCATTAGAAATGTGCTGCTGCTTGTTCAAAGCTAGAAAAGAAAAGGCTAACTAATATCTATAATGAATATACCAGATAAGACTATAATGTGCGATCTCCATGTGCCTATGCTTTGTGGGCGCAATATGTACTCCTCGTGTGTGGTAATGATCAGCAGTCATTCGTATTCAAACTCAGTGGATTGTAAGAAAGATGGTAAGATAAGCTCATCAATTCTACCCACGAGCAATTCAATTCAACTCGAGCTTCTCAATGTAATTTTACCGACATTAGGAGGGTAGTTATATAAGGTCGTTGGGTATGTCTTAAATCAGATATATTCTTTTTTTTCAGAAGAATATTTGTTAACAGTCATGTAGGTTGAATTTTACGCAGGATGTTTCCAGATGTTTGTAGTTGGATCACAATTTGAGATGAGCCCGGCAGGTATTTAAGTGAACGACGAGGTAGAAGACGATACCAACGCAGCGAGCGAGAAACTTGAGCTGCCCATACAAAGGTGGTAATTTAAAGCATCAGAGAATTTCTTAAGTTTCGGACCCTGTGGAACCATTTAATGGGTTTAATTTTGCGGAGGGGCTTTGTGTAGACAGCATCCACGTGGGTCTTCTGCGTGTGAGCCATGGGCTTAAGTCTCTGACGAGTACAGCATAACGCTAGCTACTGAGGTATAGTAAAATTATTCTTTGGTGAAGTCGCCTTTGCTGCCCTTGCTGATATCTCTGCATCTAGATATCTATTTGAGCAGACAGTCAAAACAAGGTAGATAATTGCTTGATTGTCTCAACAGTCGGTCGTACACTTCTATAAATTTCAAGGGTTCAGTCTTCAAGATACAATGTCCGCAGACATTATTTTGGTCTTAGACGAATTTGCTTCTAAACCAAGCTTTTCTGCAGCAGATGCCAGTATTCCCAGCACAGTCTTGAGCTTATAAGGACTATTACACTAATGACAAATCTTCAAAACCGATGGCAAAAGACTGAGCCACCCATGTTTTGTTGAAAACATGGTCTATGACAACGTAATTGAAGAATTTGGGTGCAGCGGCACAGCCTGTCGAAACGCGACCTTTAATTTTTAAATATGAGGACGGGTGTGACAGTGTTTTTCGTGTTATTGTATAGCTATTTGAAGAAAATGACGATTTTTGTGGGCACGATAACAGATTAAAGGACCAGTAACAGTGGCTGTCTATCAGCAGTGCTGAAGGTAGGTCCCAAACCAATGAAGGCAATCAACGTCTTTGTTTTATATCCTAGAGTTTTCTCTTTCGACTTTCTAATTGTATGGATTTTTCTAGTCGTAGAGCTGCCCGACATGAACTCAGCCTACTGGGGTGACCTAGGATATATAGGTAACTTGTTTCCCGCTCCAGGAGCAGCGTGGCGAAAAGTTTCGAGTATTGAGAGCAGAACTATGCTACGATTGTTGCTCTATTCTGCTGGGCTTCCTTTCCTTATGTAGACTAGTACATAAACATATCTTCCAATCTGACGGGCACAAAATACTGAATAGCATTTTTAGCCAGAGTATTGACTATCATTCTTCAGGATTTCTGATGTAGGTTATTAGGTTCTCGGCATTTCGTTCTTCTTCAGCTTTCGGGCTACAGCTTTTAGTTCTTCGTCTGTAAATTCTGCCCCACCAGGGGCAGGTGTAGCATTGGCTGTAGCAACAGTAAGCTGGTAGCCAAGTTATTCGGGTCCTTTTGAGTTTAGAAGTATCTCGAAGTGGTCTCCTCACTAGTGGAAGCACTGTGATTGGTCATAAACATTCTCGCCCCTGGCGTTTCGAAGATCCGTCGTAGAACCGCGAGATTAGGTTAGAGTGTATTGACAGGACAGCTTAGTCAGGATCTTGCATTTGGCTTCTATGTCCTTTGTCTTAGTGGTCTCTTGAAGCTTCCATGTCTTGCTGTTAATAAAAGTCTTGCGGTCTCTCTGGAGCTTGGTATTGCGTTCTTTGTTTAGTTGCCTTTATACTGTCATTTCATCGCGAAAGTGGGGTTCTCATCTGCGATTAGTGATGGTGAGGGACTTATTGGTCATCCCTTTTTTTCTTACATTGACTCATTCCAGCAATGCTAGTTGCGACTACAAGAACATTCTCTTTGGAGACCTTCCATGTGCTTTCAATATCATTCCACTGATCAGTGGCACGAACCCTTTGAATATTGCGACAACTTTAACCCAGACATCCCAATTGGAAAATGTAAATTAACGAAGATATTTTATATTATTTCACTCACAAAAACGAAAAAAAAACTTGATAGTGCATTTGTATCATATTGGAAAAGTAAATACTATTCCATAAGCAAATTGTTATATCTCTAAAGTTGTATATTCCTCATTGCGTTGATTTTCCTTTCATAATTGCTTATGTTTATAATTTAAAATTTTATTTGATTTTATCATAGTGCCGAAATTTCTTTTTGTTTACTTTTTTTTTCTTTTTTCTTCAGACAAATAAAGTATAATGCTGACTTGGATGAAGACATGTTAAGATGCTATTTTTATTGCGTAACAAACTGTGGTATTACATTTCTTTGGTATTTACTAGTTTTATAATAATGTATATTCAACCATAAGTTGAATTATGTTCATGCGTGAATTTATTTAATGATTGCTATAATATATTTAAAAAAAATATTTTTATTGACTGTTTCGTTTAAAAAAAGAGTAAATTATCGCAGGAAAGCCAATAATGCTCAGGGCACCGGGAACAGAGACCTCAAGAGCCATGGGAAATAAACATAAAAGGAACTGTGGCATAAAAATATAGATCATATTACCTATAAAAAGTCTACGCCGTGGTTTAGGGAGTAATAAATTTCTAAATTGAAAAGTAGGTTTTGTGAATAGCGTCCATAAATGACGTTGCTTTAATTGCGCAAACATATCGGCTTATGAAAATTTAATCGTATTTAAACACTGAGGAAGTAAACTGTAGTACCACAGAAAAACAAACATAACTATTTTATCTAGGAGCATAGACAATGCGCTTATCTGACTTATCATGCTTTATCTGACTCAACATTATACTTTATTTATTATGAGCAAGAAAGAAAAAAGTAAAGAAAGGAATTTTTCGAAACTACAATTCAATCAATTGAAATTACAAATTGTAAAAAAAAGAAATGAAACCACTGACCTTGCTCCACCGAAAGAACCTGGAAAGCTTAAAATTCTTGTCAAATTTGTGCTCTATTTATTGATACTAGCTAATTAGAAAAGTTTTTTTTCGGAAAAAAGTCTTCAAAGAAAGGTTAAGAGCATCAAGTCAAACTTAATGAATTGGATTTTCTACAAACGGGAGAAGGCTTAATGCTCCTAAGCCTTCTGAAGGTCAGAGCGTCATTTGCGCTTTGCTGAAAATAACTTTTATTTTGAGCAGTAAATTCAAGTTGTCATAACATCAGTAATAACATCAGCCCCCCCCCCCCCTCAGCATTCCCTGAAAGTTTTACCTTAATACCCTTACCCTCACTAGTAGTAATAGTCGTAACAGCAATAGTAGCCTTAGTAGCAGTATGCATAAAGTGGCTTATGATTTTTTCAAGATACCCTGAAAGTTTCAAATTAACACCTTAAAGTAGTTCTTGGGAGATTGCCGATCCGCCCTGTTAAGAACCTGCATCCTCATCGTGTGTTTTGATTTAGTTCAAAATCTTCTCAACGTTACCTGACACTTTTACCTCATTTCCCTTAGCTTTAATAGTAGTAGTAGTAGTAGTAGCAGCAGCAATAGTAGTAGTAGCAGTAGAAGTAGTAGAAGTAGCATGCAAATATGGCATTTCGGTTAGTTCAACATTCTCCTTATCATGGCTTGAAAGTTCCAACTTAATACTCTAAGCCGATCCTAAGATACTTATTAGTAATAGTAGTAGTAGCGTGCACATATTGTCTTTTGTTCAGTGATCACCCCCTCATCATTCTCTGAAAGTTTCATCTCTATACCCTAGGCCGTTCCTGAGATACGCCCTTTTGACAACCTGCATACACATAGTGTGTTTTGGTTTAATTCAACACTCCCTGAAAGCTTGACCTATGTGTAAACAATGGGTGAATTGCATAACTTACAGTCCTTGCCCCAATGACTGTGGGTGGTTGTCATCCCCAGAGACATAGTTACTGGACGTTTCAACTATGTTAAAATAAAATTTCTATCTCAATGTGTTGTCGGATGCCTAGTGAAAAAAGGTTGGGGGGAAAAAGTGATTGCCTTCCAGTCCCTTTGAATCTTAAAATTTACGCTAGAACTTTTGATTTCCAATCAAAGGAGCCCCTTTCGAAGTTTTTACGACCACTTCTTCCACACGAATTGCCTTGGTAGGTATGATAAACTGCAAACATATATGTTAATATAATTTATTAGATATTCGCATGATAATACAGTGAAATATTAATAATATTCCTATATTAGTACTAACATATCCTGTTTGTTTGTGAGCACAGGCACCGCCATGTAGGCGATACCTCCTACTGATTTCCTGAAAAATAAAAGAAATAAGTCATTTCTTTTATTTTTCAATAAGTCATTAAAAAAAGACTTATAAAAAAAGGATGTACTCTCATATAAATCAGTGTAAAAAAAGATCCTAGTACCACTTGTCCCCTCCTCCTGGAAAACTTTCTGGTGGTGCTGGTTATTGTGGAACTACTAACTATACATGCCCTTCCTCCTCTGATCAAAATAAAAGCATGAATGATGGTTTTGTTTTGTTTGCAAACAGTTTTACTTTACAACCAACTTCGATTCAAATGAGGAATATAAAATCTCTCCTTCATAATTGAATCTTGTTCCATTTGTAGTAATTTTATCTAATTAAAGATGCTGGATTTTTGTAACTATATGTTACTTATTTCTGACGTTCCAGTTGTTGCTAATAGTTTTATTGATGAATTCCTTCTGGCTAATGAAAAACAGAGTTGCTAGATAACCAAAATTGCAAGTCACAATTCAAGGAAATGTAATAATGGTAAGGGGAATTCAAAAATGGAACATTCATTCTATAAAACCATATTAATAATGAAGTTTTGCTGAATATTTATCATCTTTTGGATGACTATTAAAATATTTATTTTAGTATGATATTACAAATGCCGCAAAACCACCATACAAGGGACACTTTTTTGTGTTTTTGTTAATTCCTCGTCAACTGTTCGTTGTAGAACAATGAAACCTATGGTATTAGATACATCTCAGTGAGAGAAAAACTAGTGCAGAATCCGGTATTTTTTATCATATCTTTTTTTTTAAGAGGTGTCCCTTGATTGGGCACAGTTTCCAATTTAGGGACAGTAACTTGAATCACATTGTTAGACCTTGTTTTTGCTGCTTAAATTATCAAGGGACGCTAAATATGTTTTTAAAACAAAAGGTTAATTTTCATTTACAGGAACAATATGGCACTATTGCTTATAGACTACACTTTTAGACCACAAGTTTCTTCTAAAACAACTTCAAGTTTCTTCCAAAAAAACGTCAAAAAAAAATCAGTTAAATGCGGTGAATCACATAAATTATCTTAGGCACTGAGCTAGTTAAATTGGCAAACTTCCAATATCTTGGAACTTCAGAGCCCCTCTATGAGTCAACTCTGGAGGCTGGAGAAATTTTATAATGTCAGACTTTCTGAACATGGCCTTGTCCTCCTCTGCCGGGAATGCAAAGTATTCTTCCTTACAAATTCGTCCGTGACTTTCCCACGGTCCACTTTACTTACTCTCCCAATGTAAAGCTTCTGGCTTTTGTTCTTCCAAGTGTCACTGGGGTCCTGGAAGCTCACATTAACCCAGGATCCAATAGTCATTTTGGTGTCTCTTTCTGGTTCTTCTTTGTCAACTTCTGGTTCTGTGCCCGAGGCAGAGGAACTTGAGCCTTGCAAGTTGTAATCCTCAAGTTCAGCAATGCTGCTGGTGTCTTTGTTAAAATAGGCCACTAGGTCGTCATCACTTTCTTTGCTTGAAGTGCTTGCCTTTACATTTTTGTTTCTGATTTGTGCCAAGCTTGTTTGGCTGATTTTCTGACCACACTCACTAGTTTTCTTTTTTCTAGGATTAGCCATTTTCTTTTCTTTGGCAGAACGTGACTGTGTTAGGTGGAAGATCGACTGGTTTGTTTACCGGCATTGAGCACTCGGAATCTGATTCTTCAGATGACTGTTCCCCGGTTGTGCCAGTTTCCCTTACTCTGACACTCCGGCCGGCAGGCACCGATAGCCTTTTTTTTCTGCCACGGCCTGGTGCGTTATTGTTTCCATCTGCCAAACCC
Organism: Artemia sinica; assembly: GCA_027921565.1. Taxonomy (NCBI): domain Eukaryota; kingdom Metazoa; phylum Arthropoda; class Branchiopoda; order Anostraca; family Artemiidae; genus Artemia; species Artemia sinica. The sequence continues at coordinate 28,277,979 of CM051269.1, forward strand.
AAGGGTTTCTCAGGACCAAACCTGATTTCTCTAAAATAAGAAACAAGACTGTCTTGAAGTTCACCACAGTTTTCGTCAGTCGGGTCACCAGGTGGCAGACGGATAGATCCCGCACTTTTCAAAACCAGCTCTGAGGTTTGCTGGAGCATTTGCTTCAATTGACCTGAGAAGAGTGTTCAGAAGCTTCGGAAACTGAGTTTTTTTTCAACGGCACTTAAATTTCTTCCTGGTCCCATCTTCCACTTGATTAGAATTTCTCTCCACTTCCGTTTGAAAGGAGCAAAAAATGCAACATCAAGTGCCTGTAGAAGATGAGTTGCGTTTGGTACAAGGAACTTGAAAAGAATATTGTTTTCCTCACATAATCTGACTACTTCTGGGGACGGGTGGGATGAGAGATTGTCACAAATCAGTACTTTTTCCCAGATAGCCGACGACAGTATGGCAAAATAATCTTTTTGAAGTAATCTTCAAAAGTGACGCCGTCAAACCAACCAGACTTTGTTCTGTTGTACCTTGCACCGGTCGGGCCGCCGATGGTCCAGGCATCATACAAATGGATTGTCCTGTAGCACACATAGGGAGGCTGCACTATTCCACTTGCTGTACCTGTCATCATTAGCGAAACACTCGCTTTTGAGGAGTTCATAATCTTTTCTGGATACTTCGTGCCGCTTTTCACAATCCCTTTTTTCTTCCCCGGCTCATCAGTCAGATTTGTCTCATCATAGTTTATGATATTTTGAGGAGGAATTCCTTCCGTGTCTTTTGCATATTCCTCAAAAAAAAAAAAAAAATACCTAACCAAAACATGATTCAATTTTGCTCTAGCTCTTTTTATGTTTGAGGCCATTCTCTCTGACAGTTTGCCACTGTTTCTTTCTAGAAATTTTTTTGCCCACCCCATGCCAGGAATATTGTCCTTCAATCTGCCAGATGATCTCCCTTGGCGATCTAGGTGATACTTCACAAAACACCTCAAGTCAAAAGCTGTCATGGGATAGCCCATCTGTCCGCAAATCACCAAGCTTTTCACAAGTTCTTCCTCTTGAAACTCGTCAATCTCGGGAGGTCTTCCCATCTTTAAGGTTTTATGACCCTTTTTTCTTGCACTGTGATGTCTATAGAGGACACTTTTTGGGATGCCAAATTTATCACCAGCTTCTCTGTAAGAAATTCCATCGTCAACAGTGGCTAGAGCACGTTCTAGGGCATTCTTGTCCACCTGCTTTCTTCTTACGCTCATATCCCTTGATTGAGCACTTTACAACCTGAAATAGACAGATTTTAGTAAAAAATAAAAAAACAAATTAGAAACTAAACCTTTTCCTTTAAAAATTGGTGACAGTCATCCTCAACAATATAGCAATCTGTCTAGCTAGCTCTCAGCTCCGCTTCACTCGTCCAATTGTAGCACCAGACAACACTTCCAGACCTAAAAAATAAATCAAAATTGCCCACTCTTGCTTTTTATTTTTTTAAACACAAAAAATCGCTAAATTAAACAAAATATGGCACAATTCTATGTAAAAACCAATAGACTTACTGACAGTAATTTTAGTTTGGCAGTATCCTTAAAACTTCTCCAGATATCTTGGCCTAAGTAACTTTCCTGGAAAAATGTCCCTAGATTGGGCTGTGTACCTTGGTAGGTGTTTTTTTCGCTATAAATAATGCATAGGTTGCTCTAGTTTCCTTCTTTCTCCTTTCTTCAGTTTTCAACTTTTTAAATTCATCACTATCCTTACATAGGCTATAGTGATTATTTTAAACAAATTGATTTGACTAGTATACTAAAATATTAGCATCCGATAAAGTATACATTTTTTGTTTCATTTTAAATATTTTGCTGGATTAAAATACTTGTATCAAAGCTTTATTTACTTTTAATAAATAATATTTCATTGTGTGCTGAAATAGCTTAGTGCATATTGATTTCTTGCTATTTTTCCATTTTTGAAATGGAATTATCTAGCTTCCGTTGGGCTTAGCTGGGTTTGAGTTTAGCTAGTCAAAATAAAAAAATAGGACTGTGCATAATATTCAAGTTTTTGTCGTTGGTTCAGATTTACAGGGCTAGTAAAATAAAATGGTTGTATAATAAAAAAGATTTTTGGCTAACCATCTCTATTGGTGTCTCATCTCTACAATATGGAAGTTTTTGACCACTGCTGTCTACGAAAAATCGCAAGAGTACGACACTCAAACCGAATCTCAGATGTTAATGTCTCACCTTCAGGAATACTGCCAAACAGAGAAGACTGTTGGTTCAATCATATCCCAAGAAGACCAAATTCACGCATCGTCTTTTGCCAATTGGCTTAGGTGACGAGACGGTCAGTTCAAAATCAGTGGGGAATTGTCAAAAGGATCTTTGAGCTAATGGAGAATTTCGAAAGTTTGACTGGAGATGGGATAGCCGCAAGTCCTGGTCGCTTTGGATTCTGTGTTAATTTTTACGGAAGGAAAGAAACTAAAGTAGGTGCTTATTTTTGGTTTGGGCTCTCATGAAAGTTGTTCTTCACCTGTTAGGTTTCATCCTTTGCAATCCTTTAGCCAATTCGCTTCGAGTTAAGCGGAACGCAGGATGCCCTCAAATGGGATGGGAAAAGATCATCAGAAAAGGTGAAAGGGGTTTTGTAAACTTCATGGGAGGGGATAATGATTGAAGCTCGAAACAGATTATAGCATTGTAGGGGGTGCCCGTAGTTGTGTTAGCCTCAGGTGGTTTGGAACAGCGATTCGTAGGCAAAAGTTTTCCTTCTGTTGACATTCTAGATGAGGATTGTCACTACCCATGTGGCTGAAATATTCGGACAAAACTAATTCGCTCTATCACAGTCCTTAAAAAGAAATTTGTTTCCTCACCTGTTTGATTGATTATGAAACGGTAGTGTAGCTTGTCATATTCCGGTTTTATCTTGCTATGTCAAAGCTGATAACGATTAAAACTTGAATGTTATGAAGTTAAAATATTCTCAAATGGGGATATCTCATTGTTTTTTCAGAAATCTCCTACAGATGTAACAGCTTAAAAAATCATAGGCAACACGTGATATTACTATTATGTTGTAAATATTAAATAGTTATGCATTATGTTATAGTTTTGTATTGTGTTGTTATTATTGTTTGCGTAATTTTTGTAGTTGTACAGTTGTATAAGTATTGTATCCATCAAAGATAGGCCATTCAAATACTAATCTACTACATTATACCCACCCTTAAAACAAAAGAAGTGAAGAAGAAGATAAAACAACTGATTTAGTCAATCTATTATTGACTAGATCAGGACTCGCGAAAATTGTGAAAACGAATGCTGCTCTCTAGTAATTCTTGGCAACGGTTTTTGCTCAACATTATGATATTATCAAAACCAGATCTTCTTGTTAGTGTTCTTGTAGGTTTAATGATACCGTTATTACTGAGATAGAGGGTAATGCAAGGAGAGCAAAAATTAACCGACGGTAGAAACTCTCGGGACGAAAGCTATGAAAATAACTAAGTTCGAAAATTGAACTAGAAAGGATAAAACTATGCTGAAGTTTCATTTAAAAGGCCATTTATTTGCTTTCATTAAATTTTCTATCCTCATTAAAGAGCACTTGTTTGTTTTCGTTTATTGTATATGAACTTTTAGGCTCTTGGGTGTATTCTGGTGTTGACTGTGAACGCTATTTAAATGAAGTCTACAATCCACCTTTCCCGATAGAATTTTCACTTGGAGATGATTCTGATGATGATTTTGAACATGATATGATCATTGCTTCGAAAAAGCTCATCGAATATAAGTTTCTGGAATCATCATTTGTTGACAGGTACTTTTATTTTTATATATGACAACATTCACGGAACCTTAAGTTTCTTAATGCCAGTCTTGGTTAATTGATGATTACCGGTTGTGGGATTGGTTAGCCTATGGAAACGATACATGTGTGCTATAAGGGCCCAAAGTCGGGCCTGTTGGCCTATCCTCCTCCCTGTTCATTATCCCCCTCCCAATTATTTTTTACAGAAAGGAGGACTTTCCAAACCTTGTAGAAATCAAAGTTATTGAAGGGTGTTTAACCTCTGATTGAAGGGCTCAAAGTAAGGACCTTTGGCTTGTCTCCGTCCCCGTCCAACCCCTTCCCTCCCTATTAATATAAAAAAGTTGTCATGCAACGTGAACTTTGTTAAAATAGAAGTTATGCTAGTATTTTTAATCTCTTTGATTAAAGCGCCCAATTTGAGGTCCTAAGGTCCATGTTCTCTTCCCCTCTTTTTTTTAGACTCAACGTACTAGCGTTGACTGAGTATAGGGAGAAGTGTCTCCTATATATTTTCCCTGGTCACCTCATGTAGATGGAGGGATGGTTGTAGAAACTTGGGAGGTGCCTTATTTGATGTGAAAATAGGAAGTTTTTGTGCCCTTTGCGGTCGTAAGTGACTGGAGGAAGAGCAGACTCCTTCTTGTGCTCCTTTTTCTACTTCAGGCACCTGCATAACCTCCCAGGGCATAAGGAGCAAAAGCAGCCCCAGGAGCATGAGCCCCAAATTATGCCTACTTCCAGTTACTCACAAATAGGTCTTATTTGTGTGCCCATTGCTGCCCATCCTCATATAAAACAGACGGGTATGTTTGATTTCGGCTGTCCAGTCGACTTGAAATTCTCAATAATTGTTTCCCATGGACATATTCCTGAAACTACCTGTACCTGAGAACATCAAAAGACTGTATATGAACCAGAATGTTCAAAATAAGTTGTCTATAAAATCTCGAGAAGGGCTTGGGGACCGAGTTGAAAATTTCAGTGAGCGTTGGGGAGAGGGCAAGAGAACTAAAAGGTTTTTTTTAGGGAGAGAAGAGAACACTTTGATTTTTTTTTTTTTTTTTTTTTTTTTTTTTTTTGTCTGATCACCCTAGATGTTCTTTGGCAGTGAGCTGCTTTGGGACTTTTCACGCTGAAATAGCCAGGTAATACACAAATAATTTGCGCCCCCAGTCTGTTGATTAGTGTATCTGCAATCATGGAAGCCAGCAGGGAAAGCCAAGGGGCAATTGGCCCCACCCCTACGAAAAACAGTAAAATGCTTCATTTTGGAACCTTGGCTGCTGTTTAGTTGCTACCCTTTATCATTAGATTTGTATAAGAATAAGTCATTTTCATTTTAAGAAATATTTGTCCACCTATTACCATATTTGAGGTGCTTTGATTTATTACCACCACCTAATCATTGCACCATAAAATCGCATTGATAGCCGCCATTTGTAATTTCCTTGTAACATTCTTACATTTAGGTCTCTAGAAAAATTGGATACTAATGTCTTCAATGCTATTTATGTGTGGAATTTTCACTTTTTTAAGACATAGCTTGCTCAAGTTTTTAAAAGAGCAGTCTGAATAGTGTCCTGTGGAGGGAAAACGCGAGGGTGTTAGATGCTACAAAACCCTTCCCAGACCATAATTTAGACTGGAGGTCTATTCCTGAAACTTTCATGCAGTTAGTTCAGCTATTTTCCAAGATAGCAAAAAGCCCATCATCTAAAACTTGACCATACTGAATATATCTAATATCTTACCTTTTCAACCTTTTTCTCAAGAAGGGATGTTATGAGTTTCTTTTTTTTAACTTAGAAAAGTGTTTCCCTGTTGTAAAACTTTAAAGTCGGGTGCCAGTAATAGTCCAATGTTAGCCCCTACAGTAAATCGCGTTAACATGCGATTTTCAAGTCCAATTTTTCGATTGTGTTATTTTACGACAAAATTGTACATGCGTAAATCCAGGTTTAGCTTTCATATTTTTGATACTAAGACATCATTTCGAGTATGAATACTCAACTATTCCTGAAGTTTACAACAATGTAAGTAATCCCAAGAAAATATTGGTAGCACATGCCCAACACGCAGCCCTCTCTCCTCGGAAACGTTTCTATTACTGTCCATGTCTGCAATATCTTGGGAATGGCTAGGGGGATCCAGTTGAAACGTTTAACAAATGTTGGATAGGGGAAGGAGATTCAAATTTAATTTTGGTAGGAGAGGTTGAGGGATTTAAATATATTTTTGGTCTTCGATGTTCATGTGAGTTTTTGTAGCTGGAGCTATTGTGTAGCTTTCGTGAAAATATGTTCGTGGTGAAGTAGTAAGTGAAAACAAACGATACTATGTACCCAGGTTAGCAATGCTGCATCACTGTCGTTTTTCGAGAACAGCTTAAGGGATAGAACTAAATTTAAGGGAATGAAGGGAGAGAGTGGGCCAGAAATCTTCGCAAATTCTTTACTGGGGGAGGGAATGGTGGGGTATAAAATTTTTGTCGCTGGTTAGCAAGTTTTTTTCTGCAAGCCTCTGTGGTGCTTAGAATATATTCACAGTGATATAGTGCGGTAAATTGAAACACACTGTGAGTACTCGGGTTGTATGCAACACCTCGGCAATGGTTTGAGCTATCAAGTTGAAATTTTCTGTGGGTGTTAGGGGGCTAAGGGAATCTTGAATTTGGGCCTGGGAGAGGGAGCGTAGGGGTTTGCAAAAACCTTGAAGGGTCTGAGTCAATCGGAAAGTAAAAGCTCTAATGCGCTTTTAAGGTTTAAAAATGATTAAAGGATACCAGCCCTCTTCCTGTGTCGTTTTTCGCCCCCGGTTGACCCGTGACGCCCCTACGACATCGCGTCGAAACTAATCGAAGACAGATATTCTGTTTAGGATTAAGCATCGCACTTTTGTTTCTGTTTCTGTTTTTGTCTCACCTGTTTGTGCTAAAAAAAAAAAAAAAAAAAAAAAAAAAAAAAAAAAAAAAAAAAAAAAAAAAAAAAAAAAAAAAACAGAAACAAGCCATTTGTTTTTGTCGGACCTGTTTCTATTTTGTTTTTTTCGTTTCTGTTTTTTTTACCTGTTTTCTTTTTCTTTTTTTTCATTTTACTGAGCGGTTGCGTTTCCGCTATAGTCTAGTGGATAAAGGTCAGCGAACCTTTGCGCTGATGTCTAGTGGTGGAAGGTCGGAGCGTCTGGATAAGAGAGGAAGAAAACGAAAACAAGAGAACGAAAAAAGAAAAGAAACAAGTTAAGTGTTGGTCTAGTGATCGAATACACGATCCAGAGAGGTAAAAGGCTGAGCGCAAGCTTGAATTTGCATTGATGTGAATAAACTCAGGTGATCAGAAAAGGTTAGCCACCCCAGGTCTGGAGTGAGCTGAACCTAAAACTTAAAAACTGTCTCAACCCTTTCAGACCGTAGGTAACCATATGGCTACGGTTTATTTTGAGTTTTTTTTTTCTACCCATTCGATTGATCTTAGCAGTTTGTAAAGCACACCGTCTCGTAGCTCACTGATCAGGCCACTTGAATTTTTTTTTGTTCGGTCAGTAGATGTCACTGGTACTCAGTTGCTAACCGGTTTCAGAGTCAAAAGTTAACACGCCAGAAGTCAAGCAAAAGTCCTCTATTCCGGGTAGAATAGCAGCATGTGAATAATATTTTATGGACATTTTTTCGTCTGTCTCTGTTTTGTGACACTGAGATAGCATTTTGGAAAAAAATTCGTCCAGAAATTCAGAAACACCAGAGAGCAAGGCTATTTTTCAAACTGTCGCTAAGTGGTTACATAAGGTCTTTGTGGCTCTGTTTTCTCGAAGAACAGATGGAACGGCAAATGTAGGATAACTGTGACCAAATGGTTACATCAGGAACAAAGGGGTACTCTACAGAACGATGCACGGATATTGCCGGGTATAGCAGTACTTATGACGGCTTTTTCTAGATGACAAAGAGATGGAACTTGGCATGTAACTGTCTTCAGATCCACGGCCGTCAGAAGAAAAGATTTTCCGCGAAAGATTAAGAATAGTTGCCGAAAAAATCACCGTACAAAAAACAGCAAATATGTTCTTATTCCTGCCCGGTGACCTTTCCCACTTGCATATGTCATCTGATGACGACGACGACTCGTCATGGGTACTCAGTCTAGCGAAATTTCCGAACATTGCGTGCTTCAAGAAGCTATTGCTAGTTCGTCTTCATTTCATAACGAACAATCTTTCGATCCAATGGAAGATCTACCTCTCTCTCAGTTGCAGGTGTTCGATTTAGACCTTGTTGAAGCTGATCGTCAAAATGAGGGTCCAGAACCATGTGAAGAAAGACAGCCTGTGGCTAAAAGCAGAAGACGACGATGATTAACTGGTGGTTGAAGCCTGCAATGGTACAAGAAGACGCAACTTGGAAGGGAACTGAGCCACAGAACACCGATATTGACCTTCAGATCAACTTATTTCGCAAGTTTATAAATGAATCAATGGTCACCAACTTAGTGGACCAAACCAGCTTGAACATTTTCAAAAAAAAAGTAAGTGTAACAGTGGTTTCCTTTGGAGAAATGCAAAGATATCTCGGCTTTCATCCTCTCGTGGGTATTGTGAAGCTTCCCGCACTGCGGATATACTGATAAAAGACCATCATGTATTATCCGGTTGCTGTTTCAATCAGCCGAGACAGATTTACGTAGCTACGCAAAAACTTCCACATTTGTGACGATATGCTCGACAAACCAGCCAGGCATCATAAACATGATAAACTGTTCAAAATAAGACTTGTATGATGCGTTTAGGGAAAGCCCCAAGTTGATCCCGTTGGAAGAAATTCACAGCCTGAATGAACAGGTGATCCCTTTCAAAGGAAGAATCGGGTTTAAACAGTACCTGAAAGACAAACCCGTTCGTAAGGAGTAAAGTTTTTCACTCGTGTGCATATAAGAGGCGTAGTGAACTACATTGAGATTTACACTCGAAAGGAACTGTTGCCGCCAATCCAGTGGGACATGGTGTCGATGTTGTACTGTGTCTGGTATAAGACATCCCTAGGTTCACGAACTATAAAGTGTTTCTTAACAACTTCTACACCTCTATCGAGCTCATCGAAAAGCTAAGAGATGAATATGGAATTCAATCATGCGGAACCATTAGAAGCAATAGGCTGAGAGGAGCTGTCCTCAGCTCTGACAGCGAAATGAAGAAACAGGGGAGGGGTTTTGTAGACTGGATAGTTGAGAGACACACTCATTTGTCTGTTGTAAAGTGGTATAACAACAAAGCGGTACATTTGACCTCTCCCCATTGCTGTATGGAGCCGCTTCATAACTGCCAGATATGGGACAGTGTAGCCAAGAAACATATTGAGGTAAAGAGGCCAGGAGCTTTTCGCGAGTACAATAAGTCGATCGAGGGTGTGGACCTGGCTGATATGCTACTTGAACGGTATTGCACGGATATAAGGTCAAAAAAGTGGTATATGAGGATAGTTCATTACATTCTTGACTTGTTCGTAACAAATGCCTGGCTGTTACACCGTAGAAAGGGCAGAGATTTGAAGAAGAACCATATGTCCTTACTGTATTTCAAGATGGACATAGCCTGTGCACTCTTAGTAAGCGGTGTTTCGGTCGTTCACCGTCCGTCTCCAAGAGAGATACCGCTACAACGAAAGAAGGCTTCCAAGTGAATCCATCAGGTTTGGACGCGTTGGACACTACGCTGAAACGGCAACCAAAGAAAGGTGCTGTTACGAAGAACGCGTGAAAGATGGCACCAGCCGCATAATGTGTACTAAGTATAAAGTTGGACTCTCCATCCACAAATATCGTATCTGCTTTACTCTCTTCCACCATAAGTAGCCCAAGTACTGGCTCTGGAACGTAGGGTTATTTACTCCAAGCTCCTGAATTGACCATATGGTTACGGTTGCCATTTTTGTACCAGAGGGAAAAAAACATATGTGAAGTAGAATTAGTTATACTGACTCCAAGGGATATCCCATACCAAGTTTCAGAATTCTCTTGTCAACGCTTTCTATGTTAAGGTATGAAAGGGTTAAATAGTTCTTTCTACATTCATAAAACAAACATTCATGGTAAGGCTGCCAGAGCACTCCCCTCCAGAAATCTGTGTTTTTCCGAGTGATTGATTGATAAGAAGACAAAAGATCGATTTATCCAGGCGTTCTTTTTTTGCATTTTTAAAGCTCTTCTTTGAATATTTTCTACTAAAAAAACAGTCTTGTAAAAACACAAAAGTCATTCCAAAAATTTATCTTCTATTTGTACGTGTTTATGCATCAATCACTCGGAAAAACACAAGATAAAAGCTATAAATACCAAGAAATCTTGCCTGAAGTCAAAGATTCAGCTATATCCAGAAACCTGACACCAACGAATTCTCAACGAAAACTGGTCTTTTGTATACCTTGCAAGAACCGAAAAGCCCAAAATTAAGCAACAATTGCACATTTTTCTTTTTTACTTTTATTGTAGTCACTATACGTCACTATTCCCTTTTCTATGGAAGGTTAGAACGAAAATATAGCATAAAATTTGTCGCTTTTTTCTTTTCAAGTGTATAAAACCGAGTTTCAGTATGTCGCAAACTGGTTTTTAGTTTGTTTTCCATTTTATTTAAAGCTGTTGTACTTTTGTATTTGAAAGAAAAGTTTGCTCCTTTTATTTCATTAATTAAAAAAACTTTTTCAACAAAATAAGCTTTTTAAATAAAGTAAAGAACTCCATTAAACCAAAATGAACAAAAGCAGTATAAAATCATCTACCAAAAATACAACTACCACAAATCAGTATCAATAAATAAATGAAACCCAAAACAAACAGAAATTAAAATAAATAAGAGTCAAGCTCAAAACGAGCAGAAATTAATATGAAAAGCCGGAGTATAATTTGTACTTTACTGAAAAAAATGTGCATTGTCAGTTTAATATACATATGCTGATATTTATTCCTTAAAATCTTCATCAATTTTTGATTTCTTAAAGTTTTAGAAATGAAACATTTGAAAGAATTTTTTTCAGCAACGTACAAATTATATTCTGGCTTTTAGAAAGCTTGGGGTTTAGAATCCTACTCATATTAATTTCTGCTCGTTTTGAGTTTGACTCTGTTATTTATTTTAATTTCTGTTTGTTATGGGTTCTATTTATCTATTGATACTGAGTTGTGATAGTTGTATTCTTGGTAGATGATTTGATTCCATTTTTGTTCATTTTGGTTTAATGGAGTTCTTTACTTTTTTTAAAAAACTTATTTTTTTGAAAAAGTTTTTTTAATTAATTTCTGTCCGTTTTATATAGACATAGTCTTTTTCAGAGAGAAAGACTGAGCCTCTTCTTAAGTTTAACAACCATCCCTTCCAAAAAAAACCTTAAATACCCCCTGGGTGTAGCTTCCAACCCTTGTCCCTAATCTCTGGGGTTTGTTTCAACCCCAAAGGCCTTGTTATATGATATATGATATTTACACTATTTTGAATAAAATGGCTTTCTCAAAATTTCTATTAGATGTATTTCGGGATAATACGACATTCATGTTTGGGGGAGGGGGGGTAGCTGCCATCCGATAACTTGGGCTCTTAAAAGAGCACTAGAGCGTCTGATTACCAGTCCAATGAGCCCCTCCGAAGTTTATATGGCCACACTTTCTATAAAAACCTTATAAGTCCCCAGGGCATAAATTACAACCCCTACCCTGAGGGCTGGGGGTTTTGCTATCCTCAAAGACATAATTTTCACACCGTTCTGATACGCTGAACAAAATGGCTATCTCAAGATTTTGATTGGAAGTATTTGGGGAAATGATGGGCATGGGGCAGGGGGGGAGAGCATTTGCCCTCTGATCACTTTCTACTATTAAAAAACTCACTAGTTTTCTCAATTTTCAATCAAATGAGCCCTTTTTGAAGCTTTTATGACAAAACTTTCTGTAAAAAAAACCTTGTATGACCCAGGGCATAACTTACGACCCTTGTCCTGAGGGATATTAGGGGAGCGTTGTCATCCTCAAAGACATAATTTTCAGACCTTTCAACTACGTTGAATAAAATGGCCGTATCAAAATGTTAATCGTAAATGTTTGGGGAAATGATAGGCGTGCGGGGGGATTCTCCCTTCGATTACTTTCGACTATTAAAAATGGCACTAGCTCTTTCAATTTTCAACCGAATGAGCCCTTTTTGAAGCTTTTACGACAACGCTTTCTATGAAAACATTATATGCACCCAGGGCATAACTTACAGCCTTAACCCTGAGGGCAGTGGGGAGGGGGGGTTGTCATCCTCAAAGACCTTATTTTCAGAACTTTCAACTGCTCTGAACAAAATGGCTATCTCAAAATTTTATTGGATGTGATTGGGGAATTGGTGAGGTTTGAGGGGGGGTCTAGTTGCCCTTCAATCACTTTAGACTATTAAAAAGGGCAGTAGCCCTTTCAATCGTACCCTTTTGAAGTTTCTACGAAATGATTTCTATAAAAACCCTATATGCTCCCAGGGCATAACTTACAACCCTTGCCCTGAGGGGTGTGGGGGTTTGTTATCATCAAAGACGTAATTTCCAGAACTTTCAACGACGTTGACAAAATGGCTATCTCAAAATTTTGATTGGATGTGTTTGGGGAAACGGTGGGCGCAAGAGGGGGGTTAGTTGCCCTGCAATCACTTTTGACTATTAAAAAGGGCACTAGCCCTTTCAGTTTCCAATCGAATGAGCCCCTTTTTGAAGTTTTCTACGACAACCCTTTCTATAAAAACCTTATATGCCCCTAGGGCATAACTTACAAGCCTTATTCTGAGGGATGTAGGGGGGGGGGGTTGTCATCCTCAGAGACCTAATTTCCAGAACTTTCAACTACGTTGAACAAAATGCCTATCTCAAAATTTTGATTGGATGTGCTTGAGGAATTGGTGGGCGTAGAAGGGGTGTTAGTTGCCCTTCAATCACTTTCGACTATCAAAAAGGGCACTAGCCCTTCCAATTTCCAATCGAATGAGCCCTTTTCAATGTTTCTACGACAACTCGTTCGATACGAAGTGCCCTGGTCTAAAAAAAATACATTGTGCCAACATCGTTCTTTATATAGGAAGCGCTATTGCGCTGCCTATGATACCCCGTTGTTTAATATCTTGAGGTGGCAAGAGCGAAATTATGTTGTGCCCAGGTCCTCTAATAGGTTTTAGAATCACCTATGCAGTTTGGGTAGTATCGTATACGCATGTGGTCGATTAAAATAGAGATGGATTAGTGGATTTGGGATGGTTCCATGGTTGTTTCTTTACACGTGTTAAAACAACTGTTTTTCAACACAGCTGTTTTCTGTTTTCGCAAAAAAAAAGAACAGAAAGCTGTTTTTGTTCTTGTTCTTTTTTTTCGCCGTTTTTTTTCTTTGTTTGTTTTTCTGAAAAGCAGAAACAGTGTCGATGCTTATTTAGGCTAGTCTAACGGTCCAAAAAATATGCTTCCAGGGATAAGGACCCTAAATTATGAAATTTGCCGTTGTTCGCTTATATATTTTATATCAGTAAAAAAAGAGGGGAGGGGGCGTTTCTATCTTGACTGTTCAACTGACTTGAAATTTTCATGGACATTTCCTTGAGCTAGGACCTCAAGTTCTTGGGGTGAAGGGAAGTTTGTTGGGGGGCTCAAAATGGGCCAGAAACTAGTCTCTGATTGATTTCAATCTTACGCCCATAAATTCCACAGCTGAGGGGACCCCAACTAACTAAAGATTTAAGTGTAAGGCATGGGCCCCCAAAACTTATGTATTATATATATATATATATATGGGGGCCCATAAGCTGAATTTTAAGGGGGGCTTGCCTGGTCTAATCCGCACTTTCAATGTTGTATATAGACCCAGGTGCCGTGCCAAGGCATGCATCGAATGCCGCCGACGAGGGGCCCGGTCAACCGCCGTTAAAGTTTCGTAACGCCGCCGGCGCGCCGCCGTCGGCCGTGGTGGTGGCGTTCCGCTGAATTTGATTTAATTTGAGCCAATTATTTATTGCGTCAACCGCAATGTTGGAGCTTTTCTTTTCTTGTGTGGTTAAGGGTTTCGACTTTCCTACATAGAAATCAAGTGCGGTTTTCAAAACTAAACAAACAAGAGCGCACACAAATAGTTTACAAGAATTCCTTGTGCTTCCAGGGTGAGTTTTTATTCAGCACTAGTTCTTATAACACATCCATTGAATAGACAATTTTCTTTCGAACAGACGCCAGATTAAATTCCAGGTAAGGACTTGAGATTTAAAGACCTCTCTATTTCGAGACACCTTGGTATAGCAACGAATCAATATTTCTTAAGTCCTTGCCATAGGCAGGCATTTATAAGTACTGAGGTTTGATTCCGTGACATAGCACTGTTACTTGAAATGGTAAGTTCTGGAAACTCTCAAGTTTCTAACTGTTAAAATTCTGAATTTAACATCAAGGACAATTAATGTGTTTGCTTATTTGTCATTAAACCACTGGAGTTGTAATAACTAGGACCAGACTTGGAGGTGTCTAATTACAGGACAGGGACCTATTTCAGACATCGACAGAAATGAGTGGGAAGGAAACTACAAATGCAGGTCTCCCTAATCACCCTCTCAATAGCTATATCTATTATGGTTCTAGGCGAATACCCCCCGGCGAATACCCCCCGGCGAATACCCCCGGAAAATACCCCCCCCCGTGGAAACCCCCCCGCGGAAGATACCCCCCGGAAAATACCCCCTCCCCCGAAACAAAAATAATAATAATAACCCCCGTGGAAAATAAGGCTTTCCAAATTGCAGAATTTTATTGGAGTTTTATTTTTTTTAATTTCCGTAGGGGGATGGAATTTTGGTACTTGTGTATTATGCGCAACTCACTCAAGTTTACGCTGTGTAAAATTCGAGAACACACAAGTTTTTTTTGTTAGTTTCTTCGTGACTTTAAAAATAAATTTGTGCTATAGATTTGCACATTAGGGGGGGGGGGGGGGGGTAAGCATACGGGTCTGCCTGGAAAATGTGTTTGGTACAATTATTCTGCATATTAAATAGATAGACAAATAAGTGTATTTTAAAGCCAAATATACGGCCATGAACACAGTAAAATAACATAAATGAATATAGTGAATGGGGGGGGGGGGTTAACCCCCCAAAAAATGCCCTCCCGTTTTTTTAATTTCCGTAGGGGGGTGGAATTTTGGTGCTTGTGTATTATGTGCCAGTCACTGAAGTTTACGCTGTGTAAAATTCGTGGACACACCGGTTTTTTTTTGCTAGTTTCTTCGTTACTTTAGAAATAAATTTGCGCTATAGATTTGCACATTAGCGGAGGGGGGGTAAGCATAACGGATCTGCATACAAAATGTGTTTGGTACAATTATTCTGCATATTAGATAGATAGACAAATAAGTGTATTTTAAAGCCAAATATGCGGCCACGAACACAGTAAAATAACATAAATGAATGTAGTGAATGCGGGGGAGGGGGGTTTGGTTAACCACCCAAAAAATGCCCACCCCCACGGAAAATACCCCTCCCCATAGAAATATCCTCTGGACAATTCAATCCTGGCGAAGATTTACCCCGGACAATTACCCTTAACATCCCCACGCTTAAAATTAAATCGGCAAAGAGAAAGCAAGACAAAAAAATTACGTATATGAATTCTTGCAAATTCACCCTGCGTAAGATTTCTTCTTAAAATTTCATCTCCTGGAAACTATTTAAAATTCTCCCAGCACACTATATTCAGCTGTGATGTAAATGGTGACAGTTCTTCTCGATGGTGACGGTTGCTCGATGAAAAAATATGCTACTAATTTTGATAATTAATTCTGTTAAGAATACATAGCTGTTAGATATTTCAACTATTATGCAAGGCTTCTGAAATGCCACAGCCATTTGTTTCTACCAGATTTCTACTTCTCTTGATGAATAGCGAAGAAGACCACTGTCCAGACAGCGACTCGCGAAGTTTCTAACTCATGAATAGGCCCAAATCTGGTATAAATTAAAGCTGGGATCTGAGAAAGACTGATCAAAACCTAAATGTTTGCGGTCAACAATGATCACGCCAGCGGCGCGCTGCTGCTGCTATTATTTGCCCCCGCCGCCGCCGACCTTCCCTTTTCGGCGTGGCGCTGGTGTCTAGTTGTATAATATAAAACCTAGAAACAAAAATATAAGGTAGCGTAGTTTATCCAGGGTGGGGGGGACTGGTGCCCCCTCCTGCCCCCCCTTATGGGCACCCATGCATATATATATATATATATATATATATATATATATATATATATATATATATATATATATATATATATATATATATATATATATATATATATATATATATATATATATATATATATATATATATATATATATATATATATATATTGTATATTTACATACTTATGTATGCATATATAAGTTTTTTCTCGAAAACGGCTCCTTTTTTTTTGGAAAATTGGTATTTTGGGTTTTTATGGCCTGACAAAAAACTATTTAGATAGGTCACGGGTTTGAGAAAATTCGTCAAGAGCCCTGATTTTGTAAAAAAAAAAAAAAAAAAAAAAAAAAAAAAAAAAAAAGAATTCACTCGAATAACGCCGTATTTATGTCCATCAGTATTGCAATGATATCATTTACTAATATAAAAGGCTGCGTTCCTGTTAATGGCAGTCAAGTTGAATCTAGTAAGTAACGCCAATGCTATTGATTGTTATTGATTAACATTTTATAATATTGTTGAAATTGTCTTTGGTTAGGAAATGAATCCTTTAAGGACCTATTTTATAAATTTAGTAAACTAAAAACTTCAGTTCAGCCTAACTCTTCTGCGACAAATTTTTGGCTTATTGGCTAGGATTGTTTTCAAACTGGGAAATATTTTTTTGCTCTCTGAAGCTTCTCTTGAAGACACAATGAAATAATTACTCAATTTTACCTGAGGTTTAATTGTTTCTTCTCATTCATAACTAAGAGTTTAACTGTTCCTTCCGACAAAGTTTGGTTGAGATTCAACAACCTCTTTTGTTTGTTACTCTAATGACTATAATTTAAATACCAGTTATCCCCATAGAGGTCATGATAGTTATGGGCCCCCAAAGAGATAAACTAAACCATCATGTGTTCCTCTTATCAAGCTTTGTCGAGATAGAAAAGCTTCTTATGGTCAATATCCTGACGACATAAATTTAGAGACTTCCTCACTCTGTAGAGGTTGAATAGTATTTAGACCCCTAAAAGCTCAGAAGTTAGCTGTCACTTTCCACTAGATTTCGCTGAAATCTGACAACCCGTTCTGTTTGATGATCAGATTACAAGAATTTCCCGAAATAAGCTATCGAATCCAAAACAGTACAAGCATTACATTAATTGTTCTATTCCATCCACTTTTATTTATTTCTTGCAACCCACCCTGGTGATAGTTTTGTAACAAGAATGGAGAGACCCCCTCTGGTGACAAAGGCATGATCAGGTACGGGCCCGAGGAAAATAATGCTAGGATAGTTAGTCCTCACTAATTTTCGGCCAATTTTTGCTAAAATTTGACTACAGATTTTTATAGATACCCTGATGGCAATAATTTAGGGGCCGCCTTCCCATTTGAGAGGTAAGATAGGGCTAAATTACAAAAAGTACAATTAGAACCTTAGCTCTCACTTCCCACTTAGCTTAGTTGGAATTCAACCTCAGGTAGAGGATTAGGACTCTTGGACATGCTGATTGTGATGATGCATTTTCATCAATATCGTAACTCTTTTAGATGGTTCCTCCCCCCTCCCCATTTTCCAGGCTTGTTAAATTTTGTTTATAATTTTAATTTTAACTAGCTTATCCATTGCGCATTGCTGCTATCTCAAAGAAAGAAAATTCATGGAAAATCCTCTTTCTCTCTGAAAATTTCCCCCCTAGAAATTTTCCCCGACGGGAAATCCCACCCATGGAAAATTCCTCCACATTTATTAATACTGATCTTATTTATAAGCTTTAAAATATTTGGAAAATTCCCTCCCTAGGCGATTCTTCCGGGAAGAAAATACCCCCCACCCCCACGGAAAACTCCGATGCGGAAAATCCCCCGCAGAAATTTCCTCGGGAAATTTGCCATGATAATTACCCCCCCCCCCCCCAACAACTTCCACCTGGAAAATTTTCCCAACATGCAAAATAACGATCGTATTTTTTAAATTCAATAGTATTTGAAACATTAAGATTGTTAACATACCTGTCGTTGGTTGTTGGATAATTAATATCCAGAAACTGTGAATAATGTGAAAGGAAGTAACTATGAAGTATTTTGTTCATGAGCTCTAATTTCAGTCAGGACGAAAAGTATTGAGAAGTTTTTTTTCGGGGGGGGGGGGGGTACATAATTCTTTGCAAGAGTGTACTGGTGATCGGATGAACAGTGTAGTAATGCATACATAACACACTCACAGACAGGAACGCAGCCATACATTTGATTTATGTGTGTAGATGAACTTTATATATTTGGGATCAACGTCAGAAAAAGATTATTTTGATATATTTATTGTTTTCAAAATTATGTTTTCTAGAGTTTCAGTATACTTTTTCGTTACCACGAATTAATCAAATTTACTCACAGTTTATGACAACGAATTGTTTGATTTATGGTACCAATTTACGTTTCTCTTTTAGGAATAGTGAATATAAGTAAAGTTTGAAATAAGAGAAAACTATTCAGGCACCTTGTGTGATAGGTAGCATTGTTCAAGACGAGTACAAGCGAGCGAAACGCTGGCTCTGAAGGGAGAGGGGTTCGATTTTATTCGTCCAGCCCTTCTCAAAGACATAACTTAGCTCCATATATAATGTTGTTTTCTGCAACGAAAATTTGGCATTCCTTTTTTCCCGTATTTTGAATGAAGTGCCCATTCAATATCACATTTTGCAGAAGAAGATAACATACAAGTATATGTTTTGACTACTTTCTTTAGCCCCATGATTCTACAGAGATCTGACCCTAGAGGATGCTGAGGGGTTTTCACCTAAGGTCTGCTAAAACACAAAAGTACTGTTCATTATTCAGGAGTAGGAGCATCTTTCGTGTCGATCTCAGAGGGACCTACCTTCTACCTCATCCCTTTATCCCCTCTGTTTGGAGGTGTGTACATCTTGACTGTGTGTGTGTGTGACTTTTATTTATGACAGCCGTAAATTCTTTCTCTCCAACTCTCACTTGGCGTCTTTCTCCTCCCTCTGTCTAACCTGCTCCCTTTCTCGCCCTCTTTCTGTCTTTCTGTATTCCCGTCTTTTTTTTGCCGGGGTTCTTTTGAGTTGACGCTATACTTCATTTAAAAAAATTTTTTGAAAATATTTAAAGTAAAATAATAATTGATAGTTTTTTTGTATTATTACGATGTCTTTTACAGGTCAAAATCTATTAACTTCACAATGTCAGTTGTGTAAACGGGAAATGTTCCAAATTGTATTTTAAATGGCAATATTTCTTTTTTGTGTAAAATATAAAATGTTTTGCTTATATTGAAAATGTGTGCGTAGAATGTCGTTTATTGCAATTGGAAATAATATAAACTACAATTTAATTGAATAACTTATAACCCAACCTACATAACAGTAAAAAATTGTTGAAAAAAATCATCAGAGAAAAACGCGTCATAAATTAAGAGACGATATTAATGGGATAAGTTGCAGAAGCCATGCCTGAGAGTGTTCTATGTTGTAACGCTAACTTTGAAATAACATAAGAAGCACCAAAATTACCCACGAGAAGCCAGGTTTTTGTCCGAGATGGAAGAAAAAGATGAAATTTACTAAATTTAAAATATTTTTATCTGAATTATATTTGGGTTACCATTCTTAAGAATAGGGAAAAGACCTGAAGCATAAAGGACAGAGTGACCAGAGAGAATTTGGTCATTTTATTATTTGATTTCGTCATCTTCGGTTCTTTGTTTTGTTTTTTTTTTCTCTCTTATTAAGTAAAGAAAAATATGTTTTTTCAATTTAAAGTAAGGAGGAGCATTAAAACTTAAAGCAAACAGAAATTATTCCGTATGTGATGGGCTCCATTTTGGTTTTCGTGTGAATGACCCCTCTCCCGATCTTCGAGGACCATTGATTTCATACGATCACTTCTGGGGGAAAAATAAACGCACATCTTTGATCTTTCTTCTGGTGGGAAATTCCGTGGAACTCCAGATTTTTGTGGATAGGAGCTCGAAACCTGTACAGTTCTCTTATATGTTCAGTCTGATGGTGTGATTTTCATTAAAAATTTCTCCCCTTTTTCCAAAATCCGGCAAGTTTCATAAGGTTTGTAGTTTTTGATGGGTAAGATTAAACTAAATGATTTTTATATATCTATGATCTGCAAAGAAACCCAATTCTTTCGATGTATCTATTGTTATCAAAATTTTGTTTTTTAGAGTTCGTTTTTTAGATCCACTTGTCAATATTCCAACAAGAATCACGAGCTAATCTGCAACGATTATTGACAATGTATTTGTTCGTTCAATTGATTTGAATCGAAATTTTTCCGATGTGATCATGTTTCCTGGGTCTGATCATCTTCCATTCTCAGCTACAATTTGTCGTAGTGTCAGACGAGTCCAGAAAAAAACTAAAATTTCGGCTGATGAAAAACGAAAATCTCCTAAAATTTTCAGAGGAAGTGAGTGTAATAGACTTGAGTCAATTGTTTGAAGAGGAAGAATGCTCTACTAAAGCCCTTAATTGTCTGATGGATGTCATTAACCCTATTTATGAAAGGACGTATCCGGTAAAAGTTTGTAAATGAAAAAAGCTTGTTCCCCGTAAACCATGGATAACAGGGGAGATAATGAACCAAATAGAATTAAGAAATCGGCTTTATGAAACATATTTGGATTCCAAAAGTGATGAGTCTTTTATTTGATTTACAAAGCAAAGAAATCTGGTGAATAAACTGAGGAGAAAAGCAATGTCTGATTATTATGGAAATAAGTTGGAGGAAAGTAAAGGTAATATGAAAAAAACGTGGAATATTTTAAATGAGATCATGGGTGGTAAGGGAAAAGAGGCCACGGCACACATTAATTAAAAGGATGTAATCGTGGTGATTCAACTGAAATTGTAAATAAGTTTGCTAAATTGTTCTCGAATATTGGCTCTGAGGTGCAATTTAGTGTTAGCAATAAATATAATGAAATGAACTGCAATACTATTAATGATGTCCGACAATTCTACCTATCTTAAAGATACTGGACAAAGGAGTACATAAACGGCTCTATAATTTCCTTCAGATGAATAGGTTTTTTGAGTCAGACACAGTTTAGGTTTTTTAAGGGTCATTCCACGACGCACGCCGTACAGCATCTGATTCAAAGTGTTAACTGTGCATTAAACTCAGGTAACGTACCTATGTCTGTTTTCATTGACATTAGAAAAGCGTCGGACACGGGTGACTACCAAGTGTTGCTTCATCGAATGAGAAGTCTTGGAATAAATGGAGTTTGTTTAGAGCTATCTTTACGGTAGGTCCCTTGAAGTCGTTTTAAATGATTTAGTCGCATCGTCTTTTCCTGTGAAGTTTGGTGTACCTCAGGGCTCTGTGCTGGGCCCTTTACTTTATCTAGTTTACGTGGACATGATGCGCAGGATGCATGTATCTGCAGGATTCATGCATTACTTCTTTTGCGGATGACACTGCGCTAACAGTATTTACAAAATCAGTCGATGATTTAATAGCAAAAGCTAAAAATGTTCTCAAAAGACTGGAGGTGTTTACGAGTTTAAATTTGCTGTGCGTGACTGCAAAGAAGATATTTTTACTGACATTTTGTAGAGTGGGTGATTCTGTTGATGTAACTGGTAAAGTCCTATTGTGTGAAAAGCCTGTTGTACAAGATAAATCACTACGGTACCTTGGCTTCCATATTGATTTTAATCTTTCCTGTAAGCATCATAGCGACGTTATTTCCGCCAAAATTGCATGTGGAGTTGGCATTCTCAGAAGACTGAAGCATATTTTGCCGGAACGTACTCTTCGCACGATATATTTTGCAGTAATCTACTCGTATATATTATACGGATTTTTAGTTAGGAGAAGCAATTTTTATGTTAATTACAAGCGTGTACACATTCTACAAAATAAAGCAGCAAAAATAATTGGGAAGTACGTAAAATGTGAAAGACACCTGTGCATGCAGTGGCGGCTCCAGGGGGCGAGCCCCCCCCCCCCTAGCGTAGTCTAAAGTAGTGTAATTTACTTAATTGACTCAAGTTTTCGTTAATTAAACTTGCTCCTAACGCAAGTGTATCGGATCAACCTACTTGTGTATGCTTTAAGTCTCTAAAGCTACTCAATGTTGGACAGATAAGTGACTATCAAGCGGCGATGTTTGTGTTTAATCGTGTGCATAATCTAGTCCCGGAAATTTTTAATGAGTTTTACCATTTCAGAAGTTCTGTTCATGAGCATGATACAAGAAGATGTGATAACTTGGTTGTGGATATTGAGAATAGTGTGAGATCTGGTTTTACTTTGAAGTATCTTGGCCATTCTGTAAGGAATTCGCTTCCTGCGAGTGTTAGGGTGGCTGAGCACCTCCCACAGTTTAAAAAAAGATTAAAAGAGTATTTTTGGGGAATTAATTTGTTGTTTTAAGGTGGGGGGTGTGAGTGGGTTATAGGGCTGAAGGGAGGAGCGGGTTGAAGGTGTGGGGGTGGATGGTGGCTGTTACCCTGGGGGTGTTTGAGAGAAGGTGATTGTCTTTTTTTCCTTTTATATTATTATTTTAATTAGTCTAGGATGCTTCTAGGAATATTTATGGTTTTTTTTTATCATTATTGTTAATTTAGGATGCCTTTTGGAATGTTTACGTAGTTAATCGCTACGCATTAGCAAAATTTAAGTTTTTGCATACCGCAGTGATTTATATCTGTAATAGTTTATAGTTTTGTTTGTTACGTAAATAAAAGTCAAGTCAAGTAAGGGATTAGTTGTAGCATCTTACTGTCCATTGTAATTTAAATGTTTCTTATAATTTTACCCTTTTTAAGAATAAAAATCATGTATTATTTCTGTATTAAAAATTTTGGTACTTATCTGTTAGCCAGTACACACTCGAGAATTTGGATCTATAAAATCAGACAATAACGGGTTTATAGCCGTTTGTATATGGAGACAATTAGCTTCGGCTCGGTGGAAAACTACATTGTAGCTATATTTTAATAAATATTTAGTTTGTATTTTGGTTAGGTTACATTTTGCATGCAACCCCGCTATACTTAACCCCCTCCCCCTAATGTGCAAATACACCGCCCAAATTGTATATATCCTATCTATCTGTCAAGCGTCTCAGTTGTCTCAACCCCGTGCATGTAGATCCAAATTTTTTAGTGTGTACTGGCTAACAGATAAGTACCCAAATTTTTGTGTAAATGTCCAATAACTGCAGCATATAATTTACCGCAAGATGAATTGTCCGATAGAGATTAGTGTCGGCAAATGAGCTTCTAATATAATTTCAATCTTACTAAGTCCAAATGCTTAAATTTTGATTGATAGCTATACAATTTGACTAACATAGACGATCAGCAAATCATCGGTATGCGTCTTGAAGCTCACAATTTTTTCAATAAGTAAGAATTTGCTAATTGGGTTTTCACACTTTATTGCATGATATGTCTGAATGACGAGAAGCCAGAGAGGGTTTCAATGGCCGTATCCCCCCTCAGTAGACAAAGACTAAATATGATAAAGACTAGATATGACAAAGACAAAGACTTAATATGAAGTATTACAGTATTTTTGTTGAAATTCGGCTAATTAGTGATTAATTAGGCTAATTAGTGAAAAAATTATAATTTCAATTTTTGCCAGCCTCTCGTTAAAATTTGATTTTGCCGTGTCCCTATATTAAAGTCGAATACTACTGAAACAACTCAACCTAAGCTGTTACAGTTGTATCGTAATTTAGTCTGGTCAACAATTCTATTGAAAGATGGTTTTTGCAGAATTAGTTTTGCCACTTGAATTTTCCTAACGCTGTTGGATAAAAACAAAACAGAAATAAGAGAAAACTGGTAAAAGTAAATATTTAAGAAATATGTTGTAGGTAAGAAATGAGCATTTATCGATTAATTAGGAAGTGTTCTCTAGGTAGTATATCAATCTGCAAAACCTTACAAATTAGTAGGAATACAAAATAAGGAAATGAAACGCACAAATATTTACTTAGGGTACATCCCAGGTTGCAAACCATAGTAACTTTAGATCAATTTCAGAAGTTGTTTAAAGTTAGAATCCACCATGAACAGGTGTAAAGTAACTAAGGGCTTATTAGTCTTTTAAGGACATAATCTCACAATTTTCAGTTGTATCACATCTCACTTTCGCTTCAGGGATTTTTTCAGCATGTTTCAATCTGACAGTAATATGCAAGATGATGCATATTTACGTGTCCAGAGATGTATGTTTACTATCTTCAATAACAGTTGCTACAAAAGTAAATTCCAAGTTACTTTTCTGTCCTTCCATCTTTTATGACAATGCCAGCTAGAGCAAATTTTTGAGCCTGGAATTCACTAGAGAACTTTTTCTCTAACCTGGAATTCACTCATTTTTTCAGAAATTTTTTGGTTTTCACCGTGACTGCTTTTTCACTGATTCGCCTGTTTTTTAAAGGGTCTATCGTTCTAAAGTAGATAAAAAATTAGTTATTTTCTTTTTATGTCTCAACTTTATTTCTAAACATTTTGAATAAAATAGAAAAAAAAACTGCCCCGCAGTGTGGCTTTTATGCAAGTTTTATAACCACAAAGCAGGTCTTCCCGTCCTTATGCTGCAGCAATTTCATAGGCCAAACTTATTAGTCATTATTGTTTTAGAAAAATTTTGTATTTTAATGCATTACCTGTTCAATTTTCATTGTAGAAAATCAACAAAATTTCCACAAAACGTATACAAGTATTCTCAAAGATTGACCTGCACTTTCTGATCTCGTTAGACGCTCAAACAGGACCAAAGAAATCTCAAGAGGGCGTTTTATAATGCCCCAATTATTCAAGTATTATAAGAAATCAGCAGTTTTCAACCTGGTTCTCGAGCCAAATATTCTATTTTGAATTTCTTGGAGATTAAAATAGTTTTCATTCCTTAAAATAATGAAATACTTACTACCATTGAGATCCTTCAGTGCAGGTTTTTAACTTTTATCCATTGGAAGTTTGATGAAAAAGTTAATGTAACAAGTAAATTTGGGGCTGTTTTAGCAGGCCTAAAAAGAAAGTACTATTATGGAAAAGTAAAAAATACTGACAATTTGCTAAAAAATGAGGGGGTACCGATTCCGCCTGCTAGAAATAGAATTTGCAGATTCCCAGCTCGTAATTATTGTTATAAAACCCAAAATTTGCTCACGAGGAAAAGTATCTTATCAAAGAGCGATTAACTTCAGAAATACTATTATAATGTTGGCGGAATAGTCGAACGATTGATTGCGGCGGATATTATTTCCTTATTTATTGTAATCTTTATGATCTATTTCCGCAAGCAGAGTTTGACCCTAATTTTGATCCTTGTGGTTCTTCACGACCAGATCTCATTCTAAGAGACGGGTAATGGTCATTTCAGGGCCCGCGTAGTTCTCTCACCGCTGATCATAGTGTTATAACTCACTGCAGTGTAGGCTAATGGAACGAGCTTACCATTCTCAGTGTTTTCCTGACCAGGGTGGAATGAGCTATGGTGCTTGTTGTCAACTGTACCACGAAGACCTTACGCTAACGAATATCCTCCCCGAAACTGTAATATACGAGGCTATCGAACATCTGTTCAGCTGAAGGAGATTAAGCCTAGTGTCTGATGCAACCCCAGGCTTGCATTCAGGGCAAAAAATCCTTTAAGTCTAAAAAAATGCCATGCACAATGTGGGATATGGTTGTTTTTGGTACAAAAATGTTAAGAAAAATCCGAGCAAGTTAAATTGGTTGGGACCGGCCATTATTAGTGAAATTCTTAAAAACTATCGTACGTTGTAAACGAAAATGAAGCCAGGCCAAAAATGTGCCGGTCAGGGGAAGGAGGATTTCTTAAAACATGAATAAAATCTAATTCTATAAGATACCTTAACTCGTCCAAAATGGACTCAAGAGCTTGCTTACCAAATCCTGCTTGAGCTGTAACTTTATTACAAGTGGCCATTACTACCATTCTCCTCTAATTCTCACAGGACATACTTAGGGACTAACTTGACTTGCCTATGCCATTTCTCGATTACTGATGGATTGAAACTCTCATGCTTTTGTCGGGAAGGCATCAGGATATCGACACGTCAGGACCACTACCGTCAGGACATCGACAAAATCCGTCATAACATCGACAAAAAATCCGTCAGAACATCGACACGTCAGAACATCGACAGTCATAACATCGACAAGTCAGGACATCGACAGTCACAATCGCTACCCGTCAGAACATCGACACGTCAGTTCATCGACAGTCACAATTGCTACCCGTCAGTACGTCGACAGTCATAACATCGACACATCATAACATTAAAAATGTTTTTTCATAACGAAAATCCGTCAGAACCACTGATCGTCAGAACGTCGACAGTCATAACATCTAAAAAATTTTCATAACATCTAAAATTTTAAAACTTTAGTTTTTTTGAAGTTAGGGGGAAAAGGTACCTAGGTTAGGTTACGTATTTAATATATGCTTTGCTTTACCCCCACCCCCCTGATGTGCAAATATATAGCCGAAATTTGTTTCTAAACTATTATATACTTATTGCTATTATATAAACTTATAAATTTTTTTACATAACGAAAATCCGTCAGAACCACTAACCGTCAGAACGTCGATGTTATGACTGTCGACGTTCTGACGGGCAGCGATTGTGACTGTCGATGAACTGACCTGTCGATGTTATGACTGTCGACGTTCTGACGGGTAGCGATTGTGACTGTCGATGCCCTGGCGTGTCGATGTTCTGACCGATTTTCCTTGTCGACGAAATGACGTTTAGTGCTTGTGACGGTTAGATGAAAGGGTAGCACACCTTTTGTCCGGATCAACCACACATTACTGAAATCCGCATATATGTTTATTGAAATCCATATATATATATATATATATATATATATATATATATATATATATATATATATATATATATATATATATATATAATATATATATATATATATATATATATATATATATATATATATATATATATATATATATATATATATACATATATATATATATATATATATATATATATATATATATATATATATATATATATAATATATATATATATATATATATATATATATATATATTATATATATATATATATATATATATATATATATATATATATATATATATATATTCTTAAGTGTAGATGGACAAAAAACTAGATTCGGAAGGGTTTTCAATTGTTTTTGACAATGTTGGAAGCAAAGATTTTCAAATGACCTTTGAAAATTGCAATGCTTGGCAAAGGTTAATTATAGTAGAGAAGTCGGCTGGTTGGTATGTTGAAATACTACGGTAAGAATCTCGTTTGACGTGTAGTATTGTGGTAAAGAGTCGGATTAGATTGGCCTATTACTATCTATTTAACTTTCGTTCTCGGTGTCAGAGGGAGATGCGGATTCACAGTGTCGATGCCTTACTTACCCATCGTTGCGAAATTTCGGTGGCCTTCCAATTTTTTAATATTTGGTTGGGTGTTAGATATGGTTTGCACCTGACATAAGCCATTAAAATAATGGATTTGGTTTAAATGCATCTCACAAGTAGCCAAGGCTACTCAGAGGGTTGATAAATGGGACTTGACCCTGGTCCAGAATTGAAAAGAATTCGCTTGTTTTGAGGCTCTTTTTGCTTTTGTGCGACAAAATTCTGGACTTTTCAAGGAGGACCAGAAAAGAGGCGTAATGAGGGCCGAATGAAATTTTGGGTGGAACAATAGATAGTTTTATTGAAACTCTCTGATTTTCTGTTACTATTTTGTGAGGGTTGATACATGTGATTTGGTTTTGTGCCCGAATTGAAAAGATTGCGACTGTTTTGAGGCTCTTTTTACTTTTGTGTTACCTTGTATCAAGTGAAAATTCTGGACTTTTCAAGGAGGACCAGAAGAGAGGCGTAATGAGGGCCAGATGATATTTTGGGTTGAACAATAAATAGTTTTATTGAAACTCTTTGATTTTCTGTTACTATTTTGCGAGGATTGATACTTTTGATTTGGCTTTGTGCCCAAAAGAACGCGACTGTTTTGAAGCTCTTTTCACTTTTGTATGACATTTTATAAAGTGAAAATGCTAGATTTTTAAAGGCAGGCCAGCCTGGAGATGTAGGCCAGCCTGGTTGACCCAGGCTAATTGTGAGGGTTGATAAATGTGACTTGACAACGCCCCGGAATTGAAAAGAATCCTACTCTTTTGAGGTTCTTGTGTTTTTTCTGTGGCCTTTTTTCTAGCAACAATATTGGACTTTTCAAGTAGGGCCAGGCCTGGTAAGTATTGCGAGCCGAATAGTTTTGTGGGTCTTGCTGTACGTTGCTTTTAAATGAACTCTCCCCGGTTTTCTGTTATCGTCTTTTCCACTGTCGTCAAAAATATTAACTAGTTTGAAAAATTGAAAAATCGATTTTTATGAAAACATATAACTCATGCCTTATTTGAAACTAGAGAGGTTTTCAGAGTAGCGTGTACTTACAAGTAATGTAATTATATTGAGCATACACAACATGTTAAAATGAGGTTCATTAAAGGCCTATTCACAATGAGAATTTACTAATGCAGAGATTTAGCTAACGCTAATTTGAGCCAATCAGAATTTTTCATAGAGTTTTTCAGCCAATCAGATAATCAATAGAAAATCTGAGCACTAACTAAATTTTGGTATTAGTAAAATCTCATAGTGAATGGGGCCGAACCTTCCTAAAATATACATTGACTTTGGCATTGAATCCACTAAAACAAAACAAAAACATATTATAATGGAAAAAATATTGTTTTTTTCAAAAATAACCAATTTTGTCGTTCTGAAAAACTAAACATGGTCTACCTACCTTGATGTTAGGTGGGAAAATGTGGTTGAACTTCTAGGTAAAAAAATTGAAAGGGTAAAATTTATGGTTTCTCCCCATTAAGTAAGGCTACGCTAATGTCAGAGAAATGAGGTAAAACTCAAAATACCTCTCTACAGTCTTGCCTCGTATCCATAGCAATGGTGCGGTAAAGAGTCAGCGGCTCAGATAAGAGTGGAAACTCGCGTTCGCCGTGAGAAAAAAAAAAAACAGCTAAAACTATCTTAATGGTGTCTGTTTAAGGAAATATTAAATAAAAAAAACAAGTTTTTTAAACTGAAAGTAAGGAGCGACAATAAAACTTAAAACGAACAGAAATTATTCCGTATATGAAAGGGGCTGTCCCCTCCTCAACGCCTCGCTCTTTACGCTAAAGTTTTTTATTGTTTTAAAAAATAAAGTTGTGAGACAGAGTCACACTTTAGCGTAAAGAGCGAGGCGTTGAGGAGGGGACAGCCCCTTTCATATACGGAATAATTTCTGTTCGTTTTAAGTTTTATTGTCGCTCCTTACTTTCAGTTTAAAAAACTTGTTTTTTTTATTTAATTTTTGAACGTTTTTGAATAAATGCAGGTTTTGATCTTGGCTCACCGTACATGAATAATTAAAACAAAATTTTCATATTAATTTACTTTTATTTAGTTAAATGGCTTTCTCGAAACTTGTTTAATTATATTTACGAACGTTTTTATGAGTAATAAATATACGTAACTTACGAATTAACTTACGTAACGAACTTCTATATTCATATATTTTTAATTTGTTTATTAGGGGGTTCGCCCCCTAGTCAATACCTTGCTCTTTAAGCGAAAGTTCGAATTTTGTTCCAATTCTTTAAAAATGACCGCTTAATCACAAAGGCCGTTAATTAGAATAAATAGCTCTTATGAAAGTACTAAAAAATCTTTGGCTTAAAGAGCGAGGTATTGACTACGGGGTGAACCCAATCATATATGTAATATTTTCTGTTCGTTTGAAGTTTCGATGTTGCTGCTATTGCAGTTGAAATAGTTGTTTTTTTATATTAAATTTCTGATCTTGCTTTAAATAATGCTGGGAAGTCCGGCGTCCCCTTCATAGCAATGTCCCTTCCCCCATGAAAACTTCCTTCATGGAAAGATCCTCCCACATAACCCCCGAACCACCCCCCCCCCACTACCAGGAAAAATCTCCCCTGAAAACGTCTGTATACTTCCAAATAACCAATACTATATGTTAACATTGGGTAAAGTTCATAACTTTCAGCCCTCCCCCCGGGAATTTTGGGGGATTAACTCATCCTAAAAGACATACTTATTATATTTTCGAACATGCTGAACAAAATGGCTATCTCAAAATTTTGATCAGGTGACTTTGGGAAAAAAATGAGCGTGGGAGGGGGCCTAGTTGCCCTCCATTTTTTTGGTCACTTAAAAAGGGCACTAGAACTTTTAATTTCCATTCCAATGAGCCCTCCCACGATATTCTAGGACAACTGGGTCGATACGATCACCCCTGGAAAAAAAAAAAAAAAAAAACAAATAAACACGCACCCGTGATCTTTCTTCTGGCAAAAAATGCAAAATTCCACATTTTTGTAGATGGGAGCTTGAAACCTCTACAGTAGGGTTCTCTGATACGCTGAATATGATGGTGTGATTTTCATTAAGGTTCTATAATTTTTAGGGGGTCTTTCCTCCTTTTTTCAAAAATCAGCCAAATTTTCTCAGGCGCCTAACTTTTGATGGGTACAATTAAACTTAATGAAACTTATATATTTGAAATCAGCATTAAAATCTGATTCTTTTGATGTATCTATTTGTATCAAAATACCGTTTTCTAGAGTTTCGGTTACCATTGAGCCGGGTCGCTCCTTACTTACAGTTCGTTACCACGAACTGTTTGATAGGTGAGATAACAAAGATTTTTTTTTCGATTGTTTCTCTTAATGAAGATACAAAAAGGATTGAACAATATTCAGCTAACGTACTTAAAACTGGGTTATAAAACACAAAGCTGCTATGAAATAGAAATAACACGGTACCTTTCAAAATCTGACGGAGGGTGTTGCCCCTCGCCTAACTGACGCCACTGAACCATTCAGCGTTACCCAAACATAACAGGCTTTCGAAATTGCTGCAAGATCCCCCTCCCTCCATCCCAAGGTCCCGGATCAGCTGCTTAGTTGTTTTATTTTTCATCCTTGTTTATATGCATTAATTTGATGGATTTTTCCGTGAAGAATACAGCAAAGGGCAAGAGTTAGGAAGACTCAAATTATGAATAAATGAAGATGAAGAGACTAGGTAAGGTGCCAAGAACAATGAACCAGGGAGCAGGCGTCAACTACCTAGTTGGTATTTTTAGTAAAGATGGTGGATACAACTAAGATGTAAAATTTTAGTTGCAGTAAATCTTATTTTCCTCCCCCCGCGGAAAATACTCCCCGTGGCTGGTTGGTCTCCAATCACTTTCGACTTATAAAAAAAGGACCAACTCTCAATTGATCGAATGAGCATCCTCCAAAGTTTCTACGACCATGAGGTGGAGGTGGAGATGAGGAAGGGGCAGTCCAACTCCTATGCGGAATGTGTTTAAGATCTAAACAAATTTTACTGTCTTAGGTGAATTCCCTGTTGTTTTACAATTTCAAACATTTGCATATAAGGGCTTTAAACCTGTACAGTGGGGTTCTCTTATTGCCAGAACATCCCAACTCTAATTGAGCATTCAGATAAATACAGAATTAGTTTTAAGGGAGAGACGAGGGGAGGGTGAAGGTAGAAATTGATGTATAATCCCCAAGGCAGTATCTAGGACTTTAATTTGGTGGTAGGGGGCTAGTTTTTTTTTTGGGGGGGGGGGGGGGGGGGGGGGTACAAAAAATTAAAAAAAACACATAAAAATGCGAGATTGATATTTAATCCCTCTTGCTTTCTGGGGACATTTCTGGTCTACGCTGTTATTATGAAAGTAAAGAGTAACATTAAAATTTAAAATGAGCAGAATTTATTCCCTAGATAAGGAGGACTGCCCCTTCTTCATCCTCATCTCTGCTTCATGGTCGCAGAAACTTTGCAGGGTTTTCATTACTTCAGAAATTGAGAATTAGTCCTTTTTTATAAGCCGAAAGTGACTGGAGACCAACTAGCCGCGGAGGGGGGGGGGTCACAGGGGAAGCATTTTAATTTGGGATATTTTCTGGGGTCAGGTTAAACACCGGCTCCCACCAGATATATAGGTTATAACCAGTAGGCTGAGATAAATTTAGATTATAGATTGAAAAATTTTCGCTTCTTGCCTTCCCGTCCAAATGAGAAAATTCACAAGTGGACTCTCATAAATGCATACGTTGCAGAATTTTATTCAAATTTAGTTTTATCTTAAGCTTCAACGCGGGATAATTTATGAAGGATATGCCAAGATCTGCTCCAAGATTCTTGAAAAAAATGTCGAAAAATGTACGCGAAATAAACCACCAAGAGCTTAATAGAAATCGCACATTTAAAATTTGAAAGTTTGGCGGGTGTGAATTGAGTGAGCACTATGTGAAAATATTGTTTTTTAATTGTCCATAAATTTTTTCATTAGGGGACGTCTCCACCCCCCCCCCCCTAAAAAAAACCGAACCCTGCCCACCTGCCCACAGTTATCTATCGCTTGGAGAGTAACAACACACTGTGTAATGCAGAGATAATGCAAAATTTTGTGTAAGCCATCTTAGAGCTATCAAGGAAATTGACCATTAATGGGAGGGGGAAATTCAGTTGAAAAAGCCAAAATTTCCGCAATTAAAATGAAGCAACCTTTATAAAACAACCCTCATATATATAGTTTCATAAATTTAGATTATAGAATGAAACATTTTCGCTTCTTCCCTTCCCGTCCAAATAAGGCAATTCACAATTTGACTCTCATAAATGCATACGTTGCAGAATTTTATTCAAATTTAGTTTTTTCTTCAGCTTCAATGTGGGATAATTTAAGAAGGATATGCCAAGATCTGCTCCATGATTTTTTAAGAAAACGCCGAAAAATTGTCTAAGATGTCTAGTGTCTAAGATGTATAAAGGAGGCGTGAGGTGCCGACCGTAGTGAGGATGTATCGTGTAAAGTACTGAGCAATAATAACGTATAAAATGTGGTCTTGTTTGTTGCCGTTGTGAAGGCCTGAGCACCACCTGATTTAAATGAAGGCCATTTTCGAGGCTGAGGGGCTGAATTGGTAAATACAGTAAGCAGAGGAGTGAGAAAAATTATGCAGAGAAGATTTTTGTTGGTCAAGAGGTCCTTAAATCCTTTACTTTGGCTAGCTCGTATAATGTGAAACCGAGAGATACAACTTGTCGGTTTACGCACAACAATATCGTTTTGTTTAACCTCATTTTATTAGTTTGAGACTAAAAGGGCTTGAATACTTTCTTCACAAATATGTCGAACTATTTCCTTTCAATTTTTTTTCAGCATTCTTCCTGGATTCTTGGGTACCATTGGTACTGGGATTAAAAAACTTTCTTTGGCGTGTTGCAAAGGGCTTCGTAACAGTCAATTAAAACAACATCCTGACTTTAACAATAAATTTGAAGCAATTGGATTTGAGCTATACTGACATTTCGGATGGGGCTTTTAAAAAGTAAGTAATGTTTATGTGTAACATTTAATCATTTGTTTGTTTCTTTTTTCCTTTTTTCCTATAAAACCTTATGTTAAATAAGAATGTGATCTTTTATGAGGTTTCATACTTCTTTATGTTTCCTCTTTTTTTGTTCAAGTTATGGATCATGACCTTTTCCGCCCTTGGCTATTCTATGGGTAATCCTGTTGTTTTCGGTTGTTTCTCCCTGACGCCATGCAGTCATGTAATGACACGCTACTCATTCAACTTCATATCTCTTGTGTTGTCAATATAGATAAAACACTTTTATTTGAAGCATCTTTTTAAGTGACTGGTCCAGAGAACCAAATTCTTGAATAAAAAAAAAGCTCAACTAATTTTTCCCCGTAAATACCGAGCCTAGTTGATATATTTCAGATAAATTTGTTAATATATATATATATATATATATATATATATATATATATATATATATATATATATATATATATATATATATATATATATATATATATATATATATATATATATATATATATATATATATATGTATATATATAAAGATACTAGCATTGACTGTTGGCCAGAGTGATTACGATTGGAAAAGAAGGAATGAAATGTCTAAACACAAATAAAATCAATTTGAACTCAAATGACAGGAGCCCCTGAAACCTTGGGAAGCAATTACAACCAGGACTGTGAAAATGCTTGATTACAAACAAGGTTAAGGAGGATACAACGCTTGAAAAGGAAAGCAAAGGAGAAATGGTTAGTTGTTTTAATTACGGGCCAGGTAAAATAGTTGGTTTTTTTTTGCGTTGCTGCCGCTGCAGTACGATTAATGGTTATCTTGATTTCACACTTGCTTAAAAAGCATTTTTAGGTTCAGGCTCTTTTATTTACAAACTAAATACAACTACAATATGGGTATGCCCGGCTGAGAGTCTAGCTCGTATTGCCAGGCAACTAACGCTTGACAATTCTTTCGGATATTGTAAGGACCTTTGCGAGAAATGGCTGAAAGACTGAAGAAAAAAGTGGCAGCTATGTTCGATTTGTTCAGCTTCTGTCCCGATATGTGCCTGTTCTTAAAGATTGGTTGAATGATTTTTCACCATGACAAATCATCAATTGTACACAAATTATAAAGTAGTTTTCAAGTTATACAAAGTAATTTGCGCAAGATATTCCAGAACGAGCTTGTTCAATTCTCCTCTGTTTAAGTCAGAATGACAATTTTTAATGAAGGCTTGGATTCAGGCTTTTTTTTATGTGTTATGGTTGGAACGACAACCAGTGCTTCATATTTAGATGAACTCACAGTTGTAATCCCTACTCAGTCTAGAAGAGATGACTAGAGATAGACTGTTCGATGCTGGCAAGCTAAGTGATAAAACTTGGTAGAGTATTGCAGATCGTAAAATAGGAATTCTGTCAAGGCACAGAGTGCCTCGTGATAAACTAGCCTCATGTCTTATGGCTAATGACCGTGAACCAATTAAATGGCCATGACATTTAGTTGCATGACTAAGCCAGTATAGTGATCGGTCAAGTTTGAGCCCCAGCAGAAGTATTGGAAATCTTCAATTGCCTTGTTCCTTATATTCCCTTACCAGGCCGTATTCTAAACATCATCATAGAGCTTAGTTGCAATGCACCTCCCTTGACAACAGTGCTTTTCAAAATCCTCGAAAAGATGTATGTGCTCTTCCTATTATCTACAAAGCATTTTGGCTTTCGAAAGAGAAGTGTCTTTACGATCGGAACAGCCTTAGTCTACGAAACTTATCATGGACTGCTAGGGCTAAAACTATGCAAGTAGTTAGTTACTTTATTTGACTGGAGAAGTAAAATAGATAAAGAACAGTGTACACAGACGAAGCTACAAACCATTGGCCTTCTTAAAAATATTTACAACTTCGATATTATTGTCTTCCTCATTTTCATAAGAAATAAAATCTACAAGGCATAGGGCAGGTTAAAGGATGTGAGATAAATATCGTTGCCGCAATTGAGATGTTGAAAGCTACGAAGAAATTTTGAAAGAGTATCTGGGGAAGGAACGAACCGTTTGACTGACAGTCCAGCACAGTTCATCAAACAGAATGAAATTCGACCGTAAGACTAATTTCATCAGACATCATTGTTACACTCTTGGATCGTAACGTTTCGACAGCCAAGTCCAAAGCCAACCCAAGAAATCGACCGTAATGCTTATCTCATCAGATATCATCGTCACACGCTTGGATCGCCTCGTCTCGACAGCCAAGCCCAAAGTCAACCCAAGATCTCAATGCTTTGATTCTATTCACAACATTTAGAATCTTGTTTGATAAGTTGACTACAATGATGGGAGGTACTCCTAGAGCTTGACTTACTGGTTTTCAGCTATTTTGCTCCTTAATTTAACCTCCTTTAAAGAAAACGATGCCAGCAAGCAATTGCACTTTTCCCGAACCAGGAAAGAGCTCCAGGTCTACTGCTCTTCAAGTAGAACTTGAAGTTGTGTTCCAGTCTTATACTACTTACTTCAGGAAGTCCTACCTGAACAGCGTTGCCGGCCATGTCAGCTTAAACAAGCTATTAGTCTATGCAAAGTGGCAGTAGTTGAAACTTTAACAGTTATTGCTGCAAAAAGAATTTTTTCAAACGAAGTTCTATTTGGAATAGGCTGAGAGCTATCATGCTTGATTCTCCACGGGATTCCTTCATGCTTTTGGTTAGTTGTTTCTGTAGAAAACTTCACCTTTGTGGCTTGAATACTTCAGCTGAATTTTATAGTTCAACAAATCAAAAATGTCACATACTCCAAAGTTATAGTTCACTTAAGAGGTGCTGTTAAAGTTCGGCTTTATACCTGTTATCTTTAGAAAATGTTGTAAAACTAAAAAAAATTCTCTGTTTTTAATAACACTGTTTTGAAATTATCCATTTGTTAGAACTGGCAAGTAGATAATGAATAGATTAAAAAACAATTTATTACTTAAGGAGTGTTTTAATATTGCCTATG
This sequence comes from Artemia sinica, assembly GCA_027921565.1. Taxonomy (NCBI): domain Eukaryota; kingdom Metazoa; phylum Arthropoda; class Branchiopoda; order Anostraca; family Artemiidae; genus Artemia; species Artemia sinica. The sequence goes on from CM051269.1 coordinate 28,314,459, forward strand.
CATACCACCGTTGCTATATGAAATCTTGGTTAAAACCTGAAGAATCTTTGACCCTAAGTGCTATGAACTATAAGTATTTCTCTGCTACTCCATTTCTTGAAAGTAACTGAGCTTTTGAGAGGTCAATCTGACCATGCCCACATTTCGTTTTTTTTTGTAGTGTCAAAGAAATTGATTGATTCTCAACTGCTTGCTGTCTTGAGGATATTGCCCAAAAATAAGAATTGATAACATAATTTAACAATGAAAATGTCTTTCGTTGAAAACCTTTTTAGAAGCCTATTTGACTCAGTCCATTCTAAAATACCGCTAATAGTATTTTTTGTGCTGAAGCCTATTTTAGATTTTTTTTTTTTAGATTTTTTTAGTGTTTTCCGTCAAGTCGTTGGTACTTTAAAAGCAAAACCTTGATTGTATTGCCTTCTTTAATTTCCTCTTTAGTGATTTTTTTTTCTCCTTCTTTAACTGAGTTGGTCGAAACTTATTTTGACTTTTCTGTGGTCGATAGCGGTATTTTCTTGAAGCGTAGCAATCCGATAATTTTATTTTACAATTTTATTAGTTAGTTAATTAATTTACTTAAGCTCATTTTACCAAATATTAATTGACTTTTAGAAAGTAGTTCATGGTGGCTCCAGTGGGGTATTTATAGGCCCCAGTTCTTAGATTGTAACTTAACAATAGAATGGTATGTGGCCTGGCCACTGTTGGGGGGGGGGATAAAGGCAAATAAAGTGTGAAAGGGATATGAGATCGATGAGATAAAACCCTGCTTTTCAAATACCTTTTGTTTAATCAATGCATAGGTCTCACGCTTCTTCTTTTAAGCCCAAACTTGTTTGACCTTTAAACTTTTGTCCACAATGGTCAACAGCAGTTGTTGATGTTTAGCAGTTCGATTCTTAAGTAACAATAATTTGTTCCCGGAGATTCCTTAGAACGTGTCGTTTTTTTTTGCAGATGAAAGAAAATAATAATAAATAAAGAAATTATAATCATAAAATAAAAAGTCAATGATAGAAGGCAAAAAATGCTCCAATAATTTGTTACCGAAAAAGTATTTTATTCCCCTTGCATTTTTCAATTTCTAAATTTAATTCAGTTTGAGCCACAAAACTGACAGTGACGCAACAGACGGGGCCTCAGTTCAATGTTCCCAGGTGGGTTAATTCCTCACATGTAGCTCTAAATTCTTGGAGTTAAAGCCAAATTGTACGTATAAAACTTTAAAATCTTTTTTTTTTTTCAATGAAAAAATTAACTATCTGTCTATTATTTGTTAAAATCAATAAAACCCTGTGCTGAAAATTTTGCAACAGCTAAGACAACTAAAATGAATTGTAATCTAGAACAATCTTTAACGGGCACTGGAATTGTTTATCCCTAGAATGTTTGAACGTCCCAATCATAAGGTATATTGAGGGCCAAGTAGACATAGGTTGCTGGGACTCGTTTTTGCCTTTTCTAAAATCAATTGATGTCTCTCATGGATGCTGGATCAAACCATCCAATGAGAAAAGAGAGTAATGGATTCTGAATATCTTCATGATCAAGACATTTCTTGCTACTAATTCGGATGGTTGAGTTTATGGTAACCTTCCCGAGCAAGTAGACAAACAAAAATATTATTTAAATTATAATGTTCCAATAAGAAAAATTATGCTAGAAAAATTATATTAGAATCTCATAGAAATTTATATAAAAAGATTAATCTTAGGGAAATAATTAATCTTGTAGTTTTCGGTAATTGGAATATCTGGCTTGGCGTGTAACACTATTGCCTTCTTCTCTGAACGCTGGCCAAACCGATAATATGTAGGATAGGCCATTTTGTAGCAACTAATTAAAAAAAAACTTATTCAACGAAATAAGTTTTTTTTTTTTTTAAAGTAAAGAACTCCATTAAACCAAAATGAACAAAAATAGAATCAAATAATCTACCAAGCATACAACTACCACAAATCAGCCTCAATAAATAAATCAAATCCAAAACAAAAAGAAATTAAAATAAATAAGAGTCAAACTCAAAACGAGCAGAAATTAATATGAGTAGGGTTCTAAACCCCAAGCTTTCTAAAAAAAAAAATCAAATGAACTTACTGAAAAAAATCTGCATTGTCAGTTTAATATACATATGCTGATATTTATTCCTTAAAATCTTAATTGATTTTTGATTTTTTAAAGTTAGAAAAGTGAAAACATTTAAAAGAATCTTTTTCAGCAAAGTACAAATTATATTCTGGCTTTTAGAAAGCTTAGGGTTTAGAGCCCTACTCATATTAATTTTTGCTCGTTTTGAGCTTGACTCTTATTTATTTTAGTTTCTGTTTGTTTTGGGTTTCATTTATTTATTGATACTGATTCGTGGTAGCTGTACTCTTGGTAGATTATTTGATTCTATTTTTGTTCATTTTGGTTTAATGGAGTTCTTTATTTTTTTTTTAAACTTATCTCGTTGAAAAAGTTTTTTTGATTAATTTCTGTTCGTTTTGCATTGACATAGTCTTTTTCAGTGAAAAAGACTGAGCCTCTTCTAAAGTTAAACAACCATCCCTTCCATAAAAACCTCAAATACCCCCTGGGCATAGCTTGCAACCCTTGACCCTAATTTCTGAGGATTGTTTCAACCCCAACGGCCTTGTTATATGATATTTAGACCATTTTGAATAGAATAGCTATCTCAAAATTTCTATTAGATGTATTTCGGCACAATACGACGTGTGTGTGTGTGAAGGGGGAGGGGGGGGGGGGGTTAGCTGCCCTCCGATCCCTTTTACTCTTAAAAATAATACTAGAGCATCTGATTACCAATCCAATGATCCCCCTCCGAATTTTGTATGACCATGCTTTCTATAAAAACCTTATATGTCCCCAGGGCATAACTTACAACCCTTATCCTGAGGGCTGGGGGTTTTGTTATCCTCAAAGACATAATTCCCAGACCGTTCTGATACACTGAACAAAATGGCTATCTCAAAACTTTGATTGGATGTGCTTAGGGAAATGGTGGGCGTGAGAGGGGTGTTAGTTGCCCTTCAATCACTTTCAGCTATTAAAAAGGGCACTAGCTCTTTCAATTTCCAGTCGAATGAGCTCTTTTTGAAGTTTCTACAACATCGATTTCTTCAAAAACCTTATATGCCCCCAGGGCATAACTTACAACCTTTGCCCTGAGGGCTGTGGGGGGGGGGTTGTCATCCTGAAATACATAATTTACAGAATTTTCAACTACGGAAAAAAATGGCTATCTCAAAATTTTGACTGTATGTGTTTGGGGAAATGGTGAGCGTGAGAGGGGGTTAGTTGCCCTTCAATCATTTTTGACTATTAAAAACGGCACTAGCCCTTTGAACTTCCAATCGCATGAGCCCTTTCTTAAGTTTCTACGACAAAGCTTTCAATAAAACCTTCATATGCCCCCAGGGAATATCTTATAACCCTTGCCCTGAACACTGTGGGGGATTGTCCTGCTCAAAGACATAATTTCCAGAACTTTCGACTGCGTTGAACAAAATGGCTATCTGAAAACTTTGATTGGATTGATTTGGGGAAATGGTGGGCGTGAGAGGGGGGCTATTTGCCCTTCAATCACTTTCGACTATTAAAAAGGGCACTAGCCCTTTGAACTTCCAATCGAATGAGCCTTTTTTGAAGTTTCTACGACATAGCTTTCAATAAAAAACCTTATATGTCCCCAGGGCATAACTTGCAACGTTATCCCTGAGTGCTCTGGGGGGAGTGTCATCCTCAAAGACCTAATTTCCAGAACTTTCAACTACGTTCAACAAAATGGCTATCTGAAAACTTTGATTGGATGTGTTTGGGGAAATGGTGGGCGTGAGAGGGGGGTTAGTCACCTTCCGATCACTTTCGACTATTAAATAGGGCACTAGCCTTCTCACTTTCCAATTGAATGAGCCGCTTTTGAAGTTTCTACAACAACGCTGTCTATAAAAACTTTATATACCCCAGGGCATAACTTACAACCTTTGGTCTGGGGGCTCTGGGGGGTTTGTCATACTCAAATACATAATTTCCAGAACTTTAAACAACGTTTAACAAAATGGCTATCTCTAAACTTTGATTGAACGTGTTTGGTGAAATGGTGGGCGTGAGAGGGGGGTTAGTTTCTCTCCATTCACTTTCGAATATTAAAAAGGGCACTAGCCCTTTCAATTTCTAATCAAATGAGCCCTTTTTGAAGTTTCTACGACAAAACTTGGTATAAAAACCTTATATGCCTCCAGAGCATAACTTACAACCCTTGCCCTGAGGGCTCTGAGGGGGTTATCATCCTCAAAGACACTAGGCGTTTCAATTTCCAATCGAATGAGCCCTTTTGGAAGTTTCTACAACATCACTTTCTATGAAAACCTTATTTGTCCCCAGGGTATAACTGACAACCATTGCCTCGAGGTTTTTTTTGGGGGGGATGGGGGGGTGTTGTCATCCTCAAAGACATAATTTCCAGAACTTTCAACTACTTTGAAAAAAATGGCTATCTCAAAATTTTGATTGTATGTGTTTGGGGAAATGGTGGGCGTGAGAGGGGGGTTAGTTGCCCTCCAATAACTTTCGACTATTAAAAAGGGCACTAGCCCTTTGAATTTCCAATCGAATGAGCTCTTTTTCAAGTTTCTATGACAAAGCTTTCAATAAAAACCCTATATGCCCCCAGGGCATAACTTATAACCCTTGCCCTTGAAGACTGTGGGGAGAGTGTCCTGCTCAAAGATATGATTTCCAGAACTTTCAACTGCGTTGAAGAAAATGGTAACCTCAAAATTTTGATTGGATGTGTTTGGGGAAATGGTTGGCGTGGAAGGGTTATTAGTTGCCTTCCAATCACTTTCGACTATTAAAAAGGGCACTAGCCATTTGAATTTCCAATCGAATGAGCCCTTTTTGAAGTTTCTACGACAACGTTTTCTATAAAAACCTTCGAGGCCCCCAGGCATAACTTACAACCCTTGCCCTGAGGGCTGTGAGGGGTTTGTCATCCTCAAAGACCTAATATCCAGAACTTTTAACTACGTTGAACAAAATGGCTATCTAAAAATTTTGATTGGATGTGTTTGGGGAAAAGGTGGGCCTGAAAGGGGGGTTAGTTGCCCTCTAATCACTTTAGACTTAAAAAGGGCACTAGCCCTGTAAATTTCCAATCGAATGAGCCCTCTTTGGAGTTTTTGTGACAAAGTTTTCTATAAAAACTGTATACGCCCCCAGGGCATAACTTTACAACCCTTGCCCTGAGGGCTGTGTGGGGAGTGTCCTCCTAAAAACATAATTTCTATATGGAAATCAACTACTTTGAACAAAATGGCTATCTCAAAATTTTGATTGGATGTGTCTGGGGAAAAGGTGGGCCTGAAAGGGGGGTTAGTTGCCCTCTAATCACTTTCGACTATCAAAAAGGGCACTAGCCATTCCAATTTCCAATCGAATGAGCCCTTTTCTAAGTTTCTACAATAACTCCTTCGATACGAAGTGCCCTGGTCTGGAAGGCGTCATAATATCAAACCGTTAGCATCACTAACGTCAGGATATCGACAAAATCCTTCATAACATCGACAAAAAATCCGTCAGAACCACTAACCGTCACAACATCGACAGTCATAACATCGACACGTCAGTTCGTCGACAGTCACAATCGCTACCCGTCAGAACGTCGACAGTCATAACATCGACACGTCACGTTCTGACGGGTACGATTGTGACTGTCGATGAACTGACGTGTCGATGTTATGACTGTCGACGTTTTGACGGTTAGTGGTTCTGACGGATTTTCCTTGTCTACGAAATGACGTTTATTGCTTGTGACGGTTGTTCGAAATGGTAGCACCCCCCTGGTCTAAAGGGGAAAAAAATAATAATAATACATTGTGCCAACATCGTTCTTCGCAAATATTGACTACCTCTAATCTGAAAGTGAAGATTAGGGGAAATATATGTTCAGGCGTAAGAAAAAAAACTATCCTTGTAAAAATTGAGGAAAGCATCAAATGAAATTAAAATTTTTGTAAGAATTACTGCAAAATGTTTCGGATGTTGACATTCTGGAACTTACTTGTTATAGCGACCACACCAAAGAAAAGTTAGGTTAATCCTTATGAAATATACCAAAATATGATGAAAATGTAATACTTTAGGTACAAAATTATGGAAACTACAACAGAGAATTATGAAAAGCAGGCCACCCTGAACGCATTATATTAAAGACTTAACCTAACCTACGCTGTTTATAAAATATTTAATCAAAATAAACCTGTATAGTAGTATATCTTACTGAGACTAAGCTAATCAGCCTATCTCCGAACGCAGACAGAGAATCCGGTTTTACTCAGATCAAGGACTTGTTTGTGGTCACTATAACACGTGAGTACCGACATTCTTCTCAAAATATTTGTAAAAGTTGTATTTTTCATTGCTTTGATTCTTTCTATTGGTTTCAACCTCATGGTTGGTTTCAACCTCAATCTAGCCAAAAAAATGGCCGATGGTGTTACTCTTTCTTGGTACTTCCACAAACTATTGTCAGTAATAATTTCCATGAGTGTAGAGGATTATGTTCCCATAAGCATTAAAACAGATGCAGACTTTGGAGTACAGGAGTCAGGATCAGTGGCACAAATTTATGTAGACCTACTTGGAGGTGGCATAACCCGTTAATGCCCCCTTTTTTGAAAAAAATGCTAGTCCTTTGATTCTTTATGGTTATATTAAATAATCACCATCTCCCACCTAAAATTTAGCATGATTTGAAAGAACACTCCTTAAACGGATAATTAGTTATTAAAATTATATAGACCTAAGAAGAGCATTTTTTATTTAAAGGCATGTCACGTTTTCTGCTCATCCATCTTTGTATACCCCTGGAGTTTTGTTTTACGTGACCGACACTATGTTGCTATCTAATTATGCTATAAGCATACCGAGAAACTCGACTATTCTTTTCATTTGATTTCCTAGCGGTTCCAGTTTGACGAGTTTTTTTCTGTTTTAATGAAGCGGGGCTTGAGTTTTTAAAGAGGTCAAAGTTTCCGTTTTATGAACAGGTGAGCGAGCAGGTTTATTCTACTTTATTCAGCTGTGATTGTTTTTAATTATTTTATTCCTGATATTTTTACGGAAATAAATTTGAATGTTAGACAGGGTGCTTACCTGGAATGATTCAAAAATATACTTCTTCCAGGTCCAGGTACTATAAAGGTTCCTATAATAGGTTAAAATTTGTAAGTGAGAAAATTTCTTTTGAAAATACATTCAACAAAACACTGTTGAAAGTAAAAACAAACTGTTTTGCTGTATTTCCCTTGTATTACTCCAGTAGATAATGAAATTACGGTCAGAAGCAATGTTTCAAGAAAATAGACTACGTTGTTTATTTCCAGCAATAAGTAGCCAAGGGGACCAAGTTTTGAAATATGTGACTATTTAAAAATTTTCAATTTTTTAACGACATCGGGGGAAATTTCCTCGTCTTATATATTTGGAAATTCTTTAGAAACCCTTCCGGTACTTATTTAGAATCCGGTAACCACGCGAGAAGTGAGCTTTGGTTAATGCTAATGAAATAAGACAAGTGTGATAAAATATAATAGTTTAGAAACAAGTTTGGGCTATATATTTGCACATTAGGGGGGGGGGGCGTTAAGCATAGCATATATTAAATACGTAACATAACCCAGGTATCTTTTTTTGCCCCTTTAACCCCAAAAACTAAAGTTTAAATGTTTGTCACGGAGTGAGCAATACCTCACTACGCAGCGAAAACCTGTTTTGCATTTAGTATCTTTGAGATTTCGATGTTGTTCTTCTCCCGTGTTTACCAGATCCTAAATAAGTACCACCCTTCCTTACTCGATAGTGGGGATATGTAATCTACAAGGTTTTACTTGGGTTTCACTTAGGTTTTCACGTGTTCCGTAAAATCAATTCAGCAATCCCGTTTTAACAAAGAATAAGTGATGCATAACGAGATTGATAAACAACGAAGAAATATACTATTTATGACTATATATCGGAGTATTAGGGGGGGGGGTAGGGTGCATTGTCAGGGTAGTGACTGTTATGAACATAAAATAAGGAATGTGATGAAACCGCTTTGATTGTATACTCCTGTCTCCTGTCAAGTAATGACATCAATAGGATAAGATATATTATCTAAATATCTTATCTTAATAGTATTTGGGGTAGGAATAGCAGTAGTGTTAATAGTTGTGATACTAGCTCTATTAACCGCGGTAGGATCATTTGTAGTAGGAATAGATGCTGGTGGAGTAGCCGTCGTAGGACTACTATTTTCCAACTATGCTGGAAATCCCCTCTGTGGAAAATTTTTCCCGGAAATCCCGCACCCCCAGTGGAAAATTGCTCCCAGAGAAAATTCACCTATGGAGAATTTTCCCCTAAGGATTCCCCATGGGTAATTTCCCGTGTGGAAAATCCCCCCCTACTGAAAAATCCTCCAGACAATTCCAAGCCCTCTAAAAATTTTCTTTGAACATCCACTTATGTAAAATTGAGTCGGCAAAGACAAAGTAAGACAAACGAAAGAATTTCGTGTAGGAATTCTGGCAAATTCCCCTAATGTAAAATTTCCCCCTGGAAAGTTCACCCGCGTAAACTTACCTCTCCACGGAAAGTTCTCACCCTGGAAAATCCCCTCAGGCAGAAAATGCACCCCCCCCCAAAAAAAAAACACACAAACAAAACGTCTGTATATTTCCCATTAACAAATACTGCACGTAAACAGTGGGCAAATTTCGTAACTTACAGCCTTTTCCTCAGGGGCTCTGGGGGGAGGGTCATGTTATCCCCAAAAACATAGTTATTGGACCTTTCAACTATGCCGAAAAAATGGTATCTCAAATTTTTGATCGGACGACTTTTGTGAAAAAAAGAACGTGGGGGGGGGCTATTTGTCCTCCAATATTTTTCGTCAATTGAAAAGGGCACTAGAACAATTGACTTTCGATCAAATGAGTCCTCTCTTGACCTTCTAGAATCACTGGTTTGATACGATCATGCCGAGAAAAGTAAAAAAAGGAAATAAATACGGATCTATGATCCTTCTGGCAAACAATGCCAAATTCCATATTTTTGTATATAGGAACTTAAGATCTCTACACCGGGGCTTTCTGATATGCTGAATCTGATTGTGTTTCAATAAGATTCCTCGATTTTGGGGGATGTTTCCCCCTTTTTAGAAAAATGGGCAAATTTTCTCAGGCTCGTAACTTTTGATGGCTAGCATTAAAACTAATGAACTTTATATATATGGAATCAGTATAAAAATTCAATTCTTTAGATGTATCGATTGCTATCAAAACTGTGTTTTTTAAAGTTTTGGTTACCATTGAGGCGCGTCGCTCCTTACTTACTGTTGGTTACCACGAACTGTTCGATACTGGTAGTAGATGCAGAAATTCTAGTTTATAGGAATAAACCATGATATGAGTGGCCATGGTAGGAATACTAGTGGGAGATACAATCAGGGTAGGACACAGTCAGGAAGGATCTGCAGTATTTATCGGTGTACTATGCTGAATCTGATCGTGTGATTTTCATTAAGACCACGAGGCTTTTTGGAATATTTCCCTCCTTTTTGAAAATTTGACAAATTTTCTCAGTCTCATAACTTTTGATGGGTAATATTAAAGTCAATGATGTTTCTATATTTGGAATTAGTTTTTAAAATTCGATTCTTCTGATGCATCTATTGTTATCAAAAATCTTTTCTCTGGAGTTTTGGTTATTTTTTAGCCGTGTCGCTCCTTACTTACAGTTGGTTACCACGTATTGTTTGATACTGTTAATAAATGCAGTACTTCTAGTTTGTAGTAATAATCATGTTACGAATGGCCATGGTAGGAATAGTAGTGGGAGATCCAATCGGGGTAGGCATAGTCTTTTTACCAGTAATAGTGTCACAGGAGCAGTGATGGTAATAGCAGTAGCAGTAGTATACACGGTAGAAGTGTCATTGGAGGAGTACTAATGGTAAGAGCAGTCACGATACTAGTAGCCGTTGTAGCATTTGCGGAAGTATCAATAATGGTCGCGGTGCGAGGTATTTTGGTAGGAGTATCCATCGTAAGATTAGTTGTGGGAGTTGCTGTAAAACTAGTATGACTGAATTAAAAAAAAAAAAAAATAGTATTCTGCTTTTATGGGGTCTGTTTCTTTCAGTAAAGCTCCTTATTCATCCCTGTCTATTCAAAGCCTCCCCTTTACATCTTCCTAAGATATGTCAATTTTCATTAAGTCCATCCTTACGATCTCTTCCCACCCTATTCGGGGATGGTCTTTTACAATCAGTCATCCTTCATCCACAAAACGCGTCCTAGCCGCCGCCACCTCTCTCTCATTATAGACCTAGGAAGTGGGATCGAACCAATTTTTGGTGCAGCTTTCTGTTTGAAATACGGTCAGTCAGACGGGTGACCAAAAGTATCCGTAGAAAATTCCTCTTGAAAACATCTAACAAATCTTCTCCGTCTTTCAGAGAGCCCACGTTCAAAACCATACGTGGCCACTGTCATCACTGTAGCTCCTAATATTCTAATCTTTGTCCGCAGACTTATTTTCCTATTCATCCAGACTTTTTTCAACTGTAAAAAAAAAAAAAAAAAAAAAAAAAAAAAAAAAAAAAAAAAAAAAAAAAAAAAACACCTTTAACATTTTCGCTGCATCCAGAATGTTTACTAATATACCTATACCGAGCTGGCAATTTTACTAGTTCACTTTCCTAGGTAAGTGAAGCTTCCCACTTAATCGACCTTCTCGTTGCCTAACATTACCTCTTCACGTTTAGTTATTCCAATCCCGAAAAATTCTTCAAAAAATCAGTCTTTTGCTAGCGGTTTCATCTAGGACACTCAAATTGTGAGTGTTACCTAAATCTAAGAGAGTTTTGCTTTCCCCGTTTATTCCATGCTCTCCCCAATAGCCTTTGTCGAGCTCCTTGGGACAAAGTCTATCAAAATAATTCAAATAAATGGGGATGAAATCCAGCCCTGCTTAACTCCTGGTTCAGTTTTAAACTAGCTACTAACCTCATTTCCTACCTTAACCGCATCAGTGTTATTCTCGTACATAGCGCTAATCACTTTAGTGTATTTGTCTGTTATAGCATACAAGGATAAAACCTTCATTAAAGCTCTACTATAAGGTGAATCAAACATTTGCTAATAATCTGTAAAACTGAGGACTAAAGGGGTCTGATGACTCGTGCATTTCTCAATTATTAATTCAAGAGCGAAATTTGGTGGACGCATCCTCTCCCTTACTACACAACCGCACATCTCTAACTGCACAACCACCATATTTAGGAAACTTATTTACCACACCATCTTCACTTATTGTGTTTTTTATCCTTTTAGTACTGTCTTCAATTCTTCCTCGCAAAATAAATTTTCCTTCTCTTCCAAAGTGTCACAAACTTTTTCATTCTTTTCTATATCATTTCCTGTAACATTTCTTGTAACAGAAATAGGAAGTCAAAGGTGAAATATGAAATTCTTTAATTTTCCCGAAAAAGGGTTATTGTGCGTGTTTTTTTTTATGTATTATTTCTGACGAAGGGTGATTACATCGATAGAGTTATCTAAGAATATGGGAAGACGGCGTATTCGAACTAAGCTTTACTGTTTTGTTACCATTTTTAGATGGGAAAAGGGGTTGTGGTATGGCCAACTGTAGATTTTTTTTTTTTTGCACGAGAACAGTGTTTTTCCTGAATAGAGACGAAGTGCTATCAAACAGTTCGTGGTAACGAACTGTAAGTAAGGAGCGAACCGGCTCAATGGTAACCAAAACTCTAGAAAACGAAATTTTGATACCAATATATACATCAAAAGAATCAAATTTTAATGTTCATTTCAAATATATACGTTTCATCATGTTTAGTTCTACCCATCAAAAGTTACGCGCCTGAGAAAATTTGGCTGATTTTCAAAAAAAGGGGGAAAGACCCCCTAAAAGTTATGGAACCTTAATGAAAATCACACTCATATTCAGCGTATCAGAGTACCCTACTGCAGAGGTTTCTAGCTCCTATCTACAAAAATGTGGAATTTTGTAAATTTTTTTGCCAGAAGAAAGATCACGGATGTGTTTTTTTTTTTTTTTTTTTTTTTTTTCAGGGGTGATCGTATCGACCCAGTGGTCCTAGAATATCGTGGGAGGGCTCATTGGAACGGAAATTAAAAGTTCTAGTGCCCTTTTTAAGTGACCAAAAAAATGGAGGGCAACTAGGCCCCCTCCCACGCTTATTTTTTCCCAAAGTCACCCGATCAAAATTTTGAGATAGCCATTTTGTTCAGCATGGTCGAAATTATGATAACTATTTCATTTAGGATGACTTAATCCCCCGAAGTCCCCGGGGGGTGGGCTGAAAGTTGTGAACTTTACTTAATGTTAACATATATTATCGGTTATTGGGAAGTATATAGACGTTTTCAGGCGGGATTTTTTCTGGTAGTGGGTGGGGTTGGGTCGGGGGTTATGTGGGAGGATCTTTCCACGAAGGAAGTTTTCATGGGGGAAGGGACATTGCTATGAAGGGGGCGCTGGATTTCCCAGCATTATTTTAAAAAAAGATCAGAAATTATACAGAAAAAAAACAACAAGTTTTTCAACTGAAAGTAAGGAGCAACATCAAAACTTAAAACGACAGAAAACATTACGTATATGATTGGGTTCACCCTCTAGTCAATACCTCGCTCTTTAAGCTAAAGTTTTTTAGTACTTTCATAAGAGCTATTTATTCTTATTAACGGCATTTCTGATTAAGGGGTCATTTTTAAAGAATTGGAACAAAATTCGAACTTTAGCTTAAAGAGAAAGGTATTGACTAGGGGGCAAACCCTCTAATATACGTATTAAAAATATATGAATATAGAAGATAGTTACGTAAGTTAATTCGTAAGTTACATATATTTATTACTATAAAAAACGTTCGTAAATAAAATTAAATAAGTTTCGAGAAAGTCATTTAACCAAATAAAAGTAAAATTAATATTCATTTTTTTTTAATTATTCATGTACGGTGAGCCAAAATCAAAACCTCCATTAATTCAAAAACGTTCAAAAATTAAATAAAAAAAAAACAAGTTTTTTTAACTGAAAGTAAGGAACGACGTTAAAACTTAAAACGAAGAGAAATTATTCCGTATATGATAGGGGCTGTCCTCTCCTCAACGCCTTGCTCTTTACGCTAAAGTTTGACTTTCTCACAACTCTATTTTCTTTAAACAATAAAAAACTTTAGCGTAAAGAGCGAGGCGTTGAGGAGGGGACAGCCCCTTTCATATACGGAATAATTTCTGTTCGTTTTAAGTTTTTAACGTCGTTCCTTACTTTCAGTTAAAAAAAGCTTGTTTTTTTTTTATTTAATCAAGTGAAAAGACTGAAATGACCAATTGGCTCAGCACTATCGAACAACTGCGAATATAACCTCCCACTTTCAGATGTAATACTGCCGCATGGTTACGCATTCGTCACTAAGTTACTTGCAGTTAATGCAAGATAAACGGTTATTATACTAGATAATTTTTGTAAGCTTAAATCGACTAAGTTAATAAATGTGGGTTCTCACCGATGCGATTTCACGTAAAAACGGCCGTTATTGCGTGATCCGTCTAATTTCTTCCGTTTTTTGCTACAAGCTTATGCAACACAACGGTTCAACGGCTGCGTTGAAATATTTCTACTGAGCTGTTGGGCACTTGTATTATACAGCCCCGACCACTCAAGGTGTTCATCCATTGACGCATTGTACAACCGGTTTTTTCGTTAGTATCTTTCAGCTCAGCGTGAGACAAGACAAAGAGAAGTGGCAGAATAGATGAGAAATATATGATTTGGGCTATATATTTGCACATTGGGGGAGGGGTGGGGGGTAAAATATTTGGACAGTATGAAGTTAGAAAACAAATCTTACTTCATAGTATGTAGAATAATTGTACCTAGCACATTAGGTATGCAGACCAGCTGTACTTTACCCCCCCCCCCTCTAATATGCAAATATATAGCCCAAATTTGCTTCTAAAGTATTATATTTTTATCATACTTAGATATATTTAATTAGGATTGAGTGTCGGAGAAACAGGTTCTACTTAGATGAAGAATATTAGGTCGGGGCTATATCATAGAAGTACCAGCCGTTGAAAATCGTCTCCGTTATTCTGAATTGAAGGCTTTGTAGAACCATAAATTTTAAGTAACTGAGAAACTAATCATTTTTATCAGAAGTCTTTCATTAAAATTTGACAAACAACAAAATGAGGACTGTGTCCTTTTAATACAAGATTTGAATACTCAAGACCTGGGGGGGGATATTTCCAGGCATAGCATTCAAGATATAAGAATTATATTTTTCATTGGGTTTAGCTGGCCTAAGCTAATACAGATCAGCCTTTTGAATGTTTTTCTTGCCTTTTTGAACTTGATTAAGCCTGTTCCCATGCATATGCTTTTTAAATATCTCATAATATTTGTTTGCGTTTCAACGGCTGCAGTGAGCCGCTTCTGTGTGAACGTTTTTGCAATTTTCCGACATCCGCTATCCGTGAGCCGTTTTGCGTTAAAAAAATCGCATCAAAGGGAACCAAAGGTTAGACTTCGTTCACTTATGTAAGGTGTTGTAAAGTTTTATAATCTTTTATCCCCTAGCACAAGTTTTTAAAATGTTTGCCGGGCCTTCAAATCAAGTTTGGTGAGTTGAGGGTAGGAGGAAATAACCCCTCACATTTGGATAACCCTGTACGTAATGTTTAAATGAGAATATCGCTAAAAAAAAAATTAAATTGATTTTTTCAGATTGAAGTTAATTAAAAAAGAATTGTTTTTTGCCTCAAGGCTTCGCTAGCATAAGAGCAGTGTGATACAATGTGTAACTTTTTCTCAATGATTTGACAATGAAAGGGTTTATGCAGTTTTGCTTGGTTTTAGAATTAAGCTAAGGTTAGCTTTAAGGTTTGTCAGACCTTAGTGTAAGGGAGGTGGTAGCCCTTATCGCATATAAGTAGTTCGTGTTTGTCCTAACACCCTCGGTCTTTACATTGATTAAATAAAAAAAACAAGTTTTTTAAACTGAAAGTAAGGAGCGACAATAAAACTTAAAACGAACAGAAATTATTCCGTATATGAAAGGGGCTGTCCCCTCCTCAACGCCTCGCTCTTTACGCTAAAGTTTTTTATTGTTTTAAAAAATAAAGTTGTGAGACAGAGTCACACTTTAGCGTAAAGAGCGAGGCGTTGAGGAGGGGACAGCCCCTTTCATATACGGAATAATTTCTGTTCGTTTTAAGTTTTATTGTCGCTCCTTACTTTCAGTTTAAAAAACTTGTTTTTTTTATTTAGTTTTTGAACGTTTTTGAATAAATGCAGGTTTTGATCTTGGCTCACCGTACATGAATGATTAAAACAAAATTTTCATATTAATTTACTTTTATTTAGTTAAATGGCTTTCTCGAAACTTGTTTAATTATATTTACGAACGTTTTTATGAGTAATAAATATACGTAACTTACGAATTAACTTACGTAACGAACTTCTATATTCATATATTTTTAATTTGTTTATTAGGGGGTTCGCCCCCTAGTCAATACCTTGCTCTTTAAGCGAAAGTTCGAATTTTGTTCCAATTCTTTAAAAATGACCGCTTAATCACAAAGGCCGTTAATTAGAATAAATAGCTCTTATGAAAGTACTAAAAAATCTATGGCTTAAAGAGCGAGGTATTGACTACGGGGTGAACCCAATCATATATGTAATATTTTCTGTTCGTTTGAAGTTTCGGTGTTGCTGCTATTGCAGTTGAAATAGTTGTTTTTTATATTAAATTTCTGATCTTGCTTTAAATAATGCTGGGAAGTCCGGCGTCCCCTTCATAGCAATGTCCCTTCCCCCATGAAAACTTCCTTCATGGAAAGATCCTCCCACATAACCCCCGAACCACCACCCCCCCACTACCAGGAAAAATCTCCCCTGAAAACGTCTGTATACTTCCAAATAACCAATACTATATGTTAACATTGGGTAAAGTTCATAACTTTCAGCCCTCCCCCCGGGAATTTCGGGGGATTAAGTCATCCTAAAAGACATACTTATTATATTTTCGAACATGCTGAACAAAATGGTTATCTCAAAATTTTGATCAGGTGACTTTGGGAAAAAAATGAGCGTGGGAGGGGGCCTAGTTGCCCTCCATTTTTTTTGGTCACTTAAAAAGGGCACTAGAACTTTTAATTTCCATTCCAATGAGCCCTCCCACAATATTCTAGGACAACTGGGTCGATACGATCACCCCTGGGAAAAAAAAAAAAAAAACAAACAAATAAACACGCACCCGTGATCTTTCTTCTGGCAAAAAATGCAAAATTCCACATTTTTGTAGATGGGAGCTTGAAACCTCTACAGTAGGGTTCTCTGATACGCTGAATATGATGGTGTGATTTTCATTAAGGTTCTATAACTTTTAGGGGGTCTTTCCTCCTTTTTTCAAAAATCAGCCAAATTTTCTCAGGCGCCTAACTTTTGATGGGTACAATTAAACTTAATGAAACTTATATATTTGAAATCAGCATTAAAATTTGATTCTTTTGATGTATCTATTTGTATCAAAATACCGTTTTCTAGAGTTTCGGTTACCATTGAGCCGGGTCGCTCCTTACTTACAGTTCGTTACCACGAACTGTTTGATTTTGAAAAACTTGTATAATATTACTGAAAGTTAGAATTGGTTTCACATGTGGGTCTTCGGTTTTTTCGATTTTATCAAAGTATTTTTGCCTCATATGTTTTTATCTCGAATATCATCGAGGCCTAAACCAAATGGAAAAATAAATTGAAGATGGCTCTTTCAAGCAAAATTTTTAACCCTTCGTGCCGTTTTAAAGAGTGAAAAACATTCGCCCAAGACAGAAGATCTTTTTTACTATTAATCAAAAAACTTTTTGCACAAAATAAGTTTTTTAAAAAAAAGTAAAGAACTCCATTGAACCAAAAATGAACAAAAAAAGAATCGAATAATCTACCAACCATACAACTACCACAAATAAGTATCAATAAATATATGAAACCAAAAACATACTGAAATTAAATTAAGTCAAAATATACATATGCTGATATTTATTCCATAAAATATTGATTAATTTTTGATTTCTTAAAGTTATAAAAGTGGAAACATTTCTGGCTTTTAGAGAGCATAGGGTTTAGAACCCTACTCAGACTAATTTCTACTCGTTTTGGTTTTGACTAATTTTAATTTCTGTTTGTTTTTGGGTTTCATTTATTTATTGATACTGATTTGTGGTAGTTGTATGCTTGGTAGATTATTTGATTCTATTTTTGTTCATTTTTGGTTTAATGGAGTTCTTTACTTTTTTTTTTGAAAAACTTATTTTATGCAAAAAGTTTTTTTGATTAATTTCTTTTCTTTTTATATACATAGTCTTTTTGAGGGAGAAAGACTGAGCCTCTTCTGAAGTTAAACAACTATCCCTTCCATAAGAACCTTTAATACCCCCTGGACATAACTTACCACCCTTGCCCCTAATCTCTGGGGTTTGTTTCAACTCCAAAAGCCTTGTTATATGATATTTAGACTATTTTGAACAGAACGACTATCTCAAAATTGCTATTAGACGCATTTCGAGACAATACGGCGTGTGTGTAGGGATGAGAGGGTAGCTGCCCTCTGATCACTTTGACTCTTAAAAAGAGCACTAGAGCGTCTGACTACCAATCCAATGAGCCCCCTCGGAAGTTTATATGACCACACTTTCTATAAAAAAAACCCTATAGGTCCCCAGGGCATAACCTACAACCCTTGCCTTGAGGGCTGGGTGAATTTGTTACCCTCAAATACATAATTTCCAAGCCTTTCCGATAGGCTTAACAAAATGGCTATATCAAAATTCTGGTTGGAAGTGTTTGGGAAAATAATAGGCGTGGAGGGAGACATTTGCCCTCTGATCACTTTCGACTAATAAAAAAAAGGCACTAGTCCTCTCAATTTTCAATCGAATGAGTTCTTTTTGAAGCTTCTAGCACAAAACTATAAAAAACGTTATATGCTCCAACGGCATAACTTACGACCCTTGTCCTGAGGGCTATGGGGGGGGGGGGAGGGTTGTCATCCTCAAAGACATAATTTCCAGACCTTTCAACTACGCTGAACAAAATGGCCATATCAAAATGTTGATCGGAAATTTTGGGGAAATGATGGGCTTGGTGGGGGGGGCGATTCTCCCTCTGATTACTTTCGACTGTTAAAAAGGGCAATGGCCCTCTAAATTTCCTATCGAAAGAGCCCTTTTTGAAGTTTTTACGACAACACTTTCTATGTGGCATTATATGCCCCCCGGGGCATAACTTACAGCCTTAGCCTTGAGGGCTGTAAGGGGGGGTGTCATCCTCAAAAACATAATTTCCAGACCCTTCAACTACGTTCAACAAAGTTACTATATCAAAATGTTGATCGGAAGTGTTTGGGGAAATGATGGGTATGGGGGGGCATTCGCCCTCCGATCATTTTTTACTATTAATAAGGGCACTAGCCCTCTCAGTTCCCAATTGAATGAGTCCTTTTTGAAGTTTCTACGACAACGCTTTCAAAGACCTAATTTCCAGAACTTTCAACTGCGTTGAACAAAATGTCCATCTCAAAATTTTAATTGGATGTGTTTGGAGAAATGGTGGGCGTGAAAGGCACGTCAGTTGACCTCCTATCACTTTCGACTATTAAATAGGGCACAATTGCTTTCAATTTCCTATCGAATGAGCCCTTTTTGAAGTTTTCTACGACAATGCTTTCTATTAAACCTTATATCAAACAACAGAAGTACGAAGAACAATAGGGAAATATTTTTGCAAGACAGTGGAGATAATTTGAATGAATATTTAGGCCCTATGTTTAAGGGCCATCCTCAGCAAGACAAAAATATATAAAAGAAAAAAAAACTCACAACAGCATGCAACCAATAAAACCAAAAATTAAAAAAAAAGTTATTTTAGAAAAATGATTTGTGAAGTTGCTGATGGTGTCTTATGGAAGAAAGCATAAACGCAGCATGGAATATTAGGTAAAATGCTTTATGTTTAATAGAGAGGAGAGGAGGCTTGTACAAGAATTATCTGGGTGATAGGCCATATGAAAATAAAACGAATGTAAAGAAAGTGGTGAAAGTATTAAAATATGAACTAAGGAGATGGGAAGTTGGGGCCATGGATAAATTTGCTGAAGAATCTGGAAGATATAGCTAGAACATTTGGCAGAACATTTTGAGAATGTGCTAAACCGGGATACAGTTACAGGAAAAGATATGGAGGAAAATGAAAAAGTTTGTGACGCCTTGGATGGGAAGGGAGATTTATTTTGTGAGGAAGAATTAGTGATAGTACTAAAAGGATTAAAAGATAATAAGACCCCAGGTAATGATAGTGTAGTAAATGAGCTACTGAAATAAGCTACTGAAGATTATAAATACAATTTTTGAAAAAGGGGAAGTACTTAACGATTTTAGGAAAACCCTAATTAATTATGTGTATGAGAAAGGTGATAAAAGTGAATGTGGATAAGAAAGGTAATAAAAGTGAATGTGAATAAGAAAGGTGATAAAAGTGAATGTAGTAATTGCAGAGGGATTAGCCTGGCTTCTCTAGGTAGCAAATTACATAGTATGATGATACTTTTTAGCCTTACAGATGCTGTAAAAAATATTTTAAGAGAAGAAAAGTGCGGTTTTAGGAAGGGTAGAGGATGTGTCGACCAAAATTTCACATTTAGGTTAATAATCGAGAGTGGGGGGGGGGGAGATGTCCTCCTCAAAAACACAATTTATATCTGGAATTCAACTACGCTGAACAAAATGGTGGGCGTAGAAGGGGTTTTAGTTGCCTTCCAATCACATTCGACTATTAAAAAGGGCACTAGCCATTCCAATTTCTAATCGAATGAGCCCTGTTTGAAGTTTCTACGATAACTCCTTCGATACGATATGCCCTGGTCTAAAGGAAAATAATAAATAATTCACTTGCATAATACAAATAATACATAGTGCCAACATCGTTCTTTACTTAGGCAGCGCGATTGCGCTGCCTATGATTTTATTACCAAAGAACTGCGATTTCCGTCCAACTGAGACCGAATTAAAAATGGGCCTAGATTTTTGGGAATTAACCTGTTTAAAGCCATTGTAAACCTTCTTTTTTTTAAATCGTTCCTTCTGCTATGACAAGTTGGCGTGGAGTAGCGCTTCTTATTTCCTATGCCTAAGTTGAGAATCGATCTAAATTAGATTAAACTAATAATTAATTTGTTCGAAAAATAGGAACAGCATCACACAGAAAATTAACAATTAGTTACAATATTCCAATTTAACTGCAGTATAAATAGAACAAAATTAGAAATAAGAACACTAAAAAGCAAAAGTCGTTTTTAAGTAAGGTGTCTTATTTTAGCTTAGGTAAAATAATAGTGAAGCGTCGATAATGAGAAACTGAGGAGGGGGGGATCGAACCTTCAACCGAGGAGAAGATTAGATTTGAATTGGAAAGATTTTAAGTAAATTCTTACACAAAAATGGTGGTTGCTCATCCCCTTAGTAACATATTGATTTAAAAGCATTTACTAAATGTATAACTGTTATATGCTTTCAGCAGACTTTCAAATCTGATTTGAAAAATATGCTTAGCTCAAGGTACACATGGTTAAATCCTCAGAGAGAGGATTTTAGTGATCTTTACGGTGTTCAACCATTCAAAAAAGTGGAGTTTGATGCGTGGTTTTTTTGCTTTCAAAAGAAAGCAGGTGTATTTATGAAATAGGAACTAGCAAATTCTCCGTATAAATTCATCCAACTTTGTAGAAATAAGCAACACACTAGTCGTGCTTGTGTTTTCTTTTCACAAACCGAATCTTCTTGATTAGGACATATATGCAGTAAATGATAAATATGAAAAATATTATGAAGAATAAGTAAACATCGAATAGGTGTCTCTGGAATCCATAAATGTGGCTTGTTTCAACTTTCATGAAATCGACGTTGTCGTTTTCCAATACAATGTTTATGTAGTGCATTGCAGTTTGCTTCCAATTCGTCAGCGGACTTTTTGCCATTTTTGAATATTTCTTTGCATTTCGACTGTACCTGAAATTTAGTTGGGTTAAACAAGACGGATAAACAGAAAAATTATTTAACCCACAAGGAGCCTCTTTATTTGCCTTGTTAAGCTTAAGCCTTTGGAAAGAACTCAAGCACGATTTTTTAATACAATTTTTGTGATTTTTTCTCAAAATGTTGTTTCATCTGATTTCACTAAATTAGTTATAAACTTTGATTTTCGTGATATAGCTAAAAAAAAAAAAAGTTTATCAAATTGTATATGTTTTGAATGAATCACAAATTTAAATTTACTTCCATTTTGGTCGAGGAGGAAATGCATAAATAGGCGTTTCGTCTATCTCTATTACCTCTACTGCAGAAAACAATGCAGTAGAGGTGAACGATTTTAGAAAACTACGGTGTTAGAAGTTGTCTCTCCTTATGTCACTATTAGTCAAAGCAACGAGATAGCCGCTTTGGTACAAGATTCGCTGTGATTATCTTTAAGTGGAAACGCCTGCGCAAAAAAATAAACTTTCAAATGGGGATAAATCCATTTATTTAAACAGTGAAAAAAAACAGGTACAAAAGTCCAGATATTTCGGTCACATATACAGCGACCGTCTTCAGTAGAAATACTGAAGACGGCCGCTGTATATGTGACCGAATTATCTGGACTTTTGTACCTGTTTTTTCACTGTCTAAATAAATGGATTTATCCCCGTTTGAAAGTTTATTTGTTCGTCTTAGAACGGCAGTGTGGTCTAAGAAAACAACACCTAATATAAAGGTGTTATGTCGAAAATAAGCCTGCGCAAATTTACAGATTAGCTGTCTGCCCTTTGCTGCATGCGTAAATTAGCGATGCAAATTATAACAAGGTATAACGTTGTCACCTTTCTCATGCGTTTCACTGATAAACCTTATTTCAAGTTATTCATATGCATAACTTGGGATTGTTTCCCTAAAAAAAAAAGAAAGAAAAAAAAAATTAGAAAGCCTCGAATACCCCTGATCAAATATCTCTAGGATCGTGTGTTCAATGGTTTACAACAAGCCTACTTTTTTAATAGAAGATTTATTTATGAATGACCCACTTCTATATGAGATGAGTCATTCTTCAAACTTTGAGCCCTTGCTCTTGAAGCTGCACGGGTAGCGCTACCTTCAGGAATATCCGTTAGAACTCATGGATTTTGGTTCGAAAGAGGGCTCATTCGAAATTCTACCGCTGTTGGTTCGACATCATTTCTCCTAGCAAGGAAAAAAAATGAACCCGGATAGGAAAAAGCTAAATTCTGTATTTTTGTTACTAAGGGCTTGAGAATTCTGTGGGTCTTGCGTATCTGGAATTTGATGGTGCAATTTTCATCAAAATCGGATTGGTTTCGGAGCGGTTTTTTTCGGTGCAAACATTACAAAAGAAAAATCTAAAATTCATAATTTCCTTTGCCGAAACGATGGTTTTGTATACATACAATAATGCATTTACTATGAAACCGTTTCATAACAAAGAACCTAAAAGATTTTTAGGAAGATTTATATTCGATTTGCCAATTTTATTAAAAATTCTTCAATGTTTTTAACGCATGTACACATAATCTAGCGATTATTCAATTTGTCTATAAACTTCCGGTTTAGTTAGAAAAGTGCCTGAATAATTTCCATTTTAGTAGAACAAAGGATCGTGTATGTGTTTCCGTTATTTTATGCGCACCGAAGTAACTCAACGCACTCCCCTCCTCCTCCTTTGACCTCCAATCTTTACTTCAAATTTAATACAAACAGAAATTGCCAAAAACGTGAAACATGTGGCCGTTCTCCTCGTCCTGTAACTAAATATACTCTCCTATTAATGCACATCTTGGCTTGAAATATGGTCGCTGATGATATCATATTTAGCTTCTTTATTCGTTATTTTTATGCTTTGCCTGCACTGGGCAATCAAGCGATGTACCTCTAGTTCTTTTGACCAGTTTAATCACTAGATTTTATACATCTGCTTGGTTTTATTTTCTTGGTTTTAATTCCTTGGTCAATTCAAATTTTGTTTGTTTTTCGTCCCTCTGTTTTCTATGTTATGTCACCTGTACATAGAAATGTTTCCATGCACCTCATGCACCATGTCACCTGTACATAGAAATGTTTCCATGCACCTCATGCACCATGTCACCTGTACATAGAAATGTCTCCATGCACCTCGTGCACCATGTCACCTGTACATAGAAATGTTTCCATGCACCTCATGCACCATGTCACCTGTACATAGAAATGTCTACATGCACCTCATGCACCATGTCACCTGTACATAGAAATGTTTCCATGCACCTCATGCACCATGTCACCTGTACATAGAAATGTTTCCATGCACCTCATGCAACATGTCACCTGTACATAGAAATGTTTCCATGCACCTCATGCACCATGTCACCTGTACATAGAAATGTTTCCATGCACCTCATGCACCATGTCACCTGTACATAGAAATGTCTCCATACACCTCATGCACCATGGCACCTGTACATAGAAATATCTCCATGCACCTCATGCACCATGTCACCTGTACATAGAAATGTTTCCATGCACCTGGCTTTTGGAATAACGTAGAAATGTAGGGTGCTTGTGAGAGAATTGTTGCTGCAAGTTATGAAAATTTGCGTATTTGTGAGAAAACGCATCTGTGTGACCCTAAGATCAATGAGCAAGAACTACTATGCAGTTCACTATATTTTAAACTTTTCTTTGACTTTCATTGTTTTCTTATTACATTCACAAGGTTTGATAGTCTAAGTGGAAAGGGAGGATAATTTTTCTGACTTGTCTACTTTTAAATCTTCAAGTTTTACCTTGGGTGATTTTATTGAAAAACTTCATGAAATTCTATTGTTAGTTTTAAGGTTGCCTATTCAATTTTCTTCATGAATGTACTCACTTTGGATCATATAATACTGCTTTGACGGCTTCGTCTATTTTCTTCTCCGTGAGCCCTTTCCATTCAAGCAATCGGCCGTTTCCGTTTCTCTGTATCCGTCGTACGTTATTGTCTTGATCTGCAAATACTGGTAGTCCAATTATTGGAACTCCATGGTAAATAGCCTCTTGCACCCCAATGAGACCACCGTGGCTCATGTATAGTCTTGCCTTGTGATGGCCCAATAAGTCGTTGAGTGAGGGTAGCCACTGTGAGAGGTATACGTTATCTGGTACTTCTCCGAATATTGAAATATTTTCCCACTTCCAAATCATGTGAAGTTTGTACCGTTTAAAGACATTGATGAATGCTTCTTTCGTCTCTTGTGGCATTGAAGACATGACCAAACCTGTACCTAGTGAGAATATTGCAAATCCTTGATCTTCAGATCGGGCGATAAATGCTTCTACATCCTGTAAATGACAAACGGGATTTAGAACTAAATTTAGACAAAATATATCTGTTCTGTAGTGAATTAGAATAGTTAGCAATAATTATTTTAAACTGGGTCTGTGATATGTCTGTGTAGTTGGCCCGACATGTGAACCAATAAGGAACTCAGCTGTTTTTTCGAGGCGTGTTAACCATATATTTGTGTAAGGGAGGCTTTTGAAATATTCATTAATAGCTCAGAATAGCAGAAAAATTTGTTATTGAATAATACATAACTTTAAGCGATTTTGGTTAACACCATACTAAAATATGCCTAAACACAACCCTTATACTCCAAACACCCAAGAAAATAGATAAATACTGAATATTTTTTCGGCCAGATGACTTGTCACTTCTCTGTTCTTAGTTTTCGTAATAATTTAGGTACTTGTGTCTTATAGCCACCACACTCAAGTTCTGTCGAGAAGCGAAGTTTGGTTAATGCTAATGAAATAAACCGAAATATGATGAAAATATAATGCTTTATCAACAAAATTATGAAAACTACAGCAAAGAACTATTGAAGGGGGGCCGCCCAGACCGCATTATATTAAATACGTAACCTAAACTAACCTAACCTAACCAAAACACTAACTAATACTTGATTAAAATATGGCTACAATGTAGTTTCCCATCGAGCTGAAGCTAATATTTTCTTGTATTAATTAAAAAAAACTTTTTCCACAAAATAAGTTTTTCAAAGAAAAGTAAAGAACTCCATTAAACAAGAAATAGGCAACACTAAAATCAAATAATCTACCAAGCGTGAAACTACCGCAAATCAGCATCTATGAATAAATGAAACCAAAAACGAACAGAAATTACAATAAATAACCGAGTCAAACTCAAAACAAGCAGAAATTAACATAAGTTAGGCTCGAAACCCCTATGCCTTCCCAAGGCCACAACAAAATTTGCACTTAGCCTTTGCACATAAAATTTCCAATCGAATGAGCCCTTTTTCAAGTTTCTACGACAAAGATTTCAATAAAAAACCTTATATGCCCCAGGGTATAACTTATAACCCTTGCCCTGAAGACTATGGGGGGAGTGTCCTGCTCAAAGGTATAATTTCCTGAACTTTGGACTGCGTGGGACAAAATGGCTATCTCAAAACTTTTATTGGATGTGTTTGGGGAAATAGTGGGCGTGGAAGGGGTGTTAGTTGCCTTCCTGTTTCAATTTCCAATCGAATGTGCCCTTTTTGAAGTTTCTACGACAACGCGTTCTATAAAAACCTTATATTGCCCCAGGGCATAGCTTACAACTCTAGCCCTGAGGGCTGTGGGGGGGCGGGGGGTTGTCATCCTCAAAGACTTAATTTCCAGAACTTAAAACTACGTTGAATAAAATGGCTATCTCAAAATTTTGATTAGATGTGTTTGGGGAAAAGGTGGGCGTGAGAGGGGCGTTAGTTGTCCACCAATCACTTTCGACTATTAAAAAGGGCAATAGCCCTTTGAATTTGCAATCGAATGAGTGTTTTTTGAAGTTTCTACGACAACACCTTCTATAAAAAAAACCTCATATGCCCCCAGGCCACAACTTAAAATCCTTGCCCTGTGGGGAGTGTCCTCCTCAAAAACATAATTTCAATCTGGAAATCAACTATGCTGAATAAAATGGATATCTCAAAATTTGGATTGGATGTGTTTCGGGAAATGGTGGGCGTCGAAGGGTTGTTAGTCGCCTTCCAATCACTTTCGACTATTAAAAAGGGCACATGCCACTCCAATTTCCAATTGAATGAGCCCTTTTCGAAGTTTCTACGACAACTTCTTCGATACGAAGTGCCCTGCTCCAAAGGAAAAATTAATAAATAATACATTGTGCCAACATCGTTCTTATATGCCCCCAGGGCATAACGTAAAACCCTTGCCCTGAGGGTTTTGGGGGAGTATCCTCCTCAAAAACATATTTTCTATCTGGAAATCAACTACGCTGAACAAAATGGCTATCTCAAAATTTTGATTGGATGTGTTTGGGGGAATGATGGGCATGGGGTGGGGGCTAGTTTCCATCACTTTCGACTATTAAAAAGGACACTAGCCACTCCAATTTACAATCGAATGAGCCCTTTTCGAAGTTTCTACGACAACTCCTTCGATACGAAGGGCCCTGGTATGGAAAAACAAAACAAAAAAAAACATATAATACATTGTGCCAACATCGTTCTTTACTTAGGCAGCGCGATTGCGCTACCTATGATAAAGACCATGAAAACCGGTTATTGTCTCATCTTCGCGGTACAAGATCTTGAGTGTGATGGCTATAAGACAAAATTACCGTAATTTATTTGATATTTGGACCTCTCACATGTTGCAAATATATAGATCCAATTTGGACTCTACCTGTAAGCTGGCCCACGGCCTCAGCTTCCCCAAAGTTGTGAAAGATATTTTTATAGTTATTAAATCTTGTGTACGTGTCGCCATTCCAAAAAACCTAGGGAAGTAGGGATACACATCTTATAATTTTGCAAAATATTGAGAACGAAATATCTAGCCTCTGGGCAGGAACAACTTCTGTTTTGTTTTTTTTATGCAAAATAAAATAAAATATTACAGCCATCTCTGAGTAATGTGTGTTTCTTTCAAAATTGTAATATAATTTTATGGCATGTCGTTTCTGACCGGAGATATACTGAAACACTGTCTCGACTATGGCAGAATTTTTCTACCTCCTAAAGACTAAAAATACACATCTAAATGCAAACAGTGGCTAAAGATTCACCGGAGGAATCTCTTTGTAATTTATTTCTGAGAAAAATGTGAGACACATCCTATGATATTGTTTGTGACGATATGAGACGCGAGGAGCTCAAGATTTATTCTAATCTCAACTTAGTAGTTTAAATTTTGAAGCCCATCAGCATATCTGTAATCCGATATATCACAACATGAAATAGAAAATTAGTTAAGTGTTATTCAGTTACAAACACAGAAATTTGCGAGAATAAGAATCAAACATATTCTTATTTAAACGTGATTAATGGGTGGAAAAATTGCTCTATCTCCTATCCTTTTGGGTTATTTTTTAAAGATTAGTTTTCTGATACTTTTCTGACTCCAATAGAGCTACGTGACATGGAACTACAATAAGATTAGCAGTGAGCCAACGGGAAGCTTGGACTTCTGCCTTAACATTCATGCCAGTAAATCCAAGGACTATTGAAAGCTAAATAGTGAATGACCACACGCTTTAAGTCCTGCGCAGCTTCGTCTCTGTAATTAGTCCTCTGCAGCTCATTTGTGTTAACTTCAAGTTTTAAGAGATAAATTCTATCGAACAGTGGAGACCACTGTATAAAGATAATATAACAGTAAGTTCACCGCAGATGATTTCTGGCTCTTCATTCTCGGTGTGTACAAACAGCTCCTCCCACTAACTCTTTCATTAGCGGGTTAGTAATGTTAGTATGTGTTTATCAGTCACTGAAAAATGTTTCGAAATTGTATTATTCGTAATTGCGAAAGCAGAAAGAAACTTGGTGAGCCGGCAAAGTGGTTTGCAACTGTCCCATCTCACAAATATGACTTAATTTATATACAAGTTATGACTTAATCTATTATTTATATACAGTGGACTTAACTGATTGGCCTATGTAGGATTTCTAAAAGGGGGCGGGGGGTTGATGAAATTTGTGAAAACAAGGAAATTTCTAGTGTTAATTTCTTATCAATACTGCAACAGGGAAATAGCCGAAATTCCATAGTGGAGAGGGATCCACGAAGTGGCGGGAGTATTTGAAATTTGCCACAAAACTGTTTTATCACAAAGGGGCAACCTAACAGTTTTAGCACAGATTACCTATTAGGTTTCACAATAGTCTGTGGTTTTAAATAGTAATATTGTGCCATGGAGCATCGAAACTTTTTCTTATTATTTTTTTTATTGGTAAGGAAAAATGTTCCCTTTAATTTTCATATATTTTATTTTCCTTTAATTTTCATTTAATTTTTCCTCGTTTATGCTCTTTTTTTGGGCCATAGAAATGTCATTCGAAATTTGATAGAGGATCTTTGTTTTTCTTCTAATAACTGGTGGAATAGATGTGATGGTTTATCATTTTTTTTTTTCACGTGATATTTATTTTCTCAGATTGTAGTTAGTGTGTGACTTGAAAAAGGCTAATTACCTGTTTTGGCAGAGAGCCGAGATAAGAGCTAGTTTCGGTGTGTATGAAAGTTTTTGTATGAAATTCTTAGACCTTTCCTGCACTTTAAAGAATAAACACCTCTTTTTGAAAATCTTTGTACTTTGTGAATTTAGATACCGATAAGGGTTCCTGATTGAGACCAATTTTAGGACTTGGGTTTTAATTATTGGTTGCTGTGGTAAAAGTTGCCACAATAGCCCTATCCATGACAGTACCAAACGTCTGTTAAGAAGTGTTTTTCGTAAAATTCTTAGTGAGTTTTTCAGAAAATTGAAGGATATCAGAACATTTTAGTGGCAGATCCAAAGTGGTAGATCCTACTTGTAATTCCTAAAAACATCTGAATTAATATATAAATATATATATATATATATATATATATATATATATATATATATATATATATATATATATATATATATATATATATATTATATATATATATATATATATATATATATATATATATATATATATATATATATATATATATATATATGCCTTTCCAAAAACTAACCTGACAAGTATGTGTCCAATAAGAGAGTCATGCATACTCCTGCCATTTACCCGTGCCCCAGCCATTTAAACATTTGCCTCTCAATTACTTTGGACTATCTGTCTTGACTTTTCTCTGTCCTACAGTTACCCAGCCCAGTCTTGACGCAACCTATACAACCTATTGTAAAATACTTGATAACTTCAATTCAAAATCAATATATATATATATATATGTTTATAAATATATATATACATATATATATATATATATGTTTATAAATACGTAAATGTCTGTATATACATATAAATATATATATATATATATATATATATATATATATATATATATATATATATATATATATATATATATATATATATATATATATATATATATATATATATATATATATATATACATATATATATATATATATATATATATATATATATATATATATATATATATATATATATATATATATATATATATATATATAATATATATATATATATATATATATATATACATATATATATTTATATGTATATACATTTATACGTATATATATATATATATATATATATATATCTATATATATATATGTATATATATATATATATATATATATATATATATATATATATATATATATATATATATATCTATATATATATATATATATATATATATATATATATATATATATATATATATAATATATATATATATATATATATTTACATGTATATATATTTATATATGTATATATATATATATATATATATCTATATATATATATATATATATATATATATATATATATATATATATATATATAGCAGAAATTAACATAATTTGGGCTCAATCCCTATGTCAACCCCAGTCTAAATCCCTATGCCTTCCCGTGGCCAGAACATAATTTGCACTTTACTGAAAAAATATAAATGTTTTTACTTTTATAACTCTAATAAATCAAATAATATTAAGATTTTGATTACTAAATATCATTATATGTATATTAAACTGACAATGCACATTCATTTATTTTTTTTCAGTTATGTGCAAATTATGTTCTGGCCATGGGAAGGCATATGGGTTTTGAGCCCAAATTATGTTAATTTTCGCTCGTTTTGAGTTTGACCCGGTTATTTATTGTAATTTCTGTTCGTTTTGGGTTTCATTTATTTATTGATGCTGTTTTGTGGTAGTTTCACGCTTGGTAGATTATCTGATTTTATTTTTGCTAATTTTTTGTTTAATAGAGTTCTTTACTATTCTTTGAAAAACTTATTTTGTGGAAAAAGTTTTTCTTATTAATTTCTTTTCGTTTTATATTGACATAGTCTTTACAGGGAAAAAGAAAATAATACTTTAAATCTTTTCGTTTTTTTAAGAATTTATAGTTTGGCCTGCTATTTGTACCCTTTACACCCAGCATACACCCTTTTAAAAATATGGACACAAATAGTAGTGTTTAATTTAGTTTCATACCTCCTCTAGTTGACCTGAAATGGAAAACTTGATACCATTCGCAAAAAAATCTATTTACTTTCTTTGATAGCTTGGATACACTTACGCTATTTTGATTTGGTTAAATTTTAAGAGCAGAAGTAGCCTCAAAAGTTTGAACATAATACCCTCTGTCGTTTTTGGGATACTGCTGAGATGCCTTATTGGGAATTAGCATTAACACAGTGCATTTTGATTTAATCAACTACGCTGAACAAAATGGCTATCTCAAAATTTTGATTGGATGTGTTTGGGGGAATGATGGGCGTGGGGGGGGATAGTTGCCCTCCAATCACTTTCGACTATTAAAAAGGGCCCTAGAACTCTCGATTTCCAATCTAATGAGCCCCTTTTGAAGTTTCTACGACGACCCCTTCCATATGAAGGGCCCTGCTCTAAAGGAAAAAAAAATACATAGTACATTGTGCCAACATTGTTCTTATATGCCCTCAGGGCATAACTTAAAACCCTTGCCCCGAGGGTTGTGGGGGAGTGTCCTCCTCAAAAATATATTTTCTATCTGGAATTCAACTACGCTGAACACAATGGCTATCTCCAAATTTTTATTGGATGCGTTTGGGGAATGATGGGCGCTGGGGGGCTAGTTGCCCTGCAATCACTTTCGACTATTAAAAAGGGCCCTAGAACTCTCGATTTCCAATCGAATGAGGCCCTTTTGAAGTCCCTGCGACGACCCCTTCCATATGAAGGGCCCTGCTCTAAAGTAAAAAAAACAATATATGGTACATTGTGCCTACATTGTTCTTATATGCCCTCAGGGCATACTACCCCGAGGGTTGTGAGGGAGTGTCCTCCTCAAAAAGATATTTTCTATCTGGAAATCAACTACGCTGAACAAAATGGCTATCCCAAAATGTTGATTGGATGTGTTTGGGGGAATGATGGGCGTAGGGTGGGGGGCTATTTGCCCTCCAATCACTTTCGACTATTAAAAAGGGCACTAGCCACCCCAATGTCCAATCGAATGAGCCCTTTTTGAAGTTTCTACGACAACTCCTTCGATACGAAGTGCCTGTCGAAGAAAAAAAAAACATTGTGGCCACATCGTTTTTTGCTTAGGCAGCGCTAGCGCGCTGCCTATGATACTGTGGTGGAAACAATCAAAAATGACTTTTGGACTGTTTGGCTTTCAACAGTGACCTTTTTTTCATACCTTCAAAATATGACAGAAAGATTTTGGTTTCAAACGTTTATTTTGCGAATATTTTTTCTAGTGCCAAAAAAAAAAAATTGTCTTTTTTGGAGAGTCGAAGAGCCCCTAAGCATCTCAAAAATCAAAGGCTATATTAGGAAAGTGAATGAATCTATCAATCTAACGCAAGGCCGTACCCAGAGGGGGGGTTAGGGGGGTTTGAACCCCTCCCGAAATGTTTTTTTGACTCGTAAAAACGTAACAAAAATGGATATTAACAAATTTTTTATGTTTTTTTTAGTTTTTTTGTGTAAGCCCCCCCCCCACGAAAAAAATCTTTGAGTGAAACCCCCTCTGAAAAAAAATTCTGGGCACGGCCTTGATCTAACGTGCTGTATTTCAGCTCTTTTTAGATTTGGCTATGGCTCTTTACTTTTCTTTGAAACATTTTTCTTTTGAAAAAGACTTTAAAATTAATGTCTCTTCGTTTTTTACATGACTTAGTTTTGTCATTGATCAATTGTGGGGATATTTATAAAATTCCCTCGATTCTTTTTCTCCTGAACTAAAATGTTGAATTGTAATTAAATTTTTCGGCAAAATTTAAAGTGTGCAATCCAGATTTGTTTCCTTAGTGTTATTTCTTAATGGTGGTCTGTTGGCCCTATCTGCATGCCCTGGAAATACACAAATAGTTACCTGTTACATGCAATACCTGGGATCACATCATAGGTGCTTGACACATCAAATAGTGTCAAGCACATCCAGTAAAAAAACAGACCAACTTTTTTTTGCCAAAAGTTGATTTTATATTTTCCTTTCGAACTCTGTTGTCCTCAATAAGGTCCCCTTGCTCCAGTATACAAACTTTGTCAGCTTAATGCCGACTTGAGAAAAACAATTTTTGGTCAAGAAGTCTAAAAAATACAATCAATTTTTTCAAAATAGTTTCTCTACGTAGTTTTCTTTTGTCCAGTGTGTAAACCAAGTAAGCCGAAAGCCGAACCTACCACAACGTTATGAAACGCTTACAGATAAGAGATACCACAAATAAAGGTTGGGTTACCGCCCCCATAAATCCAAGGCCAGTGTTCATTTGTACTTTACTGAAAACGACATGAGGTTGAATAAGATAAGATAAAGTATATTGAAAGCCAAAAAACGGCCATGTACACAAAAAAGTACAAATAATATAAACGTACATCATCGTTCTATGCTCTTCCAAATTCTTATCACATTGAAAATACATAAGTGAATCGCATAAGTGAATACACTTCGTCAGAGTTTAGTTCATATCGACCAATTACTGTTTCATGTAATCTTAGCAAGATCTTTAGCTTCCCTCCTGTTGCAATATGCTAATAATGAATCTCCTCTTCATATCTCTGCTCTTGATCTTTCGAAAGCTTTCGATAGTATGGTCCACTCACGTGCACTCGAATCACTTTTTTCCAATAATATTAACCTTTATATTGTTGTTTTGTTACGGTACTGGTATTCTAATTCTTTTATTCGGGTAAAATGTATTTGAGTAGTTTATGTTTCTTCGGCGTGGGGTCTACCCTGTCCCCAGAGCACTGGGGGGTTGTGTCAACCCTAGAAGCATTGTTATATGTTCTTTGGACTATTTTGAGCAAAGTCGAAACCTCACAATATCAATTAAATTCGTTTGGTGAAAAGAGAATTGTCACGGGGGGGGGGGGGCTAGCTCTCCTCCATCACTTTTGACTCTTATAAGGGAACTAGAACTTCCAGTTTTCAACGAAGTGAGTCTCCTCTAAAATCTATACAGCCATCCCTCCCATAATAACCTTAAATGTCCGCGGGGCATATCTCACAATCCTTGCCCCCTGGCTCTGGGGGTTTGTTTCAACCCCAAAAGTCTTGTTATACGATATTTGGACTATTTTAAATAAAATGGTTATCTCAAAATTTCTATTAGATGTATTTTGGGACAATACGACGTGTGTGTGTAGGGGGGGGGGAGATAGCTGCCCTCCGATCACTTTGACTCTTAAAAAGGGCACTAGAGCTTCTAATTACCAATCCAATAAGCCCCCTCCGAATTTTATTTGTCTACGCTTTCTATTGGGGATGTGGAAGTTGTCATTCTCAGAGACATAATTTCCGGACCTTTCAACTTCGTTGAACAAAATGGTTATCTCAAAATTTTGAGGGGAAGTGTCTGTGGAAATAATGGGGATGGGAGTGGGGCAGTTGCCCTCCTCTCACTTTGTACTATTAAAAAGAGCACTAGTCCTCTCAATTTCCAATCGAATGAGCACTTTTAACCTTATAAGCCCCCAGGTTATAACTTACAACACTTGCCCTGAGGGCTGTTAGAGGGGGGGGGTGTTGCCATCCTCAAAAACATAATTTCCGAACTTTTCAGTTACGTTGAACAAAATGGCTCTATCAAAATTTTGATTGGAAGTATTTGGGGAAATGATGGCCGTGGGGAGGGGGCATTTGCCCTCCAGTAACTTTTGACTATTAAAAAGGGCACTAGCCCTATGAAATTCCAATGGAATGAGGTATTTTTTAACTTACAACCCTTGCCCTGGGGGCTGTGGGAGGGGGTTGTCATCCTCAAAGACAATTCCCGGATGTTTTAACTACGCTTAACAAAATGGCTATTTCAAATTTTTTATTGGATGTGGATGGGGAATTGGTGGACGTTGGAGGGCGGTTAGTTGCTCTCCAATCACTTTTAACTATTAAAAAGGGCACTAGCCCTTTCAATTCCAATCGAATGTGCCCTTTTCGAAGTTTCTACGACAACTCCTTCGATATGAAGTGCTCTGGTCTAGGACCAAAAAAAAAAAAAAAATACATTGTGCCCACATCGCTCTTTACTTTGGCAGCGCTATTGCGCTACCTATGATTTCTGTTCGTTTTGAGTTTCATTTACCTATTGATAGTGATCCGTGGTAGTTTTACGCTTGGAAGGTTATTTGACTCTATTTCTGCTCATTTTTGGCTTAATGGAGCTCTTTACTTTTCTTTTAAAAACTTGTTTCGTGGAAGTTTTTTAAATTAATACTTTCAAAAAGAGCATTCATTTTTCCTATTAGTTCGACGGTATCAAGAAGTTTGGTGATGACAGTACTTTGGGTTTTGACTACTAAAATACCGCAAATTTATTTAATGATGCTATAACTGCCACCCAAAAATGGAAACTTCCAAATTAAAATATTTTAATTTCAACCAAAAACCTATTTAATGAGAAAACACGCGAACTCTCACCCAGGTCGTCAAGTAGGAACTTGGCAGTTGTGGCTTCCAAGCCCTCGTCATTTTCGACAATTATATATATTGCTGTGTTGTTTTTGTTTCTTTGTTGTTGTTTTTTTCCAAAAAAGACTGCCAAATAAGGATTGAAATGACTACAAAAATAATAAACATTAATGCAGTTTAGTATTCTTAAAAACTTCCGTTTGTCAATTATACAAGTAAATATGCAAATTTTCAAAGCTCGAGAAAAAAAGCTGTAGTTGGAATCCCCTTTAGTTTGAGTAGACATCAACTATACTCTAAAGACAAATTACGAATAAACATCCTTTTTTTGTTCATCGACAGTGAAGATACATAGCTATTTTGTTGCCTCTTTTTTTTCTTTTTTTTTTACAACCTAAAAACAGCCTGCTTTCACGCCTCCAGTAAATGCATGAGTAGGATGTATATGATGCCCAAGGAAGAATAAAAGTGTTTTGGTCTTTTTTTTGTGCCAATACTTATCCAATTATGCCTTATAATTAGGGGTGGTCTCGAATGTGAAGTCATTTGAATATATACTGATGCTAAAATAGCGATTAAAGTGTTGATAATCCGAAAAAAGGAATTATGTATTGTTTGAATTTCGTTACTCGTTTGGCAAGTTGTTCTAAAAGGTCCTAAAAATGAGTTTCTGCGACCAAGAAAATTAAAGGCTGAATTCAGAGAACAGTCATAAAAAAAAAATTCAAAAATATTTTCGTGCATTTAAAATCACTTTTAAATTTTCTTCCGTGTAAATAATTTCTATTCATTTTACTACAATGGTAGAATGAAGAAACAGCTTTGGACGGATTTTGCAAGCCTTTGCAAGTCATGTTCCTTTGCATGTCATGTTAAATAACGCCAATTCGCGAAACTGTAGGAAGAGGTCCCTACAGAGGTTGTACTAGAGGTTCTTCTTTCTAGCTTGTTCTTTGTCTCATTTAGCAGTGTGAATCTTAGGATTTTTTAACCGAGCGCGGAATAAGCAAGAAAAGCTCATACCTTAGGGAGAGGTTTTGGAGGCTTGCATGTCATAGCTCCGATTTTAACATAATTCGGTGGTATTGGATGAGGTTCCGTGATTATATCGTCAAAGTTGCCCAGGATAAGGGCGGTTCTTTCTCTTTCTATCTCCAAAAATGGAGGCACACCTGGTACATGTTCACCTAGCATTTTTTCAACTTTCGTAATGTCTCTCTGTCTGAAGGCTCTAGCCATTTCTCCGAAAACAAATTGTTGAACTCGATCAAAAAAACCGAAAGGTGGGCTTTTGGTTGTTGTCATGAATGAATATAGTGAGTAGTCGAATTGTTGTCCTACAGCGTGGAAGTTATGGTGCACGTTGGGCACACTTGCTAAATACACTAATTTTGTGTCCCATAGGTGTACAAATCCTAGTGCGAACTCGTTAAGCACCGAGTCAATGATAACTAAGTCTACTGTACTATTGAGTAGTTGTTGGAAATCGGGATTATTCCAAGTTTTCTCAAAACCTTCCGTTAGTAATTTTGGAAATGTTTCAAGCATTGCTTCAATTGGTATTATAAACTCACTTTTTAGTCGTTTGGTAAGGTATGAGTCAAACACAGCATTAAGTTGCATTCCAATGTTGATTTCCTTAAATGGGGGAACAGAACGAGCTGGAAACGATGTTACTACTGTCACGTCGTGGCCTTTTTTAACTAATAGTTCGAATAAAGGCTCAGCAACATACTTGTGACTAGGGGTTCCACTGCACGAAAAGGCTACTATTCTAGCTGCACTTGAAAAATTCACTACAGTCATGAAAATGAACCAACTTAAGTCCATATTGTACTAATCAGGATGTTAACTATATCACTACTAACACAGCTTCTTTGTCTTCATTATACAATACTGGAAATCTTGATTTAAATTAATATATATATCCTCGGCCTTTTGCTAAGAACAGGTTACCCTGGCGGTATTATTCTTGAGTTGTTTAGAACAGAGAATATGGTGAAACTAACGTAGTTTCTATCTCAGTTTTTTGTATCTGATCCAATTCCTGATTTAATCAATCATTCGAGACAAAAATGGAACTGGTAGTGAATTATAAGCGAGCGAGTTCACCTCTGACCGCTGAGTTTGAAAACATCATCAATAGCTAACCTCGTATAGCTGTTAACCTCGCTTCATAATTTATAGCTTGTTTACAGGGCTGGTTCTTAAATGGATGTTATGTTAGTTTAAAACGGTATAATATATTTCGTAATCCAGTAGTGAGTCTAGTCTTCTTGCTGACTAGCATGAGGATTATATTAAAGGCAATAAAACCAGAACTTCTACAGTTAATATGGAGATATGGAAGTGTAAGGGTTGAGGAGTAGCAATGATTTTGGGGACTGTTCCTACTCTACCCCTTTGTTAAATAAAAAGAAAGGAGAGAGAAAAAACATTGCTTTGCTTCTATCTGGTCAATTTGATGTTCATTGAATTGAATTTGCTGTACTTTGAGCTGCTTTCCTTTTTTTTATGCAAATTTGAAATGGTAAAAGATTAACATTTCAAATGTCAATTATTATTAATGTACAGTTATTTTGAAATTACAAGAAGTAATTTTTAGAAGTACAATTTTAGGAATGAAAGAAATGCATTTGCCAAGACTATTATTTATAGTTTGATGCTCAATTTCTCTCATTATTATATACAACTCTCTCATTGTTATAACCCCCAGGCCAGGATCTACCAATAGCCCCAGTAGGCCTGGGCTTATGGGCGCACAATGCCAGAAGGTACAATAAATTATCACTGAGTGATTGTTTTCTTAACAAAAACTAAACTAAGGGGATTTATCGTCGAAGTGCCAGATGAACTCTGCCGCCACGCTGCCTATTCATAGAAAAGTGATTTTAAAACAACATAGGAATTCCGTGACCAGTTTTAAATTGTTAGATGTCTCCAAAGATTGGCAGCTGAGAGTTCTGTATCACCTCTCTCTCATTACTTTTGGCTCATCAGTTGCGTCCTTTTCAATGCTTCCACTATCCGTGATTTTTCGGGGATTTCCCTGAAAACCTTGGAAAAACGGAGCGTCAAAAACGCTTGGGTCTAGAAGCATCAAAGCTTTGAATCCGGCCCTGATAATCCCTACTCTTTATGCCTAGTAGAGGAAAAACAACTCCAAATGCCGAGAGCTTTGTTGATGCATTGCAAGTTTCGGATAATGAGGGTTATTCCATTGAAAAAAGGAAAGGGTGTGCAAGGTTTCACAGAGTAGCAAGACTAAACCAAACTAGATTCTTGATTTTGTATACTGAATATATTTTATATTTATTCTTGATGTAATTTTCTTTCAAACTCTTTCAATGGCTTCTAGTTGGTCAATATGTATAAAGATTATCTGACAAAAATTAAACTGAAATTTCATTTTATGTTCGCATGTAGTCTTACCAAAACGAAAAGGCGTATATGACACTTTTTTCGACAAAAGTTTGAAAGTGTGAAAGATCCTGTTATGGGTCTTTATCTGTATCAAGGCAAATTTATAAAAGAGAGTGACAAGTGGTAAAACTTGCATTTTAAGTTAGGAAAAAGTAACTTATGGTCAATGGTCAATAGCTCAGATCAGCTAAATTGAACTCCTTTTTGTGTTTCTTTTTGTTTTTTGTTTGTTTTTTTTTTTATTATGCAGATATGTGTTAGTGAATTTAGTGCTTGCTCAAGTTTCATTAAGGCCAGCATTAACTGAAAACATTTTGACATGGTTTTTCGGTGATTTTCTACCTTGATTTTTTTTTTAAACAAATATAGCTGAAAAATTACTCGTTTTTTTCATACATGTTTTTACATTGGGTACACAAATATAATCTGGATTGATCTATAAATTACACTTTTCTTGCAATATACATTTTTAAATTATGACTTTGGAAATATCAAGCCTGTCTACAGTTCATCGTAGTCAGCTGCAATTGACGTCTTGATCGTCAACCGAGGCTGTGTCTGGGGGATGCCACCGGGTTTGAACGAAATTCTTAGGATTGACCCAAGGTAGCTGAGTAAGAAGAAATCAAGTTATCTCCTCTCCCCTTGTTTGAGGTCCCATGTTTCGGGCTCATCAATGACCATAAAGACTACCAATGCATCAAGTGCTGATTGTTTTATAATATGCAGGTCTTGTTTGATAAAAATAGGTAGCCTTCGATTAGAGCTTAGCTCTCTATTGGCTCTACTTGAATATATATGTTGTTTATTTTGTGTGTTAAAAAAAAATCTTGAATATCCTTGTCTTGGTCTTCAGGGATATTTTAATGCAATCTTAACACGAGTATTGAAATTGGAGGAAGACGTGTTAGGCTCGTATACGTAGCCTAAGTCTGTGACTGAGAGACCGAAATTAGTTAGCACGCCTTTATGACTGTTCAAGACCCATAGAATGTAATCAATTACGAAATTGAACAGTGTAGGTGGATAGATGCATTCTTGACGACTAGAAATTTGAAGTGTAGGGAGACGTGTTCATGTACTAGCATTTCGACAAGGGTTTTTGGCCACTAATTTTGACAGTTTTGTGGCCCTTTCTTAAATTTAGGGACAATAATAAAGATTTTAATTCCTTTGTGGGCTATTTACACTATCCAATACTGTAGATGACAACATAAAGCTTTATTTGTCTGCTGAGTCCAGCGACACGTTTGCAGTTTTAGCTGTTCCGCCGTCGCACCCCAGGCTTTTGTTGTTTTTAAGAAGTTTAAAACCACACCTAACCTCTTCTTTGCTAAGCTGTTGTCTAAGAATATGGATGTCAGCTAAATTCAAAAAAGAAATCTAACAATTCATTTTGCAGACCCTGAGATCCAAGAATTCCCATTATACGTGGGAAATAATTCCCATTGCAAATATCATGGATCACAACATAAAGCTCATTTGCCTACTGAGTCCAGCAGTACTTTTGCAGTTTTAGCTGTTCCACCGTCGCACCGCAGGCTTTTGTCGTTTTTAAGTAGTTTAAAACCACACCTAACCTCTTCATTGCTAAGCTGTTGTCTAAGAATATGGATGTCAGCTAAATTCGAAAAAGAAATCTAACAATTCATTTTGCAGACCCTGAGATCCAAGAATTCCAATTACACGTGGGAATTACTTAAAAAGTTCGTTGGGATTATTGACATTTTGGATGTATTCATAAACTTTAAGGGAAGGGTGCTTCCTCATCTTTAGTCCTTGGAAAGGAGCATTTTTAAGACAAAAATTTGTATGCTCTTAAAAATTTTGTATGAGGCTCTGCTATATTTCGCCACCCTTTGTGGTACTGTGGCGCTCTAGCAGTTTTTATGAATGTTTACATGGAGAAATAAGAGGAAAAATGCATGTTTTGAAAGTGCATTTACCGTAGAATATCAATCCGAGGGAGAAGATTTGCAGAGGGCCACACTGTAAGGCATAAATAAGTTGTCCGTCAAAAATCGTTCCAAACCGATTTGAGTTGCCCCGCCACGGTTTTGGTCAGTGCAACGAACTTAATAGCAATCCTGGAAAAGTAATTATACCTTTGCTAGTCAATTGGGGGACTTCAAAGTACTTTTGTCAAAATTAGAACTCATGCTAATATCGTTGAAAATAGTAATTACTGTATTGATCTGGCAGTGGCATAGCCCGGGGGTCTTTGGGGAGGGGGCTAATACATTTTGAAAAATACTAAAGTATTTTCAGTGGAAAATACTTTTTTTGGTACTTATATGTTAAACGGAACGCATTCAATAACTGAAGTGAGGTTAATCCCAATTAAATATACCAAAAGATGATGATAATATAATGCTTTAGAAACAAAATTATAGAAACTGTGACAAAGAATTGTGGAAAGCAGGCTACGCAGAACGCATTATATTAAATACTTAACCTAACCCCTTCTATATAATAAATATGTAATAAAAATAAACATACATCGTAGTTTTCCCTCTCAAAATAAGCAAATCACAACCGAACAAGGAAGAAAAACCTGTTTCGGTTAGATCTTACACAGTATAATTCTTGAGTGCGTTCTGTTTAACAAACAAGTACCCTTTTTTTGCTATCTTCCTTGAAAAACAACGAAATCACCCCCCCCCCCCTCTACTATCTAAAAAATAATATATTTCGCCCACCCCCACTTCGTTGACACCAGGTACTTGTGTCGGAGGAAGTTAGTTAGGCCAGTTAGGCTAGTAAGGATAGACATTCCTATAATTTTATTCCAGTTTAATTTGACCGATTTTGATATGACTTGCGAGAATGACTTGGCACCCGTCATGTTATACTTCTTGACAAACAGGATCTATTCAATCATTATACTGAACATTTTAGATGTTTGGTTTGGTTGGTGAACATTTGGATCTTATGGAGTTAACAAGCTGCCGGTGGATCTGGCAATTTGCTGGTATATATGGACACACGAATAGGTCTTAAGGATACCCTAGACGGTCAAGCATTTTGATTAAAAGCTTCCGTCAATCAATTGATTAAAGCCTGATTGACCGTCTAGGAAACGATTGAGTCATTCAGACTTTCTATTAATCACCGTCAACGCTTGACTCAAGCGACAAACAGGCTCCTATGCGGTCAATCAGGCTTTAATCAATTGATTGACGAAAGCTTTTCATCAAAATGATTGACCGTCTAGGGTGTCAATTACCTTTACAAATAAAATCAATGTTAAAGCAAGGTAAAAAAAAAACAGCTCAGACAATGAAGAAAGTAATAAAAAAAAGGTTTTTTCAACTGAAAGCAAGGAGCAACATTAAAACTCAAAACGAACAGAAATAATTCCGGGTACTTGTGTATTATATGGTACTAACTCGAGAAGTGAAGTTAGGTTAATCCTAAAGAAACACACAAAAATATGATGAAAATACAATACTTTAGTAAGAAAATTATGACAACTACAACAAAGAATTATTGTAGGGGGAGGGGGTGCATAGAACGCATTAAATTAGATACCTAACCAAACCCAACCATTTCTATTTATTAAATATTTAATAAAAATATACATATAACGTAGATGACAACTGAGCCTAAGCTAATTTTCTTCAAATACTGACAGGTTTAAACCGGTTATTGCCTGATCTGTAGATCCAAATTCTCGAGTGTGTGCCATATAAAACACAAGTACCTAATTCCGCATATGAAGGGGCTGCCCCCTCCTCAATACCTTGCTCTTTATGCTTAAGTTTGACTGTTGGTCCCAATTTTTTAAAGGACACCCAAGACGGTCAATCATTTTGATCAAAAGCTTCCGTCAATCAATTGATTAAAGCATGATTGACCATCTAGGAATCTGTTTGACACTTGAGTCAAGCGTTGACGGTGATTGATAGAAAGTTTGAATGACTCAATCGGTTCCTAGACGGTCAATCATGCTTTAATCAATTGATTGGCGGAAGCTTTTGATCAAAATGATTGACCGTCTAGGGGTCCTTAAGAGCAACTTCGGAAACATAAGGACCGTTTAATTAGAATAGGAAGCTTTTTTAAATGTGCTTAAAAACGTCAGCGTGAAGAGCAAGGTATTGAGAAGGAGGGCAACCCTTCATATCCGGAGTAATCTTTGTTCATTTTGAGTTTTAATGTTGCACCTAACTTTCAGTTTAAAAAAAAAACTCGATTTTCTTATTTAATTTCTGATTGTTTTTCAAATAATGACTGTAAATCTTGCTTACCCTCCATACAAAATTTCCTCCCCTCACGGGAAACTCCTCCGCAGAAAGTTCCTCCCGCGTAAAATACCCCCCTCCCCTCTCCCTTAAATTTCTGCCTAAAACTTTTAATTTCCGTTCAATTCAAATGTGTCCTCTCCCGATGTCTAAGGAATATTGGTTCGAAACGGTTACCCCTGGAATAAAATAAATAAACAAATAAACATGCATCCGTCATCTTTCTTCTGACAAAAATGCAAAATTCCTCATTTTTGCAGATAGGAGCTTGAAAGATCCACAGATAGGATTCTCTGCGATACGCTGAATCTGGTGGTGTGATTTTCTTTAAGATTCTTTGACTTTTAGCGGGTAATCCCCCTTTTTTGAAAATCAGGCGAATTTTCTCAGGCTTGTGGCTTTTTATGGGTTACACTAACCTTAATAAATCTTATATATTTCGATTCAACATAATAAGCATAAGCATAATCTTGCATGGGTGATCGTATCGAATCAATGGTCCTAGAATATCGGGATAGGACTCATTCGTACGGAATTTAAAAGCTCTAGTGCCCTTTTTAAGTGACCAAAAATATTGGAGTGCAACTACTCCGCCTCCATCGCCCTTTTTTCCCCAAAGTCATCCGATAAAAATTTTGAGATATCCATTTTTTTCAACACGTGTTACATGTGGACATATTAGTGGAATTGTTCGAGAGAAATTTTCAGCAGAGTTGGAATCCTGTGGTGGATTTATGTGTAGGGGGATCTTTCATGGGGGAATTATCACCAGGAGATTTTTTCCATAACGAAATTTTTCGCTGGATAAACTTTCCATTTGGGAGTGTTTCAGAGGAATTTCTCCACATAGGGGGAAAATTTCTGTGGGGAACTTGCAGCGAGGATAGAATTGTCCAGGGGTAATTTCCCCGGAAGAAGGATTTTACATAGGAGGATCTTTCCAGGGAGGAAATTTCGGGGGATGGGATTTTCAACGAAGAAGGAGGGGGACTTCTTGGAATTATTTGTAAAACGATCCAAAATTTAATAAAATAAACAGGTTTTTTCTTACTGAGCAAAACTAAATTATAAAAAGAACGGAAATTCCTCCTTATGTGAAGGTGGCTGCTCCCTCCTCAATACCCCCTTCTTTACGCTAAAGTGTCGAAATTGTTTCCCAATTCTTTAAGAACGACTCTTGAAACACAAGGATTGTTTAATTAGAATCAGAACTTTTATTAGAGAGTACTAAAAAACTTTAGTGTGTA
Source organism: Artemia sinica (assembly GCA_027921565.1). Lineage (NCBI taxonomy): Eukaryota > Metazoa > Arthropoda > Branchiopoda > Anostraca > Artemiidae > Artemia > Artemia sinica. The sequence goes on from CM051269.1 coordinate 28,358,449, forward strand.
GAGAGGGGTATTGAGGAGGAGGCAGTCTCCTTCATATACGGGAAAAATTCTGCTTGTTTGAAGTTTGAATGTTGCTCCTTAGTGTCAGTAATTTTTTTTTTTTTTTAATTAACTAAAAAAAACTTTCCGAAAAAAGAAGTTTTTCATAGAAAAGTAATAGCCATATTAAATTTAGATCAGCAGAAATAAATTCCTACAATAATTCAAACTCGGAACTTCGAGAAATTACTATTAAAGAATAAATGAAACCGAAAACGAACAGAAATTAAATAAACAATCATAGCAAACAAACATACAACAGGTTCTAATATAAATGAATAAATAAATGTTTCAGAAGAAGAAGTTTTAAGAGAAGAACCGTGCGGTTTTAGAAAGGGTAGAGGATGTTTCGACCAAATTTTCACTCTTAGATTAATAATTGAGAAGTGCCTGAGTCATCAAAGGCCTTTAGTCCTCAGTGTTATAGATTATGAGCAAGCGTTTGATTCAGCGGATAGGAGAGCTTTAGCCGAGGTCTTATCCTTGTATGGCATGCCAGACAAATACATTAAAGTGACCAGTGCTACGAGAATAACACTACTGCGGTTAAGGTATGAAATGAGGTTAGTAGATGTTTTCGGATTAAATCTGGGGTTAAGCAGGGTTATGCTCTATCCCCATTTATACGGACCACTTTGATAGACTTTGTCTTAAGGAATTCAGCAAAGTTAGTGGGAGAACACGGAATCAAATGGGGAAATAAACCTTTCCTGGGCTTAGATTATGCTGATGATTTAAGCATCCTAGATAAAACTGTTAGCAAAATCAAAGAGCTTTTAGAGGTTTTGCGAGTTCAGGGTGCATGAATAGTTTTGAAAATTAATGTTAAGAAAACCAAGTTGCTAAGGCTAGTAATAAGTGAAAATGAAAGTAGAATAGATCTAAGCAATTCTACAAGGCCCCCGTACCAAACAGGTTTTTAGTATGTTAACTTATACTTTGAGGACTTTATGTTCCATCCTGTTTTATTTGCGGCCTACAGGTCATGACACAATTTCAAAGTTCACTGCCTTTTTGGTGATAAGCCCAAAAAACCAGCACGTCTTGTTTCATTGTTATACAATTATTTTTGTATATATTTAGACTCCATATTTGATTCTCCATCAGTTTCGAATCGTTTATACTCGAGATAGCATTTTTTGTAATTACATAGAAAAATGGATAATTCTATGCAATTTTTGGTGAGTAAAAATATTCTCATTATTAAAAAGAAATTGTCATTAAGTTAAGGAAGAAATTCTTTCCTTACACTAGAACTAAGGGATACTTATACACTTAGAAGCCTGTTGTTTTTTTTAGGAGCTGAAAAAAACCTCTAATTCTCTTATAGGTTGAAATTTACGGTGTGATTTTTTATCGGGATCAATAGGTCTTTTAGATGTTTTTTTGAAAAAAAAAAAAGTGCTCAGCTTTCGATCGGTAAATTGGGATTAGAATAAAATGTTGATTCTTTTAATGTATTAATTGTTACAAGACCCTTTTCTTAGGGGTGTTTTTGAAAATACTTCCAGGCCAGTCTGCAAAAAAAAAAAAAAAAAAAAAAAAGTCTTGTCATTAAGTTAAGGAAGAAATTCTTTCCTTATTCTTTCCTTGTGGTTACCTCTTATAAAAATATATTAATTGTTACAAAAGCTTCCTTTTTATCAGGATCAGTGATCTTTTTAGGGAATGTTTTTTTTGAAAAAAGTGCTTAGCTTTTCGATCGGTAATTTGGGATTAGAATAAAATGTTGATTTTTTAATGTATTAACTGTTACAAAAGCTTCCTTTTTTATCAAGATCAGTGGCTTTTTTTTTCTAGGAATGTTTTTGAAAATACTTCCAGGCCAGTCTGCATTTACGGTGTGATTTTTTATCAAGATCAGTGGCCTTTTAAGGATGTTTTTGAAAAAAAAAAGTGCTTAGCTTTCGATCGGTAAATTGGGATTAGAATAAAATGTTGATTCTTTTAATGTATTAATTGTTACAAAAGCTTCCTTTTTATTACAGTGTGATTTTTTTTTTTTTTTTATCACGATCAGTGGTTTTTTAAGGATGTTTTTTTTTGAAAATATTTCCTGGCCAGTCTGCATTGAAGAATCTCTTCCTGAAATTTAATGCGTTCAAAACCCTCACCCCCCATTTCCTCAAAAATAAAATTTGTTACCTTATAACCCTATTTAATAAATAACATTGTTAGCTATCCTTTTTATTTAACGGACCTAATTATCTCATAAGAGGGATTGACTGAGCCGTGCTAATTAACTTTTCCACTTCTTAAATTTCTATTTATGTCTACATTTGATTGAAATCTGATAGTTTTACTTGACTGTCATATGCAATTCTTCTCCATATTGTTTAATAAGGAACGCAAATACTGCTTTTTAAGTTTGAATTTACAAATACAGTCACGGAAGCATGGACATAGGAGGAGAGGGGGGGGGGCAGTTTATAAAAGGTCCTCCATCCCACTATCAAAACCTCTGATTTTGAAATCAAGATGTCTAACATAAACTGAATTATTTTCCAAAAACCCAAAATGCATTTTTGCTACATGCTAAATTTTTTTTGTCTTTTTTTTTTAAGGAAGAAGAGACGTGCAATAATCCTCCTTCCGAGAAGAAAGCTAGATATGGCGAACCTTCATTAATACAGCCCACAAGAGCGTCTGTTATCAAATTCGCTAGAAAAGTTACACGTGATTTGGACCATGCATCGAGCACTCAACTTATAGTGACAGAACCCTCTGACTCCCGCGTTGGCTCCATGGCAAACCCCCCTCAAGTATTACAAAGGAGTTCAGATATAGAAGTCCAATCAGAATTTGTAAGTATATACATAATTTTTTTTTCTATCTCTATTTTCTCAGGCGCATAGCTTTTTAAAAACTTAAAATTTGTTTCTAAGCTATTTAATTTTCTTTCATTAACCAAATTAATGATATTTATGGAGTGCTTATCATGCATTTCTAAATATAAAAAAACCTTACCTCGTAACTTATAACCAAGATGCGTTCTAATACAATATTCCTTTTAGACAAAAAAACTAACTATTTGAAAACAATTGCCACTATACAGTTAACGCACACTTTTAGACTGGTATTTTCGCCCTAATGCATTTGAATACATCCGCTATACTTATCAGATCTACCACCGCCTTTTAATCCGACTTGAATTCTAAGTAGGGTCGCATGCAAAGCGGTCTTTAAATAGCAAGATGTATATCTTCAATAAGCAATTTACAAAGGGAAAAAGGTTTTTTGATAATTTCCAAATATGTCTTCGCAGCAATTTTAAGAAACATTATTTGGATGAAGCTGTTTTTGGCCATTTCATTGAAACACTTAGGTGTTTTTCAAGAAAAGAATTTGAGACTATTCTATTTGAACAGTGTTGTGAAATCCGATACCCCTCCAACTCGGAAAGGGTATCGATCCTCCTACCTCGAAGGAAGCCCCCCCCCCGGTTCCCAAGAGTTCTCCCTGGGAGGGGTTGGGGGAGGGGGGGGGCTCTAAAAAGGGGGCCATCCAACATTTTAATTGTTGATATGGATGGAGAAAAAAGTTCTTCTCTCTTACCAGTATTTATTTAGCCCAGGTCGAAAAAATCCGTTGGCAAAAGACAGAGGAAAATACGGATTATTGAGAAAGTAACAACAACACCACCAAGCTCCGACATATGGAGTTCGTTTCCTTTAACTGAAGCCGAGGAGCAACTGCTCGTACAACATACTGCATCAGTCGAACAATGGTCCAATTTCATTAACAGTTACAATGAAGAAGCTCAAAGAATTGAATTGGACCCATATTTTGCGTTTTTATTTTAAAAAAAAATTTGGAATAAAACCATTAATTTTTTCTATCATTCTCTTGTTCGAACTTACCCTTCTAATAAGACTACATTTTCCCGACAAAAAAAAAATATTTTTTTTTTTTTTTAACATGTTCAGTTGACATTATGAAAGACATAAGGCAATGTAACTTTTTTTCTTCTTTTAATTGTTCAGGTGGTGGGACAATGACTATGAGAAATTGACAAAAGTTTATTAACTAAAAAAAAAAAATAATGATTATTTTACATAAAAATAAAAAACTTTTTTTTTCTACAGATTAAAAATATAGCACCCCCAACGGCAGCACCATTGAGTGATGATGCAAGTATATTTACAGAACCAATTCTGTCACCACCAGCAGAGTTCAGGGATGAACCTACACTGGTTCTAGAGAATATGGAGTGGCATGAGGGGTTCCTTAATGATGTTTTTGGGGAAATGGCCAGCCTGGAGGACTTAACTTGTGATATTGACATGGTTGAGGACCCAGAGTGGGCAGATAGTTTCATGCGCGAATATTTAGATGATGCTACAAGTAAATCTGAACTGGGTCCTCATAATGAAATTCCATCAGAGGACAATGCAGCCTGGCTTGACCAATTGTCCCCAAACACCTTAGAATATGTACTAGGGGACCTCATGTCACATCCCTCCAATGTGATTGAACAAACAGGGTCAGGACGTGAAAACAGTACTACGTCCCCGGAATTGCCTGATTTTTATCTGTTAGAATCTGCTCTAAGCCATTTGCAAACGTACAGGGTAGATTTTAGCCTTCCCGAGGAAAACGCTGGCATTATTTTAACTGACCCCGTGAAAAATCTCCATAGCTATATCGACAAAATTCGAGCACTTATTGATATTCAGATCCAGAATTGGGGAGGTCGAGGGGGAATTAAAGCATCAGTCAACCAAAAAGTTTTTTTACAAAAGGGGACATCTGGGGACATTTTTTATTTTCATTTTTCGACGGGGAACCAGACTTTTTACCCAGGTCTAAACGATTTTGAAGACAACTTTTTCAACTGGGTAAATAAACTAATTTCAACTTTGGATACATTTAATGAGAGGGGGAGTGGTTCCACCATTTTATACATTGAACGAATGGATCTGAATCTCAGTAGATTTAAAAAAAGCTTTAGTTTAAGGGGTGGGAGGGGTAAAGGAATAAAATGCCACCCAGATTTGTCGGCTACCAAAGGAGTTCAGGGTTTTAATTTTGACACTGGACTTCAATGCTTTAAGTATGCATTTTTAGCAGCAGCCCATAAGACATTAAAAAATGAATCAACAATGAAAAATCTTGACAAACTTGCACGTAACGGCGGGAAAAATTTCCCTAAAGTAAATTTTGATTGTTTAGAGGGAAAATATCCGGTGTCCTTTAAAGAAATAAGCATATTCGAGAAAGCAAATGAAAATCTTGGGGTGGGGGTAGTTGTTCTCCAGTATGACACTGAATTTGTAGATGGGGGGAAAAAACCGAATAAAAAAGGGGTTTTGTACTCAGTGAGGACACCGAGGGTGGAAAATGTTAAAAATTTTGTATGGGTTATTTACCAGCCTCCCAAAGATGTAAATTCTTATGGTCATTTTTTCCCCGTTACGGCGATAAGTCGACTCCTATGTCAAGGCAAGACCAAAGGAGAATGTTTTTATTGTCCCATGTGCCTCTCCTCATTTAGATCTGAGCGAACTTTTTCAGATCACATGGGACATTGCAAAATTCACGGAAATCAGAGAATAGAAATGCCGGCAGAAGGCAAAGACATTTTACAATTTAAAAATTTTCAAAATTCTCTTTTGCAATCTGATAAAGTGTCTTTAGACTGTGAAACAAGACTGGTTGAGGTATCAGACCCATCAAGGCCAAATATAGTCAAGGAACACAAACTAGTTGCGTGTTCCTACGCACATGCCCGTCGCGACGCCAACAATAAAATGCTATTGGAAGAGTTTTTTTTACTATGGACGAGGAGGGCAGTATGGAAAAGCTATTGGTTTCTTTAATAAAAACGGCAAACAGGGCAATTTCACGATTACGTCATACTAATTATCCGATGACATTGTCGGATAAAGAGCAATTGGCGTTGGAAAAGGGGACAATTTGCTGGGTGTGTAGGGGTGCCCTTGCCCCAAAAGACGCGGTGCAGGACCACGATCACCTTATTGACCCCAATTCAACGGGAAAAAGTAACTTTCGGGGGTGGGCTCACAATTCATGTAATTTAAAAATTAAACAACAACTTTTTCTACCGGTTTTTATACATAACTCTAACTACGATCTGAAGTTTGTGCTACCTGCATTGGCACATCTTCAAAGAAATCGAACTGTGGATGATGATGCATGGGTGATAGACAGCTTTACGTACAAAATCATACCTAAGTCATCGGAAAAGTTGCTTGTTTTGGAATTTATGTGGAAATTTGTTGAAGCCGGTGTTGAGTACACGAATAAAATTCGCTTTTTAGATTCCTACAGTTTTTTTCCCAAATCATTGAGCGAATTAATTCAAGTGCAGAAAAACGATGACGGCAGCAATGCTTTCCCCCTTCTCAAGCAACGATTTCCAAATGATTTATATGATTTGTTAACGGTCAAGGGCATCTATCCTTATGACTTTAATTGTTCCATGTCGAGATTCGCCGAGGAGACTATTCCTCCAATTGAATCGTTTTACGACAGTCTTCACGATCGTAGTTGCACCCCCGAGGAATACAGTTTTGCTAAAAAAGTTTGGGCAGCGGGAGGGTGTAAAAATGGATTTGACTACTGCAAGCTGTATTTGTCGAGTGACGTGTTAACTTTGTTAGACATTATGTGTAAAAATACGGATAAAATCTATGAGGAGTTTAATCTTGATTTGGGCTATTATTTTTCTTCGCCTCATCTAGTGATGGACCTCATCCTGAAAATTAGTGGGGAAAAAATCGGGCTGATCACTGACATTGATCAGCACCTGTTCATCGAGAGGTCAATGAGGGGGGTTTTGTTTTTCACGGAGACCGTATCTTGGAAACCGATCCAACGGGGGAGAAGACGGGGACAAAATCAAATGCAGTTTTCCTCGATATGAATTCTCTCTACCCCTCGGCCATGTCCCATTATGCACTACCTTGCGGCGACTATAAATGGCTCAATGACCCTCAAGCTCCCCATTTCCCCAACATTGGCGACGACAGTGTTGAGGAGAATGGACCGGTTGGATGGTTTTTTGAAATTGATGGAGAGATACCAGTCGAGCTTCACGATTCAGTAAAGGATTTTGTTTTCCCGTGTATCAATAGACCTGTGACTAAGGACTCTTTGAGTCCTCGCAATAGGCGTTTAGTCGAGGTGGACGGATTGCATTGGGCGCCTTCAAAACAAAAACTTATTGCTGACCTTCTGCCGAAAAAAAACATAGTTGTACATCATGTAGCGTTAAAATGGATGTGTAACAATGGTTTCAACGTCACAAAGGTTCACCGAGCACTCGAATTTAGTCAAAAGCCTTATTTGAAAACGTTTGTTGACACTTTTGTCAGCAAACGTTCTGCAGCAAAGACGAAAGCTGAAAAAGAAATTTATAAACTCATTTTGAATTCAGCTTTCGGCAAAATGTGTGAGAGTGTTCGTAATAGGAATCGTTGCGACGTTGTGACCGATCCAGAACAATGTGCTCGAATTATTGCCGATCCCAATTACACTTCCTTTACAATCATTGGCCCGGACATGGTACTTTTGAATAGGAAAAAAAGACGCATTGTCCTGAATAAAAATATTGCAGCAGGCAGTGCTATCTTGGAGATCTCAAAAAAGCTCATGTTGGAATTCTACTACAATGTGGCTAGGGTACAGTGGCCGGAAAAGGGGCAAGTAGAGGTCTGCTACGGTGACACGGATTCTCTACTGCTCAAAGTAAAAACATCAAATCTAATTGATGATTTGGCGCACGGTGAAATTATCAGCTCACGGATGGACTACACCAATTGGAGTGTTGGTCTTTACCCTGAGCTAGTAAAACGTCGGGCGCCCAATCAACTTTTATTTTTAAAATCTGAAACGGGTAGCGACTTGATTTCCCGTGGTATGTTTGTAGGTCCGAAGGTATACTTTATACAGACACACGACGAGGAAATCAAGAAACGTTGCAAAGGAGTACCCACGCGCTATGTGGACAAGAATTTCAATATGGACATTTATAGGAATTGTATTACTGAAAATACAATTCCACGAGCCAAATTGTTGGCAATTCGTTCATTGAAGTACAAGAACTATACTGTAAATGTAGAAAAAATAGCCATGAGTACCATTTCCGACAAGGTCTATGTTTGTCAAGATGGTGTGACCACCCTCCCCCTTGGTCACTATTTAACTTCAGACCGGACCGAATGTATTGCCCACCGTGAAAGTCTCGGTTTAAATAAAGTCCTGTAACTAATTTCCTAAAAAACCTTTGGGGGGGGGGGGGGGCCTCGCGGCCCGGGGGGGGGGCGGCCGCCGCCAGCGCGGGAGGCGCACCGTCACCAAAGTTATCTTTTTTTTTTGGACTTAGAGCAGATTTTTTTTTTCAAGTGCCATCTCTAATTTAATGTTTTTTTCTCTATAAAAAAAAAAAAAAAAAAAAAAAAAAAATGTTTTTCTCTCTCTGTACCTATGTAAATGTTGTTGTTGTTGTATTTTATTATTATAAATAAATTAAAAAAAAAATTTATTTTTTCAAGTGCTCTCTCTCTAATTTAATGTTTTTTTTTCTCTGTAAAAAAAAAAGTGTTTTTTATCTGTGTGTACCTATGTAAATGTTGTTGTTGTTGTTGTTGTATTTTTTTATTATGAATAAATTTAAAAAAAAGTGTATTTTTTCAATGTATTGCTACTTTTTTTTATCTGCATATAATAAAAGAAAAAAATATGATTCTTTGTCTTTTGTCTTTGTCTTCTTGAAGAACAGAGTAGTAGGGAAAAAAAAAATTATTTAGTCATAAGACAATTAGGGTCTACAGTTAGTTGTTCTCCAGGTGAACTGTTGAAAGGAACATGTATCAATTTAAAACACCATTCAGATCGTTTCTGTGTGGGCCCTCAATGTCGGGCAAAACAACACTCTTAACTAAAATAATTAAAAATTGTGATAAAATGTTTGCGGAAAAGCCGAAAAAAATCTACTATTGCTATAGTATTTGGCAGGAGTCGTACAATAAAATAAAAGCAATTGCTGCCATGGGATCGATGCAGATACAGTTCATACAGGGACTTGATGTTTTCAACATTGTTGAACCAAACTCTTGGCTGATCATTGACGATCTGGCTGAATCCATTGAACAATGGTCCCAGCAAATGTTGCAATTGTTCACTGTTCGCTCTCATCATGAACAGATTTCCGTTACTCTGGTTCTACACAATCTCTTTCATCAGAGCAAATGTATGCGAACACTTGCTTTGAACTGTACCTACTATATCATCTACAGAGTTGTTCGTGATTCTAGCTCGCTAATAACCCTCAATAAACAAATCTATCCAGGTGCCCCTAAATTTCTGCTCTCAGCATACAATCAGGCAACTAATAAACCCCACGGTTATATCCTGCTGGATCTTAATCAAAATACACCCGAGGATCTGCGTGTAGTCACAGATATTTTCGACAATGAAATTACAGTATATCTCCCGGTGAACACTAAAAAGACCTATTAGTCGCTATCATGACACTGAAGAAACTACATGAAAATAGACACTTGTTTTCAGTTCTAAGCACTTCAAAACCTCAGCTTAGAAAAGCAATACTCAAACATGGTATTGACAATGATTTCATTAATCTAATATCTGAACTTTGTTTAAATTTGACCGAGGGTAATGTTCAACTACCAGAAGTAGTTAAGCAACAGGCAAAGCAACATCGTTCCATTGTACGTACATTGGCCTCTAAAAAGAAAGGAAAGAATTTTAAAAGGAAACGACTTCTTCAGGCGGGCGGTAGCTTTTTCACACTTTTACTGCCAATAATTGCAGGACTTGTAAACAGTTTTCTCTAGTGAGAATGGCAAAACCCTATAAATTGACTCCAATAGAACTCGCTCTCTCACCCGTCGAACACTTTGAGGACAATCTGAGTAAATTCCTCGACAATGAAACTATTGATGATGATAAAAAACTGATTTTACTTCAAGATGCACTTCGCCGAGTGGACAAACACTATCGATCAAAGCCCACTGCTGCTGCTGCTGTTGATCCCAAAAAAGAATCATCTCCTCAAGAGTCTCCTGCTGCTGGAACACAATTAAAGAAGGAGGAATTGGATTCAATTGTATTGAAAATTGGAAATCTAATGCCCCTCTCATATCGTGAACAAAGTAAACGACTCCTAATCTATCTCTTGGAAAGTGGTCAAATTCAAGTTGAGAGCAATGGGGAAAGGATTATAATTCAGGGCAAGAGCTATAATCTACTTGATTTAATGTATGACATGGTTACAAATCGTAAAGGACTATTATCATTTGACACTCATCTATACAACTTTCTAAATACATTAAACTTCCCCAAAAGTCTTATTGGCAATAGACAAATTCTAAAAAAATTAAATGAACGTGCATCATCATCATCATTAAAAGATGAACTTGAAGCAGAAGAAGATTTTAAATCAATTTTGGAAAATACTAGCACACCACTGATAGCTAGACAAAAGCGAAGACGTATCAAGTCGACGTCTCCGCCACCAGCAGCAGCCAGTATACAAAAGGGTAGCGGACGTTACACAACGTGTTTACGTTCAAAATGGCTGAAGTTCTGAAAGGTGTTTATGAAAATATTGGCGAGGCGGGGAGTTTAAGTTCCCCCACAACTCTTTCCAAAGTCACGGGTGTTCGCACTAAAAGTGTACAAGACTATCTACAAAATGAACCAAGTTACACTCTGCATAGAAATCATAGACTTCGTGCCAATCAATATCGAAAAACTAAAGCCTTTTACCCATTGGATATAATGCAAGCAGATCTCCTGACTCTAGATGAGCTTCAAAGATGTCACAATACACCGTACAAGTACATTCTACTTGCAATCAGTGTTTTTAGTCGCTATGCATATGCAATTCCATTGCGATCAAAGAGAGGTGTTGAAGTTGCTCAGGCCATTGAAAGTATTCTCGAAAAGGATTCATATAAAAAAATTCAAACGGATCGCGGTAGTGAATTTGTTAATCCTCATGTTGCAAAAGTACTAGAGAAATATAGTACACTGCTCTATCATACGCACAGTCCTATAAAGGCTGCATTGGCCGAACGATTGATAAGAACTATTCGACTTTTAATTTCAAGATATTGTACATTGAAAAATACGCCGGCTTTTATTCATGATCTAGATAAAATCATGTTGATTTATAATCAACGACCTCATCGCTCATTGTCCAACTCTACACCAACGGAAGTTCATCATTCGGATCATAATACAATTGACACCTTTCTTAAACAATATTCCAATGAATCAAAAGTCAAGAAGAAGAAGAAAAATAAATTCAAGGTCGGTGATACTGTTCGAATTAATAGAACAACTAATGTTTTTGAAAAGGGGAATTACTTGTGGTCCACTGAACTTTTTAAAGTGGCAAAAATCCTAGACACTAAACCCATAACTTATCGCCTGCGTGATACCAAAGATGAAGAGATTCTCGGCGGCTTTTATGACTATGAATTGCAAAAAGTTAAAAATGCTAGTGAAATCTATCAAATTGAAAAGATATTAAAGACACGTACTCGCGGGGGTAAGAAACAGTTACTTGTTCGCTGGCTAGGATACAACTCCGATTTTGATTCTTGGATTGGTGTTGAAGATATTGACAATGCCCAATGATTTCTATGTAACTTTCATGTCCAACGTTTCCGATCCTCTCTACAATGACTTGAATACGACAAGTGATTTTTGGACAAAACTCTCACCCGCCATCAAATTTGACGGTGCATATGAAGTGGCCCTTGTCGACTGTATTCTCAAAAATACCTATGACATCCTGAGAAAGGATCGTAAATATGAAATAAAAATACGACCGTTTGAATTCGGTGATGAAGGTGCAATGGCAACTTTTGACTCTAATCAGTACCCTATTGCTAACATCCCCTACAGAGAATACAATAACATGCATGAACTGTGTCGAGTTATCAACAAAAAAATTGCAAGTCGAAAAAAGGTGGTTTCACTTTCAATTACTCGACGGAACAAAGGAGAATTTATATTACCAATCCATTTGAGAATGAAAGAATTTTCCTCAATGAGAATTTACGTGAGGTTCTTGGTTTTAAAAAACGTATTATTAGGACAGAAAATTTCAGTGGTAGTGACCAAGTTATCTATGCAGACTATGCACCCAGCTTCTCCACGGACACTTGTATATTTCTCTACGCTTCATTTGTGGAAACATCTCGGGTTGGTAATTCAAATGTTCCCCTCCTACGAGTTCTTGAACGAAAAACCAATCAAGAACATGTTCACCACTACAATATAAAGCATCTTCAGTATATTCCCGTAAACACTTCCTATTTGGAACTCTGTCAGTTAACACTAAGAACCGAATTAGGTGATCCAATAGCAATTTCAAAAGGCCTAGCAGTGATTACATGTCATTTTCGACCTATTGTCAACGACAAAGACGGTACAATCACCTAAAAAATGAACAATAGAAGAATTCCATTTGTCTGTCCCGATATTGACTGTTATGTTGGTGCTTTGAGTCCACGTCAAATAGGCAATGGATTGGACTACTACAAGGGGCGTACTACAATGTCTGGCTATGGTCTTGGTAGCTGGTTTGCTAGGCTATTTCGTTCTGCACTACCCCTTGCCAGAAAATATCTTGTACCTGCTGCATCAAATTTTGCTGCCTCCACACTACAGGACTGGGGGTCGGGCAAGAATTTCAAGGAGAGTGTTAAAGAAAATATTAGATCTTCAGCAAGAGCCGTTGGCGAACAATTAAAATCTCGACAAAATGGGGAGGGATTGAAAAGGATGCGTTCGCGTCATTCACTCATCAGTCTCCACCCAGGCAGGAAGCAAAGGACATCAACAAAGACCAATAAGCAGCAGAAGAAGAAGAAGAAAAAGATCGTTAGATCAAAGAAGGATTTCTTCTCTTAAGATGACTTATCTCCCTCACAAGGAATCATATCCATCAATCACTTCCTCATTGAATCTATTCAATGCTGAAAATGTTGATGTCAGTGTCAAGTATGGCTACTATGAACAATTTCATCCCCAACAGCCCCTCTCGGAAAATATACACTTTCAAATATTTTCCAATGAAGACTATTTCATTGATTTGTCGTCAACATTTATTGATTTAAATATTGTGGTGAAGAAAAAGTCAGATAATACAACTCCAAATGCCGGCGATGGTCTCTCCTATGAAAACTGTATTCTACACAACCTATTCAAACAAATTAATGTATTTATTAATGGGACATTGGTGAGCACCAGCAATAATTTATCCAACTATGCAAGCTACATACAATTTATGATGATGACGCCAAAGGCGTACAAGGAGATGAGAGGACAATCATTGGGCTATGAATATCGAACGGGTGTTGATACTGACGGTGAGTTGACTACTGCAGTGACCCAGGAGTATCATCTAGTTGGAAAATTAAATCATGAGATATTCAATGTATCCCAATGGCTACCCCCCAATGTCAAGATTGACATAAAGTTACAGATGGCCCCATCGAATTTCATTCTGAGAAAAACACTTCCTGCAGCACCCGATGCAAATGTTATTATCACATCGGCAATTCTCCACGTCCGAAAACAACAAGTTATGAGCTCTGTTGCATTGGCAGTGGAAAAGCTAAGAGCCAATGGTAACAACATTAAACTTCTTGTCCCCCATACAATCGCCAATCAACGTCACATTGCCACCGGTTCTCGTAGCTATAGCGATTCATCGTTTATCAATGGAGAAATCCCTTCAAAATTGGCTTTGGCCTTTGTGAAGAGTGGCAGTGCTGTTGGATCCTGGACTGAATCCCCCCATGATTTTAATTTTTTCGGTCTATCTAGTCTTGTGTGCACAGTGAATGGTATTCCACTGTACACTCTATCATTTGATAAAAAATCCTATAGAACTCTGTACGAGTTGACCATGCAATCCCTAGATCATGACTCTCAACTATTTGAAAATGGAATAACCGAATCAATGTTTTCAAAAAATCATGGGGTTATTGTTTTGGACTTGTCAGGCACACAGGATATGAGCATAGTACGAACTGGGAATGTACGTTTAGAGTGTACATTTGCCGATGCTCTGACTGAGAGTATCACGCTAATATCACTGAGCCAATTTGAAACCTATTGGGAAATCACACCCGACGGCAGTGTTCTACTAGACCTTGCACCATGAACACAAATCAAATAATCAATGTATTTAGTATGGATCCATACATGTCCCAATACAAGTCCTATTGCATACCCTCGGACTTCATTGAAAAAATTCCAAGTGTTAACAATACCCTAATCATTGTTAATAGCAGTCCATCGACTTTGAAGACCGGTCATTGGCTATGCATCTTTCAAACAGCGAAGAATATTGAATTTTTTGATCCTCTTGGCCTATCGTATAAATTCTACGTTCCATACATCAGCAACTTTATTGAAAGCAGTGGGAAAACCATTATTCAAAATCAACGAAGAGTACAGGATTTAGCGACTAAGACATGTGGCTTTCATGCACTACTCTTTTTCATGTTCAGATGTCGTGGCTACACCTACAAGCAGTTTCTCAACATCTACGTTGACTTACCTCAATTGAACGACTTTCTAGTGGAGAATATACTTACAAGTGTATTTAATATTGATTTTAGTGCCCTAAGAATAAAATGTTCCAAAGATGTATGTGAAATTGTTTATTAATAAAAAAAAAATTATATACATGATAAAACGACTTTTCTACTCTTTTAGATTTCATCCACTACTAGGTATTTGTCAACAACAACTAGTGCAGGTAGATTATTTGAATTCACAGTGTACTGATTCTGATGTACTGCAATGTCAGGGTCACATTTTCTACAGTAGAGTGTGACTTCACTCTTGTCATATCTCTTTGTATAGTCAATGATACTATTCGCATTCATTCTATAGAATTCACATGTTTCAATTTGTGTATTTGAAGCAATTTCACAAACAGTGTCCTCAAGTGTCGAATCACATTCTGTCACTGCCAAATAAAAATCAGTGGGCTTATAATCAAAACACCCATTGTCTTCACAACAATGACGTAGAAACCATATTCTCTTGTTGTTCCAACAGTTGAATCGTTGACCTGGTTCCTCCTCCCAGAACAATCTAAAACCACGACGATACCAATCTCGTAGCAATAAACTAAAATCCCGGTTAGGATTCTTTCCAATCATACCGGGATATGTACTCTCCCACTGCTTACATTTTTCATAATGACAATTGGAGCATAGGTGACCTCTAGGATGAGAGTCACACACCTCTTCAAGACAGGAATTACAACCTTTAATTTGTACAGCATATCCTCTATGCAATTTACACGGGTTGCATAATCTACACTTTTCATCATACTCCTCAATCATTGTGCAATTCTCACATGATGACCAACTGCCCAGTGAGTACATACATAGTGGACATGTATGAAACATTTTGTCATGTGTTGACGCTCTCACTGCCACAATGAAACTGAGCTAGCAACATCAAAAAATTGCCTGAGATAGAGAGAGAGAGAGGAGTAAATCATCCTTGAGCACCATCTTTCTTATGAAAAAATAAGTCCTAAATTTCTAAAAACTAATGTTTAAAAGCATATCCACAATATCATTTTGCTGTGTCGTGATCAATATATCAATAAATTGTGTAAATGCATTTGGACCACGATGTAGAAGCTTCATACAATAGTCTAATGATGGAGAATCAGTTTTCATTATATCGACAAGCATTCCCCGAGAAAATATCTTCCTTTGAATAGACAACTCTAGAAAATCATCATCTAGAATCAAACGTTTTTCCATAAGAATTAGATTCCTCATGATTCGATCTTTCTCGAATCTATCCATTTTTTAGAGTCCTAACTCTCTCGCAACCAACTTCAGACTAATCAGAATCTCGTTTTGTACTCAAAATATACGCTTGTCTACTTTAGAAAAAAGAAAAAATACCATTGATTTAGAAACAGTTTTATTGAACATAATTACAATAATAATATTCACTGATGCATTTTGTTCTCATCAATATATTTCGATAGAACATCTAATGCTGACCGAAGTTTATTTATATGGAGAATATTTACTTTTCCAGCAAAACACAGCTGCTCCTCCTGCTTAAATTTGCTTAATGATATCACATATCTCGCATACATAGTGTCCCATTCAAGACATAGTCTACAACCAGCAGTTATTTCCACAGCTACATTAGGTACTCGTATATCGTTGCTGCTGCTGCTGTCGGTTCCATCATTAATCTCCAATAGTGTAAATGCACCACTCATTTTTTTTTTCTCCACTAATATCCTCTCAAATAAAAACTATTCTCTTTGAATCCAATTCTTTTACTAATATGAATTGTAAAGAAAACTATTCCTTATATTCAAATCCTAATCACCAATCAAGTCATACACGTTCCTCTTGGCAAAGAGTGTAATGACCTGTAACTACTAGAAAAACCTGTTTGGTACGGGGGCCTTGTAGAATTGCTTAGATCTATTCTACTAATGAAAAGGTTACATTGGGTAACGAAAGGATCGATCAAGTGGGCAGTTCCACTTACCTAGGTAGTATTATTAGTAAAGACAGCGGGTGTAGTGAAGATATTAAAATTAGAATAGCCAAAGACTCAGGGTGTTTTTCACGGTTGAAAAATGTTTGGAAGAATAGGAAGATAGGTCTGCGGACCAAGATCAGAATTTTGGAAGCTACAATGATGACAGTGGTCAAGTATGGTTCTGAACCGTTGGCGCTCCGGAAAACGGAGGAAGATCTGTTAGATGTTTTCCAGAGAAATTTCCTATGAGTTGTTTTGGGTACCCGACTGACTGATCCGTCTCTCCAACGGTAGGCTGTACGAAAAGTGTGGTTCGATCCTGCTTCCTATGGCTATAATGAGAGTAAGGTTGAGATGTCTAGGGCACGTCCTGCAAATGAAGGATGACCAATTGCCAAAGATTGTCCTTTTTGGCCAACCTTCTAAAGCTAAACGAAAAGCAGGAAGTCCTTGGTTGAGATGGGAGGATAATATAAGGTTAGATTTAAAGGGATGTGAACTTCATGGGATGGTGTGAAGAGGGAGGCTTTAAATAGATTGGAATGGAGGAGGAGCCTGCGTAGCTGTATTGACCTCAGGTGGCTTGGTGCTGCGGTGAGTTGTTAGCAGTAGTAGTATGTAATAAGAAGCAGTAAAAAGAAAAGAACCTCAATGAACCACATGGAATATCAGTTACCTGTGTTCTAGGCATGTATGAAAGGATCGGTTTCCGTGGTTTTGAAGGGGCTGAGGATTCAAGCACGCCTTTGAATTATATTGAAATTTAAAATAATATCTACTAGACATGTTGGAAGGGGAGCTGGGCTTCCGGGATGTATTTGTTCGCATGAAAAATAAGGCATACATAGTTCGAAAACGCTTTTACATCATTTAATTAAGCATTTTTTTACGAAAGATCAAGATATTAATTAATTCAAAACTAAAATAATTTGAGGACTCGTGGTCTCGAATCATGGGTAACAAGATGATAACTCGTATTTTACCCCTTTTAGGTCATATTTGATTTAACTTGGTGACGTGGTTCATGAAGTTTCCATTGAATATCTATTTTTACGGTCGTGTGTGTCCTGCACGTATGTAGGAATATTTTTTAGAGGGTTTACATCTCTAGTGAAAATGGGAGGGAAAAACAGGTTTTCTAAGAAATCATAGAAAATCGTAATAATTTTTAGATTTAGGGTATATACAGTATATACCCTAAATCTAAAACTACTACGATAATGGATATAAACAAATTTTTTATGCGTTTTTTTGTTATTTTGTGTAAACCCCGCCACCCCCCGATAAAATTATTTGTACCTCCCCCCCCCCCCCCTCCCCGAAAAAATTCTGAATACGGTCCGTATATGCTTGATCAAATATGAGCAGAGACATTTTTCGAGAGAAGCAAAATTTTGAGACACAACTTCGATTAAAAAACAAAGAATAGGTTGAAGAAAAAAAAAATTACTTAGTCTTGGCCTCGGGTGATTCCCTCCCCTTCTTTATGGTTCCGCCTAGATGTGTTTTTATTCAGGCGTAGCTTGCTAGCCGGAGGTCCATAAACTAACTCTAATATTAAATAGCTATACGATGTAGATGATTAAGATATGCAGTGTTTTTTTTTAAATGTACCCACGGTTTTTACTTTCATTAGATGCTATTTTCTTTTCTAGTTTGCGAATGAAAGGTGGCTGTTCACAGGTGACCCATTTGATTCTTGATGGATGTGATAGACTCACGGACACGGGGCTTGAGTGCCTCGGAGCTTGTTTTACAACTGTGGTAACATGTGGATCATCAAAGATGGAGACTGCTGCTCCAAAAAACGGAAACTTGAACCAAGCCCTAATCTGTCCACCGGGTTGATTCACCTTTCGCTCTCTGGCTGTAGTAAGGTTACTGATTGCGGTATAAAGACTCTTTTAAGAGTCACTTTGGATCGCGGCTCTTTGAGGTATCTAGACATCAGTGGATGTCTTAACGTATCAGCAGGTGTATTGAGACAGGTTATTCACTATTCACCAAACCTGAAACCGGAATTTTTATTTTATTGCAACCTGGTAATTGATGGTCCTTATGAAGCTGAAGCTAACGGGTGCCAGAATTTAGGTTGCAAGTTTAGAAGTTGCTGTTGCTTAGAATAATTTTGAAGCCGGAGTTCTTTTTTTCCATTTTTTTTTCTTATTTATATGCAATTCTGCGTATCTTCTTTGGTCTCTGTCTTGTGACTCTCAATGGCAAGTGATTAGTTAGCTTAATTGGTTTTTCAGATTAATTGAACTTCGGCAATAAAGTTTTTTTTTTCTGTAAAGGATCAAGCTTCATCATTTCACGTCTATTCATATCCTATTGTAGTAAATATTAAGATTTTTAGATTCTAAAGAATCCTTTTTTAAGCTTTTTTTTAGTGGGAGCTTAATTCCTCAAGCCGCACTTCAAGGTGCCTCCGGCGGTACTTGTTAATAATACAGAACACACTCAAGAAGTGAAGATAGGTTAATCCAAATGAAATACACTGAAGTATGATGAAAATATAATACTTAAGTCACAAAACGATGGAAACTGGATCAGAGAATTATGGAAAAAAGGCCACCCAGAACGCATTATATTAAATATCTAATCTAACATAACCTAACCTTATTAAAATGCCGACTCTGTATATTAAATATTTCATTAAAATATACCTACAACGTAGTTTTTCCACTGAGCCTAAGCTAATTGTCTCCGAATACAGACAGCTAAACCGGTTTTTCTCAGATCTTACATACCAAAATTCGTGAGTGTGTTCAGGATAATTAACAAGTACCCCTCCGGCTTCTTTTCCGCCAAGGATGTTTCCCAAACAGTTAAAGATTTCACAAAAAAAAATATGAAAAGTGATTTCCCACTTAACCGGATATGAAAGCATAAAATCCTTAAACGGCCATATACGAAAAAAAAGTGATAAAGAGCAAAAAGTAAAGACATTACACAAAAAATTTTGTAAACTCGTTTGTTAATACCACATTAGAGCCTGTGGTGCCAACTGTAGCAGGGGTATTTACCCCCCTCCCCCGCCTCTTCCTTGATGTTTTGCTCTCCCCAGAGTTTAAAATACCACTTTTTTATATTTTTCAGTGGAAAAAAAAACTAGGTTTGGAATACTGCATTACCTGCCCCTTCCCCCCCCCCAAAAAAAAAAAAATTGAATTGGCGCCATGGTAGAGAAGTATGTTGCTGAATGTGTAAGAGACCATAACACGAGGAGTTGACCTGGGGTCTAAAATCAGTTGCAACTTTTATATGAAAAAAAGAATGATGTCTTAGTTGAACAATAAGTGTTTGCAGTTAAGCCTTGAACTTTATGTATTTTTTTCAGACAATCGTAAATAATTTAATTTATCTTCGACTGAATTATAAATATTCAGAACTGAAGTATTTGAAAACAAATACTTAGAACGGATGAAACGCATAACTCAGTCATACTACAGTTCTAAGGAAGAGACTACAGTGTCTTTCGGCAAAAGTAGAGCAGATTCTGGAAAGGTTTTAATATAAAACGTTCTTATTGATTTAAATATGTAACGTTTTGTAGACCACAAAATAGAAATGGAAACGGTGAAATGAAAACGACGAATGAAAGCAAGAAATTTTAGAACGGACCTGTCTCAAGCAGTATTCAGTGCTTAATAAGAAAAATTTATCTTTCCAAAGAAGCGAACAAACAGAATTGTTTGAAAAAGATTCGCGTGTATGGTTTGAAAGCTTATTTAAAAATCAAAAACACGTATTTTAAGACTATTTTGTTTGAGATATAACAAAACCAATCTAATAAAAGAATTTTTATGATGTGAAGTTCTTTAAAAAGAAATTTTATTTAGAACTTTTTTTCAATTCAGGCTCTCTTTCCTTGGGCGAACTTTCTGTTTGTTGTTTTTTCTTCTTCTTGTTCTGCTTAATCTTTTTCCTCTTTTACTTTCATTTTGCGACATTTGCAGTGCCACTCGATGTAGCCGCTTGTCGTCGATTTTTACTCTTTGTAATTGCCTAAGAGGTAAATCTCCGCATGGGACAGTTAACTGTCTATTCGACATTCTCCCCAAAAAGTATTCGAGTAGGTTTTTGAAAATTTTCCTCGCGGATGAATTAAAAAAAATGATTTTAGTAATTTTTATTTTTTAAAATGCAGATTTTACATTCAATCTATCTTTATTCTTAGTATGCATCGTGTACATAGTGCAGTAAGATAGTAAGTTCAAATACTTCCGTTTTCGGTGAAATTCCCGATGGATGACTAAAAATAAACATGACTTTTGGTGATAAATTTAAAATTAATCGTTTTTACAAGTTCGACATCAGTTTCAAAAAGTAGATTCTTTTGAAGTAGGTTAAGGTTTTAACACATCGCTGGGCCTAATTACATTTTATATCTTGACATAGTTCATGATTTAAAGTAATATATGGATGAGCTTATCAGCACAGTCATTAATAGCTTTGATTCTTGGTAGGTATATGGTAGGTAGGACTTTGTTTCGGGCATGGGGGACACAATGGCTCGGCAAAAATTCGGAAAGAGCCCAAATACACGCGAACTAATTTAAAAATCTAAAAATTACAGGAAAGTTCGTACAAATGAATATTTCGAGGGACCTTGGCGGAAAATTCCCCCTTCTGGCCTGCATACTTGCATGAATCTAGGCCTTGAGAAAGTGTAAAAGTAAACTATGAGAGGATTTAGGATATAAACGTAGAAATTTATCGTCTGAGTAAAGTAATTAATAAAACATTGTTTATAAACATCTCAAATTTTGTAATAAACAAAGTTTGGGTGTATTTTGTTCCTGAAGGCTTGGGAAATACCAAAGTATAATCACCTACGGAACAAGTACTGACAAAACTCTCCAAAAGTGAACCCTTGTACCTCAGTGCCTCTAGACGCAAAATGTTGCACTACTTAATCGCTCCGAGCCAAAGTACTTTGCTCCGGCCAATAATTATGCTAGAGCGTTATTCAGGCGACGAGTGACCGGGATGGATTGTGTAACTACGGTTTTTAGTTGCCAGGTTCGCATAGGTATACAAAGGGTCACTTTTTTGTGTGGAGAGGATATGTTTTGTCAGTACTTGTTCCGTAGGTGATTATGCTTTGGGATATACAAAGCCTACAGAGATGGACCTATGTTTTGTTAAATTTGGAGCTCTTTTGTTTTAAAGATTTTGAGTTGAAAGGATTTTTCAGGTTTCTATGGAAAAGGGTAAAACAAATTGTCAACCTTAACTAGTGCTGGTTCTGTTGATACAGTTCATTCTAGTTTAGCAGTGCAATGGTCCATTCTACAATCACTGGTTTCTACTTTGCGTTGTTGCTTAATAAAACTCGTTTTGGTTACAGTTGGAACCTTGCCAAACGGCCAAATATCAACTGTACAGTTGGCAGACTGTTGCGAACCACACATCTTTTTCTTGTCATTTTTCATGTTTTTGATTGCATATTATCTCTTTCAGTCAATGGCAACCAGAGTAAATGAATTAGCCATCGAGAATATTCTCAGTAGAATTTACTTCACGTTGACTAAACCTAATGATTTTGGGTTCCCAATTTTTAAGCCTAAGAAGTTTACAAGTTTTGAACGGGTATGTGCGATCCAAAATTAACTGAAAACTTGTTCGGTTCTTGGCGTCTATTTTAGTTTCTTTGTGCGGCGAACACAAATAGATGCGTGTGTATTTATACCAGAATATTCCTATATATGGAATATTAAAAATATGTAAATTTGATTGAAAAAGGAAAGGTGTGTTCGAGTAATTTGAATTTTGATTACTATGCATTAAGGCCCATTCATAATGAGATTTTTCTGATACCGAGATTTAGCTGGTGCTAATTTGAGCTAATCAGATTTTTATAGAATTTGCTGAAAAATTCGGCGAGAAATTACGATTGGCTGAAATCAGCGCTAGCTAAATATGGGTATTTGTAAAATCCAACTGTGAATGGGGCATTAGGTCTTCATTACAGTTTGACGGCTTTGACTAATTTCAGGTTTGTTGCATTGAATATATCATTTAAGGAATGATACATTTTCTACTATTGGTGGGGTGGTTGTGGGCAAAGCATGAAAGGTTAAAGGAATGAATTGTGTTCCAGTTACTTTTGATTTGACATACACGGGTAATACTTATATTTTGAAGATTGAAAACAAAGTTTAAACAAAAAAAAATGTTTCAAAAACTTGCAAAACATGACTACAACACTATTTTATTTCTCATTTAAGAATTTGATTAGGGTACATTATGATTTTATGAGCAACTATTTGTATAGGTTAATATTTGCGTATGTAGCTCTTGCTCGTCAATATATATGTAGGGATGGTTCGCCGAGGAGGAAGTGATTAGGGTGGGGTCATCTCTTCTACGCATAGACAAATAAATTTCTTCTTTCTGCTTTTTAAGCGCATTTTAGTAAATGTTGAATGGCTTATTCAGTTACAATTTTAGTTATCTTTGCTTTTTGGGCAAGTAGAACCCCGAAATGCTGTAATTTTTTTTTTTTTTTGCAACTTTGATTTGGTTCTCCAATAATTTGTATTTGTGGGTTTCTTCTTTTATGTAATATAGATTGTTGTGAATTAACCTTACATCTACTGTTAACTGTTACCTTAAAGAGGAAAATTTGGCCGCAGATAAGGCCAACTATAATTTGCAATATCAAGGACGGTGCTTACCTCAAAGGTGCCTTGCCTCCATCCTTCTTAGATACCCTAGATGAGAACCTGATATGTTAGTAGTTGGGAATTGAAATGGATCGCATTTATAAAGTTGATAAATAAGAAAACCGACTAAGGTTATATATTGCGGCTTTAAATTGTGATACTGATATACCAATCACTTGTGACAAGAAATTTGCAGGAACATTTTGTATTGACTAATGCTTTAAAGTATGGACCAAGCACATTTTAGTATAGATCTAGTCAAATTATCTTTTAAAACAGAAAGTTCAGGGTCTCTCAACTGCGTGCACCCTTAAGCTTCAAAATTTAAAAAGCAGGGCTTTTCGGTTTTGATTCTGAATTGCTTGTGTCTTGGGCTATAATCCTGGAATTTTCACATATTCATTACATGTAATACGTTTTGAAAATGTTAGCTTGCGGCTCTAGGATTTTCTGACGAGATTTGTAAGAAACAAGTAGATCAACATTCAGAATGTATTTAAAACTTACCCATCATTACTAAATTCATCACAATTCTTAAAATAGTTTTGCCAGGTGTTTCAAAATGAGGTTCATAGTAATATTTGAGGTTCATTTGAGGTTCAAAATAAGGTTGAATTTTGTGTAATATACAGCACAAGTTACATTTTCAGTGTTACTGACAATTTTATATGTTAACAACCTAGCATATGGCTATACACGTATTCCATATTCATCCCAATTTTGGTAGAGATGTTGGTAGTGTCTTCTGTCGGTTTTGTTCGAGTTAATGATTTTGTTCCAATTAAAGTTTTTGTCGTGATTATCTTTCTGTGTTTGCTAGTAGGACATCACGAAGTAAATGATGCAGTAATATGCTGTTGGTTTTGACTTTTAGTAGATTTAGTAGCTTCAGTACCACCAAACTGAAAATAGTGTGAACCAAGACAAGGAAGCTACTGCAATAGATGAATTTCCGATCAGGAAAATGAAGGCTAAAAACAGGGAGGCAAATTTATATTCTTTATTTCTTGATATGAATTATATGATATTGATATTTCTTGATATTTCTAGATGAATTTCCGATCAGGAAAATGAAGGCTAATAACAGGGAAGCAAATTTATATTCTTTATTTCTTGATATGGATTATATGATATTTCTAGATGAATTTCCGATCATGAAAATGAAGGCTAAAAATAGGGAGGCAAATTTATATTCTTTATTTCTTGATATGGATTATATGATATTTCTTGATATTTCTAGATGAATTTCCGATCAGGAAAATGAAGGCTAATAACAGGGAAGCAAATTTATATTCTTTATTTCTTGATATGGATTATATGATATTTCTAGATGAATTTCCGATCATGAAAATGAAGGCTGCAAACAGGGAGGCAAATTTATATTCTTTATTTCTTGATATGGATTATACGATATTTCTAGATGAATTTCCGATCAGGAAAATGAAGGCCAAAAACAGGGAGGCAAATTTATATTCTTTACAAATTTATATTCTTTATTTCTTGATATGGATTATATGATATTTCTTGATATTTCTAGATGAATTTCCGATCAGGAAAATGAAGGCTAAAAACAGTTCTTTATTTCTTTAAGCGACGATTCAAAGTACTGAACTTTCGTCCTTCAAGACAAGCGCTAAAAAAAAAAAACTGAACGTTGTCTGGAAATCAGATAAATAAGAATGAATGTAAGGATTCAGTTCTGCGGAAAGGAAGGCAACTACGAATTTATGTAAATATTAGATACTACTACTACTACTACTAACAACTCATCGCAGCACCAAGCCGCATGAGGCCAACACTGCTACGCACGCTCCTCCTCCACCCCAATCTATTCAAAGCCTCCCTTTTTACAGGATGGTAGTAAAGATATTTATCTAAATATTAGATAAATTGTGTGAAACAATAGGAATTGATCGAGAAATCACCGAAACCTTGAGATTTTGGAAGGGGGGTAGGAGCGACGAATGCCATTTTTAATTTTGGAATGCATAATGTCTTTAAAAATTGTGGCAGTTATATATTCTTTATATATTCATTTAAACCAAGATTCAAAACGCTGAACGTTTGTCCCGCAAAGATAATTTCTAAATCAATACGAAGTAAGTTCCAAGACAATAAAAAGCATGCCGTGGAAATTAGATAGAACAAAAACGACCGTAAGAATTCGTTTCTGAGAGGGGATAGCAGATAGCCAAATTGTTTGAAAATATAGGAATAACAAAAATTTTTTTTTTGAGGGCAGGCCTGAAGAATAATAATTTCATTTACGATTTTTTGAACGACTTAAGTTGGCTAATTTTTTTCAAAATACTGGACATATCAATACAGTATAATTTTGTTTTATTTTCAGTTTCATGGTCAAGACACCTTAAAATGGGACGAAGAGTTTCACAATTATTGAAAACCAATCATTGTATAATAAAATATATTTTGTCATCTTCTTGATCCCTTATATTGGCCTTATTTTTTGGTCTCTTTTGTTTTTCTCTATGTATCTTAATCAAACAGTCGATATAATACGTTCAAATGTCGATCATTTATTGGTACTTACGTGTTAGCCCGACAACGCTCAATACTTCTCAATTGAATCAGCTAAAAACCGGTACACCATCCTGTATTGGGAGACAAATAGTTTAGGTTACCTGAAATAAACTACGTTGTAACTATATTTTAATTAAATATTTAATATATAGAGTTGGTATTGTGATTAGGTTATGTTAGGTTAGGTTTAGGTATTTAGTATAATGTGTTTTGAGTGGCATGCTTTACATAATTCTTTGTTGTAGTTTCTATAAATTTTTTTACTAGAGTATTGTATTTTCGTCATATCTTGGGATATTTCACTATGATTAACCTAAATTCATTTCTTGAGTGTTGCCGGGCTAACACGTAAGTACCCATTTATTTAGGATTGCTGTGAACCATTCCGCAGGAGACACGGTGACGGGTAATTTTCTCCATTCTGTATTAAACCTTTTTTTTTTCCTCTCTCTATGTAGGTTGATCAATCAACGAATTTAATGTGTGTTGTATATCCAACCCCAACCCTATATTCAGGACTGATGAGGACGCTTGACGAAGAGACGGTTGAATTTATTCACTCTGTGTCTAAACGCGTTTTAGATATAGAATCATTTTAGTGTACAAATCTATTTTGAACTCTGATGCTGATAAGTAAATTGACCTAATATGTTGATATATACAGACCAATTTTTTAAGGATTGTCGGGAATTATCTCTTAGGGGACCAACTATACAATGGTCTGTCCTGGGGCCCAAACTGTTTTAAAAGGGTCCTAGAAAGAAGGGTCCAATCTGTTGTAGTGACTGGCTGATCATTTTCACTGATCGAGAGCGAGGTTTCTTTGGAATTGGAAAAGTTGTCGTCCTGACAGTAAAATCGTGGCTTTTTTTGGTGTAACTCTACAAATTCAATCGGTACTGGTGCATTATATGGTCACTTTAAAAAGTCAAGTTTGGTTAATACTAATGAAATAAAATAAAATAGGATGAATGTGTAATAGTTTATAAACAAACTTGGGCTATATATTTGCGCATTAGGGGGGTACAGCATATCCTATATTAAATACGTAACCTAACCTAACCTAGGTACCTTTCCACTCCCCCCTAAACCCCAAAAAACAACAGTTTAAATATCGTGAACGCAATGAAAACCACGCTTTGCATTGCATTTCTCTATAGCGTCCTCTTGCAATTAACCCGTCTGGCGGGTTTTTCGTGACTGGTTTCCTTGTACAATGACCATATAACGCACCAGTACCCTTCAATCTTTAGTTACAAACTGTTCAAACGTATTGGGGCTCTTTTGGGCGACAATATTAAATAGTCTCCAGTTGCTGCAGAGCTGCTTCAATTGAGAAAAATTCTTGAGTGTTGTCGGGCTAACTCATAAGTACCACTAAATGGTCGACATTTAAAATCTGAACCGACAAATTAAGAGATCTTCAACAAAACAGCAAATTCTTCTATGTATTTACCCCTTCGAATCCTGATTAGAGCTAGTAATCACAAGGAAGTATCATAGGCAGCGCATTAGCGCTGCCTAAGTAAAGAACGATGTGGGCACAATGTTTTTTTTGTTGTTTTTTTTTTTTTCTCCATACCCGGGCACTTCGTATCGAAGGAATTGTCGTAGGCTCATTCGATTGGAAATTGGAGTGGCTAGTGCCCTGTTTAATAGTCGAAAGTGATTGGAGGGCAACTAGCCCCCCCCCCACGCCCATCATTCCCCCGAACACATCCAATCAAAATTTTGAGATAGCCATTTTGCTCAGCGTAGTTGATTTCCAGATAGAAAACATGTTTTTGAGGGGGACACTCCCCCGCAACCCTCGGGGCGAGGGTTTTAAGTTATTCCCTGAGGGCATATAAGAACGATGTTGGCACAATGTATCATTTATTTTTTTTTCCTTTAGAGCAGGGCACTTCATATGGAAAAGGGTCGTCGTAGAAACTTCAAAAGGGGTTCATTCGATTGGAAATTGAGAGTTCTAGTGCCCTTTTTAATAGTCGACAGTGATTGGAGTGCAACTAGCCTTCCTCCCACGCCCATCATTCCCCCAAACACATCCAATCAAAATTTTTGAGATAGCCATTTGGTTCAGCGTAGTAGATTTCCAGATAGAAAATAGGTTTTTGAGAAGGACACTCCCCCACAACCTTCAAGGCAAGGGTTTTAAGTTCTGCCCTGGGGACATATAAGGTTTTTATAGAAGGCGTTGTCGTAGAAACTTCAAAACAGGCTCATTCGATTGGAAATTCAAATGGCTAGTGTCCTTTTTAATAGTCGAAAGTGATTGGAGGGCAACTAGCCCCCCCCCACGCCCATCATTCCTTCAAACACATCCAATCAAAATTTTGAGATAGCCATTTTGTTCAGCGTAGTTGATTTCCAAATAGAAAATATGTTATTGATGAGGACACTCCCCCATAACCCTCAGGGCAAGGGTTTCAAGTTATGCCCTGTGCATATAAGGTTTTTATAGAAGGCGTTGTCGTAGAAACTTCAAAAAAGGCTCATTCGATTGGAAATTCAAAGGGCTAGTGCTCTTTTTAATATTCGAAGTGATTGGAGGGCAACTAGCCCCCTCCCACACCCATCTTTCCCCCAAACACATCCAATCAAAATTTTGAGAAAGTCATTTTGTTCAGCTTAGTTGATTTCCAAATAGAAAATATGTTATTGATGAGGACACTCCCCCATAGCCCTCAGGGTAATGGTTTTAAGTTATGCCCTGGGGGCATATACGGTTTTTATTGAAATCTTTGTCGTGGAAACTTGAAAAAGGGCTCATTCGATTTGAAATTCAAAGGGCTAGTACCATTTTTAATAGTCGAAAGTGATTTGAGGGCAACTAACCCCCTCTCTCGCCCACCTTTTCCCCAAACACTTCCAATCAAAATTTTTAGATAGCCATTTTATTCAACGTAGTTGAAAGTTTTGAAAATTAGGTCTTTAAGGATGACAACCCCTCCCCCCACAGCCCTCAGGGCAAGGGTTGTAAGTTATGCCCTGGGGACATATAAAGTTTTAATTGAAAGCGTTGTCGTAGAAATTTCAAAAGGGCTCATTCAATTGGAAATTGAAAGGGCTAGTGCCTTTTTTAATAGTTGAAAGTGATTGGATAGTGACTAGCGCCCCTCTGACGCCCACCATTTTCCCAGACACATCCAATAAAAATATTGAGATATCCATTTTGTTCAACGTAGTTGAAAGTTCTGGAAATCAGGTCTTTTAGGATGATAGCCCCCTCAGTGCAAGCGTTGTAAGTTATGCCCTGGGAGCATATAAAGTTTTTATTGAAAGCGTTGTCGTAGAAATTTCAAAAGGGCTCATTCAATTGGAAATTGAAAGCGCTAGTGCCTTTTTTAATAGTTGAAAGTGATTGGAGTGAAAGTGATCAGAGGGGCGACTAACGCCCCTCTGACGCCCACCATTTTCCAAAACACAACCAATTAAAGTTTTGAGATATCCATTTTGTTCAACATAAGTAGAAAGCTATCTTATACTCTTGTCCCTCACCCCTGCTGCCATCTACAATTTAGTTTAACTGTCAGCACACCAAATAAGGACATAGAGTCCCTAGGGAGAACACGTGATTAATCAAAGTGGGTCAATGACCTGAATTTCCAAAGGTGCTGTTGTTGTTGTTGTTGTTTTGGCCAAGTGCACGCTCGAGGCGAATGTCAAGAGTTTCCAGGAATAGGAAACAGTATTTTTTGTTGTTGTTGTTTTGGCCAAGTGCATGCTCGAGGCGAATGTCAAGAGTTTCCAGGAATAGGAAACACATTATCAAAGTGGGTCAATGACCCCTTTTTCCAAGGTTGGAAACACGTGGTTAATTTATTGTTTCCAAGGAGAATTGTTTCCGGAAGTTTATTAATATCTTTGGAGTTCGACCAGAATTGTTTCCGGGGCAAAGTTTAGATCACACGTGACAGGTGATGTCATGGTTGATTGATTGACACGAAAGGGAATTAATTTGTTGTTTCTAAGGGGAATTATTGATTCACGAAAGGGGAATTAATTTGTTGTTTCTAAGGGGAATTATTGATTCAAGAAAGAGGAATTAATTTGTTGTTTCTAAGGGGAAGGTGGGAAAGAGATATATTGATTGCGTAATCGAAGGGAGAGAATTCCCGAGAAATTGATTACATAATCGGTAGAACCCTATCAGGAGCTCGTGACGGGAATCCATTTATGTGCATAGAATGACGTAATCAACTAGGACAAATGGATTTCTGAGAAATTAATTACATAATCGGTAGAACCCTATCAGAAGGTCATGACGGGAGTCCATATATGGGCATAGAATGACGTAATCGACTAGGACAGTTGGATTTCTGAGAAATTGATTACATAATCGGTAGAACCCTATCAGAAGGTCATGACGGAGGTCCATATATGGGCATAGAATGACGTAATCGACTAAGACAATTGAATTTCTGAGAAATTGATTACATAATCGGTAGAACCCTATCAGGAGGTCCTGACGAGAACAAGTTCCTTTCTTAATGTCCCTCCTAAACCCATTTTTCAACTTGAAGTACTTATCTTTTTCATCCACAACTATACTTTACAGCTTTTTGGATACCTCAACACCAAGAAATACTTTTCAAAGACCATTTCAGAGCAAGTTACTTTCTTAATGTCCCTCCTAAACTCATTTTCCAACTTGAAGTACTTATCTTTTTCACCTACAACTATACTTTACGGCTTTTTGGTTACCTCAACACCAAGAAATACTTTTCAAAGACCATTTCAGAGCAAGTTACTTTCTTAATGTCCCTCCTAAACCCTTTTTTCAACTTGAAGTACTTATCTTTTTCATCCACAACTATACTTTACAGCTTTTTGGATACCTCAACACCAAGAAATACTTTTCAAAGACCATTTCAGAGCAAGTTACTTTCTTAATGTCCCTCCTAAACCCATTTTCCAAGTTGAAGTACTTATCTTTTTCACCTACAACTATACTTTACGGCTTTTTGGTTACCTCAACACCAAGAAATACTTTTCAAAGACCATTTCAGAGCAAGTTACTTTCTTAATGTCCCTCCTAAACCCATTTTCCAACTTGAAGTACTTATCTTTTTCATCCACAACTATACTTTACAGCTTTTTGGATACCTCAACACCAAGCAATACTTTTCAAAGACCATTTCAGAGCAAGTTACTTTCTTAATGTCCCTCCTAAACCCATTTTCCAACTTGAAGAACTTATCTTTTTCACCCACAACTATACTTTACAGCTTTTTGGATACCTCAACACCAAGAAATACTTTTCAAAGACCATTTCAGAGCAAGTTACTTTCTTAATGTCCCTCCTAAACCCATTTTACAAATTGAAGTACCCATCCTTTTAGCTTAGAGTTTTAGTTTGGTTTAGTTTTAGTTAAAAGGTTAGAGTTTTTAGCTTAGAGTCTTAGCTTAGATTTTTTGTTAGAGTTCTAGTTTAGTTTAGTTTTAATTAAGAGTTTAGAGTTTTTAGCTTAGAGTCATAGCTTAGAGTTTTATTTAGAGTTCTAGTTTAGTTTAGTTACAGTTAAGAATTTAGAGTTTTAGCTTAGAGTCTTAGCTTAGAATTTTACTTAAAGTTATAGTTTGGTTAAGTTTTAGTTAAGAGTTTCGAGTTTTAGCTTAGAGTTTTTGTTAGAGTTCTAGTATAGTTTAGTTTTAGTTAAGAGTTTAGAGTTTTACCTTAGAGTCTTAGCTTAGAGTTTTAGTTAGAGTTGAAGTTTAGTTTAGTTACAGTTAAGAGTTTCGAGTTTTAGCTTAGAGTTATACCTTAGAGTTTTACTTAAAGTTTTAGTTTGGCTAAGTTTTAGTTAAGAGTTTCGAGTTTTAGCTTAGAGTCTTAACTTAGACTTTTTTTTGTTAGAGTTCTAGTTTAGTTTAATTTTAGTTAAGAGTTTGATGTTTTACCTTTGAGTTTCAGTTAGAGTTCTAGTTTAGTTTAGTTTTAGTTAAGAGTTTGGTGTTTTACCTTAGAGTCTTAGCTTAGAGTTTTAGTTAGAGTTCTAGTTTAGTTTTAGTTAAGAGTTTAGAATTTTAGCTTAGAGTCTTAGCATAGAGTTTTTGTTAGAGTTCTAGTTTATTTTAGTTTTAGTTAAGAATTTAGAGTTTTTAGAGCTTAGAGTCTTAGCTTACCTTTTATTCCCCCTATATATATGGCACGGAATTTAAAGGGAAAAGTTCAAGATGATGATGTTAGTTCTGTACAGACAAGCTCCTGCAATATAGTCTATGCTAGTTTAATTATGTAATGGTTAGTCTTTCCGAGACACATACTCTAGGCCAGCGGCATCAATTGGTGAAAAAAATAGAGGGTCATTTCCCCCTAGATTCCTCCCCCTTCTTGATTTTGTAAAATAGTTTTTTGGGAATACTTTCATTGAAAAAAAAATAAAACTCTCAGCTAAGACTCTAAGCTAAAACTCTAAACTATTAACTAAAACTAAACTAAACTAGAACTTCAACAAAAACTCTAAGCTAAGACTCTAAGCTAAAAACTCTAAACTCTTAACTAAAACTAAAATAAACTAGAACTCTAACGAAAACTCTAAGCTAAGACTCTAAGCTAAAATTCTAAACTCTTAACTAAAACAAAACTAAAATAAACTAGAACTGTAACGAAAACTCTAAGCTAAGACTCTAAGCTAAAATTCTAAACTCTTAACTAAAACTAAACTAAACTAGAACTCTAACTAAAACTCTAAGCTAAGACTCTAAGGTAAAACACCAAACTCTTAACTAAAACTAAACTAAACTAGAACTCTAACTGAAACTCAAAGGTAAAACATCAAACTCTTAACTAAAATTAAACTAAACTAGAACTCTATAAAAAAAACTCTAAGTTAAGACTAAACTAAACTAGAACTCTAACAAAAACTCTAAGCTAAAAACTCTAAACTTTTAACTAAAACTAAACTAAACTAGAACTTCAACAAAAACTCTAAACTAAGACTCTAAGCTAAAAACTCTAAACTCTTAACTAAAACTAAAATAAACTAGAGCTAAAACTCTAAACTCTTAACTATTACTAAACTAAACTTCAAGTCTAACAAAAACTCTAAGCTAAAACTCTAAACTATTAACTAAAACTAAACTAAACTAGAACTTCAACAAAAACTCTAAGCTAAGACTAAGCTAAAAACTCTTAACTATAACTAAAATAAACTAGAACTCTAACAAAAACTCTAAGCTAAGACTCTAAGCTAAAATTCCAAACTCTTAACTAAAACTAAACTAAACTAGAACTCTAACTAAAACTCTAAGCTAAGACTCTAAGGTAAAACACCAAACTCTTAACTAAAACTAAACTAAACTAGAACTCTAACTGAAACTCAAAGGTAAAACATCAAACTCTTAACTAAAATTAAACTAAACTAGAACTCTATCAAAAACTCTAAGTTAAGACTAAACTAAACTAGAACTCTAACAAAAACTCTAAGCTAGGACTCTAAGCTAAAAACTCTAAACTCTTAACTAAAACTAAAATAAACTAGAACTCTAACAAAAACTCTATGCTAAGACTCTAAGCTAAAATTCTAAACTCTTAACTAAAACTAAACTAAACTAGAACTCTAACTAAAACTCTAAGCTAAGACTCTAAGGTAAAACACCAAACTCTTAACTAAAACTAAACTAAACTAGAACTCTAACTGAAACTCAAAGGTAAAACATCAAACTGTTAACTAAAATTAAACTAAACTAGAACTCTAACAAAAAAAGTCTAAGTTAAGACTCTAAGCTAAAACTCGAAACTCTTAACTAAAACTTAGCCAAACTAAAACTTTAAGTAAAACTCTAAGGTATAACTCTAAGCTAAAACTCGAAACTCTTAACTGTAACTAAACTAAACTTCAACTCTAACTAAAACTCTAAGCTAAGCCTCTAAGGTAAAACTCTAAACTCTAAACTAAAACTAAACTATACTAGAACTCTAACAAAGACTCTAAGCTAAGACTCTAAGCTAAAACTCGAAACTCTTAACTAAAACTTAACCAAACTATAACTTTAAGTAAAATTCTAAGCTAAGACTCTAAGCTAAAACTCTAAATTCTTAACTGTAACTAAACTAAACTAAACTAGAACTCTAAATAAAACTCTAAGCAACTCTTAATTAAACTAAACTAAACTAGAACTCTAACAAAAACTCTAAGCTAAAAACTCTAACCTTTTAACTAAAACTAAACCAAACTAAAACTCTAAGCTAAAAGGATGGGTACTTCAATTTGTAAAATGGGTTTAGGAGGGACATTAAGAAAGTAACTTGCTCTGAAATGGTCTTTGAAAAGTATTTCTTGGTGTTGAGGTATCCAAAAAGCTGTAAAGTATAGTTGTGGATGAAAAAGATAAGTACTTCAAGTTGGAAAATGGGTTTAGGAGGGACATTAAGAAAGTAACTTGCTCTGAAATGGTCTTTGAAAAGTATTTCTTGGTGTTGAGGTAACCAAAAAGCCGTAAAGTATAGTTGTAGGTGAAAAAGATAAGTACTTCAACTTGGAAAATGGGTTTAGGAGGGACATTAAGAAAGTAACTTGCTCTGAAATGGTCTTTGAAAAGTATTTCTTTGTGTTGAGGTATCCAAAAAGCTGTAAAGTATAGTTGTGGATGAAAAAGATAAGTACTTCAAGTTGAAAAAAGGGTTTAGGAGGGACATTAAGAAAGTAACTTGCTCTGAAATGGTCTTTGAAAAGTATTTCTTGGTGTTGAGGTAACCAAAAAGCCGTAAAGTATAGTTGTAGGTGAAAAAGATAAGTACTTCAAGTTGGAAAATGGGTTTAGGAGGGACATTAAGAAAGTAACTTGCTCTGAAATGGTCTTTGAAAAGTATTTCTTGGTGTTGAGGTATCCAAAAAGCTGTAAAGTATAGTTGTGTGTGAAAAAGATGAGTACTTCAAGTTGAAAAATGGGTTTAGGAGGGACATTAAGAAAGGAACTTGTTCCCGTCAAGACCTCCTGATAGGGTTCTACCGATTATGTAATCAATTTCTCAGAAATCCAATTGTCTTAGTCGATTACGTCATTCTATGCCCATATATGGACCTCCGTCATGACCTTCTGATATGGTTCTACCTATTATGTAATCAATTTCTCAGAAATCCAACTGTCCTCGTCAATTACGTCATTCTATGCCCATATATGGACTCCCGTCATGACCTTCTGATAGGGTTCTACCGATTATGTAATCAATTTCTCAGAAATCCATTTGTCCTAGTTGATTACGTCATTCTATGCACATAAATGATTCCCGTCATGAGCTCCTGATAGGGTTCTACCGATTATGTAATCAATTTCTCGGGAATTCTCTCCCTTCGATTACGCAATCAATATATAGGTTCCTTCACATTGAAAACGTAAGACTTTACATTACGTTTAGTCCTAAGGTTGTTACGTTTTATGTTACGGGTCTTACGTTTATGTTCCTTCACATCGGAAGTCTTCCCTTCACACTGCAACGTCAATTTTCAGCGCTACCCATGCAAAAAAGTGGTTTTCCTTGTTGTGTAAGGAAGGGGGCTGTGTTTTCCTTTTTCTAGGTTTTTGACCATACTGACTCCAACAGTATACTTTTCATTTTGATCTGATGCCATTTTAGAGGGGCTTCAGGATTTTTTTTAACCTTTTGAAGTGAACACTGGCAAAGGGAAAGGACACTGCATGGCAGTTTCCAAATTTCTCTAAATCTGTTTATTTTTTTGCTTTAGTTTCAGTTTCATGGCAGGCATGTCTTCTTACACATTTTTAATAACTTTATGTTAAAAAGCGTCTCTTTACATTGTTTTTCACCATATCCCATAGAATTAAGACACCTAATTATAGCTATTAGATTTTTTTCAAAGAAATCTAGAACCAGTTACTACATTTCAAAACAAAGCCATAGAAATGTCAAAAGTATTTTCTTATATCATGTTTTTACTCTGGTACTAGTGTTATTATTATTAATTATTCATATTGCTGGAATATTTATTTTTTTTAGACCTACTAGACATTTTTTTCATATAATTTAATGCTTACCTTAAAGAGAGAAAAAAGCTTTATTAAGTTCGTCTATAAAACTAAAAATACACTGAATGATTAAAGTATTTTTTAACTGCCTTCATGATCTCCATCTGCAACTCTAATTTCGGGTCATCTGGTTCTTTATTCAGATGAGATAACAGTGATTGTAGAAAGTACCACTCCAGATCATGCTGGTCATTGCTGTTGTTTTTTTGTCAATTGCTTACTTTTCCTTCAGGTCTGTTTGATCTCTAGACCCTGTCTTTGTTCTATTATGAGTTTTATTCTGGCTTGTTGATGCATATATTTGTTGCCTACTAGAACCTTGGGAACTTGGGATATCTGTTTGATTGTTAATAAGAATTTCTTCATTAGGGGTAATAAAATCAGCATCATTCACTTCAGCATAGTTATATTGTTGGCACCCCCTGCACACTCTGAATAAATGTCCACTGATATACGGTATTCTCATCTTGAACAGTGTTCCCTTTTGTCTTATGGTTCCTTTCAATTATATGTTCAGAAAGTAGGTTCATTCTTTGTACAAACTTTTGGTCTTCTGGCTTTAAGCTTATACTAGCACCAGATCCACGTGTAGATATCCCTTTTTTCTTTAGGTAGACATAGTGGTCTCTCAGGTTCTCAAGCTCCCCCATCTTTTCATAAGCTCATTAACTAGAAAAAACCACAGTAATTACTAAATTTTTAAATTTTTAAACTTTATACATACTCATTTTATAGCCCAATTTTTATTGCAGCTTATTCAAAAAATATATTGTGGAGATTTAGTTAATTTTTCTCCTCAATAGCACGAACTCCATAGCTAATTAATTCTATGGAGCAACAAAAAAAGAATTTTTGGACCACAGAAAGTCAAGGATCACTTAGAAAAGAAGTAAAATTTACTGTGCCTTAAATCAAATTTATTGAAACAAGTACTTTGCCTACACCCAACTATACAACATTTGTTAGGGTACTAACTGAATTAATATCATTTCTTTACTACTATAATACCTCAATGTATAAATACTCAATAGACTCTACTGTATTTCCATTTGCTTATCAAAGTTGAGTGTCACTTGAAACATGTTGGTGATGGGCCAAAAAACCATGCCTATTCAGTGTCCTGATTTGAAGCTTTAAAATACAATACAATTTGTTGTGTTTGTATCAAATTTTAAGGTTTCTTTGGGTCCAACTAAAGTTAGTCAAAATCAACTTTTACTTGAAGACAATATCCACACACAGGTGTTTGGGGAAATGATGACATTGTATTTACTCTCCTGTTTTTTTTCTTTATTTCAAAGTTCATGTTTTTCTATGACATTTTCCTTCCTTTCTGACAAAGTTGTTAAAGATCACACATTACATAGATATAATGACCACACATTATTTCCAACTATGTCATTCAAATCTTTTTACTAAATGGTTTTATCCTTCATTTAAATTCTTAGTAATGTTTGGTAGTTGATATATCTATCTGTGTCAATAAATCCATACAAATATATTTCAACATCACAGGAAATATTGCTGTAGCCTACTGTGAATATGCTGTCTGTTGTGAATTCCATAAATATAATTTTCACATGTTGGAAATGTAAATAAAGTGTTGATGTAAAAAAATAATTTAAAATATATAGCCTATTGCCTATGTTATAAACAAAAGTTTGCAGATCATTGATGCTAGTAATATTTTTGCACTTATTTCCAATCAAAACTTAGGTAATATTGTACAGTTTTATCATTTTGAGAAAAAACAAATAGCCTTAAATAGCCCATAGTGAACCCAATCATGGGGAGTGGCAATACAATGCAAGGTAGCATTACAGATCAGCAGCTTTGTAGGAGAAAATGGCTTAATAAGCTTAAAAACATACCATTAGATTCCTGGTTTTATGCTCTTTTCCTGTATCACATGTGTTTCTGACAGTGCACCTTATCTTCCCTAATGGTCCTGGATATATCCCTAAGATAGCCTATATAAAACTTCTACATTGCCAAAGAAATTAACTTAAAGTCTTTATTTTTTCTCAATGATCCTAAATCTTTTTCATTATAGAGGATGTTGAGAAGCTAGATCAAACTATCCATTTAAATGTACCAAAGTAGGTTAGATCCTAATCTAAATTTATTTTTGCTTCAACCTCATAAAGAACATTTTAAATCCTGAGTTAAGTTACAAAACTAATGTCCTAAATATCATTTTAAATGATTAACTGTACCACAAAAGGTTTTATTTTAACCTCAAACCCAAAAAGAATTAAAAAAAAAACTAGCAATATTTATCAAAGTATAGCCTATCCTAGCCTAGGCCCACAAATCAAGACAGTCTATGCTTACTACTTTCTTTCCTGCTGATGAAAAACTTGGCTCAGACTTTCCAAAGAATTTAGTTTAAATTGCTTGTCCTTGAAAACAGGGTACTTTGAGCTATATAACCTTTTCTAGCTTCTGCAAACTCAAATATTTTCTCATGTAAGTTCCATTTTGCTCAAACTTAAACGTAAGAAGTTGAAATATTTTGAACTTCTTCCGTCAGACCTCTAGCATTGCGTTTTGACTTACGGATACGTTAACGTAAGGTCTTACGGAGGGTTAAGAGTCTTACGGAAGGCTTACGGAGTTCAGTGTGAAGGGGAGAACGGAAAGCCGAAATTCAATGTGAAGGAACCTTATCTCTTCCCCACCTTCCCCTTAGAAACAACAAATTAATTCCCCTTTCTTGAATCAATAATTCCCCTTAGAAACAACAAATTAGTTCCCCTTTCGTGAATCAATAATTCCCCTTAGAAACAACAAATTAATTCCCTTTCGTGTCAATCAATCAACCATGACATCATCTGTCACGTGTGATCTAAACTTTGCCCCGGAAACAATTCTGGTCGAACTCCAAAGATATTAATAAACTTCCGGAAACAATTCTCCTTGGAAACAATAAATTAACAACGTGTTTCCAACCTTGGAAAAAGGGGTCATTGACCCACTTTGATAACGTGTTTCCTATTCCTGGAAACTCTTGACATTCGCCTCGAGCATGCACTTGGCCAAAACAACAACAACAACAAATACTGTTTCCTATTCCTGGAAACTCTTGACATTCGCCTCGAGCGTGCACTTGGCCAAAACAACAACAACAACAGCACCTTTGGAAATTTAGGTCATTGACCCACTTTGATTAACCACGTGTTCTCCCTAGGGACTCTATGTCCTTATTTGGTGTGCTGACAGAGTTAGACTAAATTGTAGATAGCAGCAGGGGTGAGGGACACGAGTATAAGATAGCTTTCTACTAACATAGTTGAACGCTCTGGAAATTAGGTCTTTTAGGATGATACTCCCCCCCAGAGTCCTCAGTGTAAGGGTTGTAAGTTATGCCCTGGGGGCATATAAATTTTATATATAAAGTTGTTGTACAAATCATAGGCAGCGCAACCGCGCTGCCTAAGTAAAGAACGGGGACACTCGAGAAAGAGACAAGAAACGGGGACTAAGTAAAGAGGAGGACACTCCCCCACAACCCACAGGGCAAGGGTTTTAAGTTATGTCCTGGGGGCATATAAGAACGATGTTGGCACAATGTATTATTTAATAATTTTTTCCTTTAGAGCAGGCCGCTTCGTATCGAAGAAGTTGTCGTAAAAACTTCGAAAAGGGCTCATTCAATTGGAAATTGGAGTGGCTTGTGCCCTTTTTAATAGTCGAAAGTGATTGGAAGCCGACTAACACCCCTTCCACGCTCCACCATTTCCCGAAACACATCCAATCAAGATTTTGAGATAGCCATTTTGTTCAGCCACTCCCCCACAACCCTCAGGGCAAGGGTTTTAAGTTATGCCCTGGGGGCATATAAGGTTTTTATCGAAATCTTTGTCGTAGAAACTTGAAATAGGGCTCATTCGATTGGAAATTCAAAGGGCGTGTATCCTTTATAATAGTCTAACGTTACTTGAGGGCAACTAACCCCCCTCTCCTGCCCATCTTTTCCCAAAACACATCCAATCAATATTTTAGATAGCCATTTTATTCAACGTAGTTAAAAGTTTCAGAAATTAGGTCTTTAAGGATGATAACCCCTCCCCTCCCCATAGCCCTCAGGGCATGGGTTGTAAGTTATGCCCTGGGGGCATATAAGGTTTTTATTGAAAGCGTAGAAACTTCAAAAGGACTCATTCAATTTGAAATTGAAAGGGCTAATGTCTTTTTTAATAGTTGAAAGTGATTGGAGAACGACTAACGCCCCTTTCACGCCCACCATTTTCCCAAGCACATCCAATCAAAATTTTGAGATATCCATTTTGTTCAACGTAGTTGAAAGTTCTTTAAGTTAGGTCTTTTAGGATGATAACCCCCTCAGAGCCCTCAGTGCAAAGGTTTTAAGTTATGCCCTGGGGTCATATAAAGTTTATATAGAAAGCTGTTGTACAAATCATAGGCAGCGCAATCGCGCTGCCTAAGCAAAGAACGGGGACACTCGAGAACGAGACAAGAAACGGGGACTAAGTAAAGAGGAGGACACTCCCCCACAACCCACAGGGCAAGGGTTTTAAGTTTTGTCCTGGGGGCATATAAGAACGATGTTGGCACAATGTATTATTTAATAATTTTTTCCTTTAGAGCAGGCCGCTTCGTATCGAAAAAGTTGTCGTAGAAACTTCGAAAAGGGCTCATTCAATTGGAAATTTGAGTGGCTTGTGCCCTTTTTAATAGTCGAAAGTGACTGGAAGGCGACTAACACCCCTTCCACGCCCACCATTTCCCGAAAAACATCCAATCAAAATTTTGAGATAGCCATTTTGTTCAGCGTAGTTGATGTCCAGATAGAAATTACGTTTTGAGGAGGACAGTCCCCCACAGCCCTTAGGGTAAGGGTAGTAAGTTATGCCCTGGGGGCATATAAGGTTTTTTTATAGAAGGCGTTGTCTTAGAAACTTCGAAAAAGGCTCATTCAATTGGAAACTCAAAGGGCTAGTGCCCTTGTTAGTAGTCGAAAGTGATTAGAGGGCAACTAACCCGCCTCTCACGCCCACCTTTTCCCCAAACAAATGTAATCAAAACTTTGAGATAGGCATTTTATTCAACGTAGTTTTAAGTTCTTGAAATTAGGTCTTCGAGGATGACATCCCCCCCCCCAAAGTCCTCAGGGCAAGGGTTGTAAATTATGCCCAGGGGGCATACAAGGTTTTTATATAACGCGTTGTCGTAGAAACTTCAAAAAGGGCTCATTCGATTGGAAATTGAAATGGCTAGTGCCCTTTTTAATAGTCGAAAGTTATTTGAAAGCAACTAACACCCCTTCCACGCCCACCGTTTCCCCAAACACATCCAATAAAGATTTTGAGATAGCCATTTTGTTCCATGTGGTTCAAAGTACAGGAAATTATACCTTTAAGCAGGACACTCTCCCCACAGTCTTCAGGACAAGGTTTATAAGTTATGCCCTGGGGGCATATAAGGTTTTTATTGAAATCTTTGTTGTATAAACTTGAAATAGGGCTCATTCGATTGGAAATTCAAAGGGCTTGTATCTTTTTTAATAGTCTAACGTGACTTGAGTGCAACTAACCCCCTTCTCACGCCCATCTTTTCCCCAGACACATCCAATCAATATTTTAGATAGCCATTTTATTCAACGTAGTTGAAAGTTTCGAAAATTAGGTCTTTAAGGATGACAACCCCTCCCCTTCCCATAGCCCTCAGGGCAAGGGTTGTAAGTTATGCCCTGGGGGCATATAAGGTTTTTATTGAAAGCGTAGAAACTTCAAAAGGACTCATTCAATTGGAAATTGAAAAGGCTAGTGCCTTTTTTAATAGTTGAAAGTGATTGGAGAGCGACTAACGCCCCTTTCACGCCCACCATTTTCCCAAGCACATCCAATCAAAATTTTGAGATATCCATTTTGTTCAACGTAGTTGAAAGTTCTTTAAATTAGATCTTTTAGGATGATAACCCCCTCAGAGCCCTCAGTGCAAGGGTTGTAAGTTATGTCCTGGGGGCATATAAAGTTTATATAGAAAGTTGTTATAGAAATTTGAAAAAGGGCTCATTTGATTGGAAATTGAAATTGCCCTTTTTAATAGTCGAAAGTGAGTGGAGACTAATTAACCCCCCTCTTACGCCCACCATTTCCCCAAAAACATTCAATCAAAGTTTAGAGATAGCCATTTTGTTCAACATAGTTGAAAGTTCTGGAAATTATGTATTTAAAGATGACAAACCTCCCAGAGCTCCAAGGGCAAAGGTTGTAAGTTCTGCCCTGAGAGCATATAAGGTGTTTATAGATAGAGTTGTCGTAAAACTTCAAATGGGGCTTATTCAATTGGAAATTGAGAGGGCTAGTGCCCTTTGTAATAGTCGAAAGTGATTGGAGGGTAACTACACCCCCCTCTCTCACGCCCACCATTCCTCCAAACACATCCAATCAACATTTTCAGATAGCCATTTTGTTCAACGTATTAGAAAGTTCTGGAAATTAGGTCTTTGAGAGTGACACCCCCCCCCCCAGCACTCAGGGCAAGGGTTATAAGTTATCCTCTGGGGGCATATAAGGTTTTTATTGAAAGCGTTGTCGTAGAAACTTCCAAAGGGCTAATTTGATTGGAAATTGAAAGGGCTAGTACCATTTTTAATAGTTGACAGTGATTGGAGAGCGACTACCGCCCCTCTCACGTCCACCATTTCCCCAAACACATCCAATCAAAATTTTTGAGATAGCCATTTTGTTTAACGTGGTTGAAATTTCTGGAAATTCGGTCTTAGAGGATCTTCGGAGCTCTAAGACCGAATTCGGTGTTGGGTCTTAGAGCAGAAATTAACATAAGTTGGGCGCAAAACCCCTATGCCTTCCCA
Source organism: Artemia sinica (assembly GCA_027921565.1). Lineage (NCBI taxonomy): Eukaryota > Metazoa > Arthropoda > Branchiopoda > Anostraca > Artemiidae > Artemia > Artemia sinica. The sequence goes on from CM051269.1 coordinate 28,401,079, forward strand.
GAGCCAGAACAAAATTTGCACTTTACTGAAAAAATACAAATGAATGTGCATTGTCAGTTTAATATGCATATAACTGATATTTAGTAATCAAAATGTTAATATTATTTGATTTATTAAAGTTATAAAAGTAAAAACATTTATATTTTTCAGTAAAGTGTAAATTTTTTTCTGGCCTTGGGAAGGCATAGGGGTTTTGCGCCCAACTTATGTTAATTTCTGCTCGTTTTGAGTTTGACTCGGTTAATTATTGTAATTTCTGTTCGTTTTGGGTTTCATTTATTTATCGATGCTGATTTGAGGTAGTTTCACGCTTGGTAGATTATTTGATTTTATTTTTGCTCATTTTTTGTTTAATGGAGTGCTTTACTTTTCTCTGAAAAACTTATTTTGTGGAAAAGTTTTTTAATTAATAGTTAGTATAAGGCGAAGCAGATACATTTTATAACTTAGATTCACTAATTGTCACTGTCCGTCATTTAAGTGACCAAAACTAAATTTCGTTTCTCCACTTGGCGCTAAAACGTTTTGAATGTGTAATTAAGAAAACATTTCATTGCAAATTCAATATCAAGTCTTCAAAATTGAATCTTGCCTTCATTTCGACCAGTATTTTAGTACTGGTGTGTATTATGTTGAAAATTATGTTCTTTCGTCGATTCCCAACAATCCCGAATATCTCAATTACAAGTACCAGAAATGAAAACAATCCTCATGTAGGTTAATTATTTCTGACAAATTTAGTATCCCCTTTCAAGGAAAAAATCCCATTCAAGGCCTGGATCTCCAAACGGAAAGGAATAAGTCTCTTGAATTGGAATTACTGACTAGGAGTCACAAAGACTAGTCTTTATAAAGCTAGTCTTTGACGGGTGAGTCGAATTTCATTTCACAACCGGGTTTCGCGTCCCACTATGAATAAACTTCTTCATATGGGGTTCGCTTCGGTTCGCTTCTTTTACGGATCAAGTTTGTTCAATTGGTTTTTCCACGCAGTCAGAGGGGTAGTTGGGACTTTTGAGCACCCGGGGCAATGTCAATTTTGTATTGCCTCCCCACAATCACTACCACAAGACAAGAAGACCATAATATTGGCAAAAAAAACTCAGTTTGGAGCCTTGTCCCCTAGCTGTACCACCACCCAGCATCCAAATTGTTTTTAAACAAATAAAGGCTACCTGCTCAGGAACTGGCACGAGTTAATTATTAATATCCTTTTTACTATTATTAGTCCAAGGAGTCGTTTTTTAGAGAAATTTGACAGGAAGAAAATAACTTAGATTTTAACCAGCTGGAATTCCCCTAGCAATGTCTCTTGGTCATTTTTGCTTGACATAGTTTACCCTACTTTTTCAGAACCTGGCTAAAGAACGATAATTAAAGCTCAGCATTGATGCAAAGATGTTTTAATAGAAGAAGTAGAAATAAAAAAAATGACATAAAAAGCTCAATTAAACTATTGGAATATGCTCCATCATCCCTTCATGTATAAATTGTTCTCGCAACGACTTTAGCAGATAATGGATTCTACCTGGCTTTAAAACAATGGTTTCATCGTATTCGTTTTGAACTTCTCCTATGTCTTCCAGGACTTTAGCTTGAAAATAAGGACGTTTTGGAGGCTGTTGATTCTGAGTCAGGTCCAAACCTGTGCCATCACCAATAGATTTCATATACTGAGACAACGCCTTGCTGTATTTGTTAAACCACAGAATCTACAAAAAAGTAGAAATAACGACGGAGATTTTACAAATAAACGTCCAAACAAATGCCCCTCTAAAAAAAAATTGTAGTGTCGTCTATATTCCAGTTATATCACATCGAAATTATCCTAGAAAACTGCAACATCAAAAGCCATTTCCTTTACTATACAGATTTTGAGGCTTTACAGTTGCAGTCTTGCACGTTGCATAGAAAATAAAAGAAACTGCTGTATTTTGAATTAGGAAAAAAGTGAGATCGTCATTAATTAGTAGAAAATTTTCACAAAAGCCAATTGTGAATCAGAAAATGTCTAATTTTTGTTATTTCATTTTTTAAGGAATTAGGTTTTGATTCTGGACGGAATCACTCTTTTCGAATGTCCACTTTTTCTAAATCAAAATCCATTATTCACGCTTGCATTTGGAGTCGTGGCTTAGGAGTATTCAAATCTAGAAGTGTTTCGATCGCATTAGACGAAACCGTCTTTTGCTCTGAATTAATCAGCTTTTTCTAAAAAAGAAAGTGTGAAGGAAAAGTAAGTTATGAGACCAGCGCAAGTCTACTTGGCTTTTCGAGAAAGATTTCAGCCTTACTTTTGATAACATGTTACTATTACGGCTAATGAAAACAATAGTTATCATTCCTGAATCAGCCACGGAAGGCAGTTTTATAGCCAGTATTTTTTTAAACGCATTCTTTGTTTAATTTTGGGTCACTATGGACCGTGGTTCTTTCTTTACTAGGTTCCACCTATCGCTGTCATCATGATTAGACGAAAACTTTAGCGTTCCTAATTAAGAATTCTTGGTTTCTTAATAATTTTGTATATTTTTTTTTTTTTAAACATCAGGAATAGGCAGTGTGATCTTAGAACGTAACTGTTTGAAACATACGGAAGACCCGTCTTGTTCTTAGTTATACATCACAGACGGGAAAAAACCTTCAGGAAATAAAATCTTGGAGAGGCCCAATGTGACAAGGGCGCCAAAAAACAAAATCTTGGGGCGACCCTATGTGACAAGGGTGCCAATAATTGACAAGTTTATTTAAAAAAAAAATAGTGAAAAACAGAAAAAAAACAAGGAATGAGGGCACCAGGAAAAATGTTGGAGTGCTTCAGGTCTGTCTTATTAGAATCTAATGAAGAACAAATCAAAGGGAGGAAGGCAGCACAATCGCTCAAATATGATATCATATCCCGGAAAAGCAACTTTTCGAAAGATATATATGTTTTATCATCGCATCTTTATCACGTGTATTATATCATCTTGTAAATGAGATGTAGTTTTGTCATGAATTGAATTTTGTATTAATATTTAATGTTTTGGCGTTATTTATGGCTTTAATCTGCATATATGGTGTCATTAAAAAAGTATATTTGACACATTCCAGGCAATCAAGTAACAGAGACGATTAGTTATCACATTATATCCTTTGTCTCAAAACAAGATACATGTGTATACCATCGTGTATGTGAAGATGCAGTTTTTCTGTCAAAAACTACGTTATAATTTAAATATTATGCTTGGCTAATTAAAAAGGCATTTGATATTACAACTTCCTTTCAAATGAGCCCTTAAACAGCTCTTTATGTTTCCCAATCCAGTTCTCTACTAGTGGTGACAAAAAAGGGTAAAACGACACGTCAGTCCTGCCGGTGCAAAAAAGCGATTTTCTTGTTGTTCAAGGATGAGGAGGGAGTGGCAAATTTTTGTTTGGGATTGTCAGCAATGGTGATTCCAATAATGTACTTTTCGTTTTGTTGTAAGGCCATTCTGAGGGGTTCCGGGCTATTTTCCTATTACTTGATTTCCAAAACACATGGCTAGGCGAAATAGAATCAGCTTCCTTGAATCAGCTACAAATTGCAATTTTTTCTCACTAGCCAGTAAAAAAAAAACTTGTTTGTTAATGTTTAGCTACTTTGGGCCCGTGGTTCATTCTTTAACAGGTTGCAGCTGTCACTGCAACTTTAAACACAATCATCCTGGATATGATTCAAGATAATAATGAATGACCTCATTTGGCTATCAGATGCAATAATGAGCTTAAATAGCTGCTCTCTGTTTACAGCTAAGACCCTTGGTTCCACTCTTGGTTTTCAATTTTTATTTTTCTGAGTTCAGGCAAGCAGACTAAATACTTGGGGTGAGATAACCATCTTGTTGTAGCTTAGAGGAGCAAAAAATGATGCATGCTTTCAATATTCTCTTGAAATGATTTAAACACCCATGTACTATAGTCTTGGTAAAAATTATTATTTTCCCTGTATATCCCGCCAGAAGTTTCCGTGACGGAGGCGTCTTTCTCCTGATAAGTATTTGCCAATGGGAAACAAAAAGGCTGCTGTTCAATTTAAAAAAAAGAGGTTTCTGTTATTGTAACTTTTGGACCGTGTTTTAGATTTGCATCTGTTATTTTTTTGTCTTACTATTTTGTATTGTGTCCCACAGCTGCGAGCAAGCGACAGGCCAGAATTCAGCAAAGGCTATTTGATTAGCTTCAAGTGAATTGGAAAAAACGTGATCTTCAGTGCTCTTAACTGTACCTGCTTCTAAAATCATGAAAAGAGAGTCAAAGATATATGGACCTCCGTAAGTAGTTTCGTTCTCAAGAATCAAATTACGAACATTCCGCAATATTTAGAAGTGTTCTTCGTTGCAAAAAAAATCTACTTTGAAAGTCCACAAGGACGTATGTATTCCCGGCTGGGAAGTCCTAGTGTTCTCTCGTGGCTTATGTTCAATGACGTAAAATATACCCCTTTTTTCTGATCATATTTAATCCTGAGAAAAAAATAATAAATCAAAATTTTCAGGAATCGGAAGAAATGCAAAGGTTTTTCCGTGTTAAGTTCTATAGCCAAACTGAAGAATATTACAATGGTCTGCTTCTGTTAATTTTAATTCTTCATTTACTAACTGCTGCTTGCACAGCAAATCCTAAGCTCCAATATTATTACGAGTTTTGAACTAATTATTTTATTACAATGGTTTGTTTATGCTTGATCGTTTTAAAGGCTGAAATTTCAAAGGAGTCAATTGAGGATGAGCCACAAAAGGTATTTGTTGAACTCCCAGGAGGGAGTCTTAAGTTTAGGACTCACGGTTGTCGTGGCTTTTCTCCCGAGTGGAATTATAAATTCAACATCGATGGTATAGGGGAAGGTACTGTGATTAAGTTATTAGTGAAAGATCTTAAGGTAACAATAGGTGAATGTAGTATTACATGGGAAGATATATTGTTATTACGTAACCCGCGGTTGATAAAAGAGCTGAAATATAAAAATAAAGCATCTGGTAAATTAGTACTAGATCTCACTCTTTATGAGGAGGATGATTCAGGAACACGAACCCAAGTTAAGGTTGATGAACTAGAAGCTTTGATAAGAATTGAACAGCAAAAGGAAAACCAAGAAAAGGGATATGACAAACGAACTAAAACGCAGGAAAACCAAGCACAACAAACTGAAGACCAAGAAAAGAAGGAGGCTTTGACTTTAAGTGAACAGCAAAAGGAAGAACAAAGGAAAAAGGAAACTGGAGATGACAAACAAACTAAAACGCAGGAAAACCAACCACAGCAAAATGAAGACCAAGAAAAAAAGGAGGCTTTGACTGAAAGTGAACAGCAAAGGAAGAACAAAGGAACAAGGAAACTGGAGATGATAAACAGACTAAAACTCATGAAAACCAAGAACAACAAACTGAAGACCAAGAAAAGAAGGAGGTTTTGACTTTAAGTGAACAGCAAAAGGAAGAACAAAGGAAAAAGGAAACTGGAGATGACAAACAAACTAAAACGCAGGAAAACCAACCACAGCAAAATAAAAACCAAGAAAAAAGGGAACCTTTTACTGAAAGTGAACAGCAAAAGGAAGAACAAAGGAAAAAGGAAACTGGAGATGACAAACAAAATAAAACGCAGGAAAACCAACCACAGCAAAATAAAGACCAAGAAAAAAAGGAGCTTTTGACTGAAAGTGAAAAGCAAAAGGAAGAACAAAGGAAAAAGGAAACTGGAGATGACAAACAAACTAAAACGCAGGAAAACCAACCACAGCAAAATAAAAACCAACAAAAAAAGGAAGCTTTGACTGAAAGTGAACAGCAAAAGATAGAACAAAGGGAAAAGGAAATTGTAGATGACCAACAAACTAAAATGCAGGAAAACCAACCAACAGGAAACCGACAAATACTTGAAAAGTCTGACCCACCAGATGGCATCTGCTCTTACATCTTGCAATTAATCCTAATTGTATCAGTTTGTTGTCTTTCTATTTATTGGCTTAAAAGTCGAATATCTAACTAATTTTCTGACACTGAAACAAATATTAAAAGCAAAACTACAATTCGCTCCTTACAATCTTAATTAATTTTTGATTTCTTAAAGTTATAAAAGTGAAAACATTTAAAAGAATTTTTTCAGTAAAGTACAATTTATATTCTGGCTTTTAGAAAGCATGGGGTTTAGAACCCTACTCATATTAGTTTCTGCTCGTTTTGAGTTTAACCGTGTTATTAATTTTAATTTCTGTTTGTTATGGGTTTCATTTATTTATTGATACTGATTTATGGTAGTTTTATGCTTGGTAGATTATTTTGTTCTATTTTTGTTCATTTTTGATTTAATGGAGTTCTTTACATTTTTTGAAAAACTTATTTTGTGGAAAAATTTTCTTTTTTTTAATTTATTTCCGTTCGTTTTATATTGACATAGTCTTTTTCAGGGAGAAAGACTGAGCCTCTTTTAAAGTTAAACAACAACCCCTTCCAAAAAAACCTTAAATACCATCTGGGCATAACTTACAACCCTTGCGCCTAATCTCTGGGGTTTGTTTCAACCCCAAAAGCCTTGTTATATGATATTTAGACTATTTTGAATAGAATGGCTATCTCAAAATTTCTATTAGATGCATTTCGGGACAATACGACGTGTGTGTGGGGGGGGGAGGGGAGGAGAGGGGTAGCTGCCCTACGATCACTTTGACTCTTAAAAAGAGCACTAGAGCGTATGATTACCAATCCAATGAGCCCCCTCCAAAGTTTATATGACTACGCTTTCTATAAAAACCTTATATGTCCCCAGAGCATAACTTACAACCCTTATGCTGCGGGGATTTTTTATCCTCAAAAACATAATTTCCAGACCTTTCTGATACGCTGAACAAAATGGCTATCTCAAGTTTTGACTGTAAGTGTTTGGGGGAATGATGGTCGTGGGGGGGGGGGGTCATTTGCCCTCTAATCACTTTCGACTAATAAAAAAAGGCACTAGTCCTCTCAATTTCCAATTGAATGAGCCCTTTTTGAAGCTTCTACGGCAAAAATTTCTATAAAAAAAACCTTATAATAATAATAATAATAATTTATTTTTGCCCTCTATCGATACATTGAAAATGCACTAGAGGAGCACAAACAAAGAGAGAGAAAAAAAGAGAAAACAAACACAAATAGTTAACGAATACAGTACCAACATGTCTAACGAGAAAAAAAAAGACAAACAAGTGGAAACTTAAATCAACTGTGGAAACTTAAATCAACACTAAAATACTGGACCTAGCGATCTACAAGTAGAGATGACCCCAAAGGTCCGAGGGGGGCACCATATATGGGCATAGACTCCCTATCGATCCACGAACGGGTCAATGACCTCTTTTTCCAAGGTTGGAAACACGTGGTTAATTTATTGTTTCCAAGGAGAAATGTTTCCGGAAGTTTATTAATATCTTTGGAATTCGACCAGAATTGTTTCCGGGGCAAAGTTTAGATCACACGTGACGGATGATGTCATGGTTGATTGATTGACACGAAAGGGGAATTAATTTGCTGTTTCTAAGGGGAATTATTGATTCACGAAAGGGGAATTAATTTGTTGTTTCTAAGGGGAATTATTGATTCACGAAAGGGGAATTAATTTGTTGTTTCTAAGGGGAATTATTGATTCAAGAAAGGGGAATTAATTTGTTGTTTCTAAGGGGAAGGTGGGGAAGAGATATATTGATTGCGTAATCGAAGGGAGAGAATTCCCGAGAAATTGATTACATAATCGGTAGAACCCTATCAGGAGCTCGTGACGGGAATCCATTTATGTGCATAGAATGACGTAATCAACTAGGACAAATGGATTTCTGAGAAATTGATTACATAATCGGTAGAACCCTATCAGAAGGTCATGACGGGAATCCATTTATGTGCATAGAATGACTTAATCGACTAGGACAAATGAATTTCTGAGAAATTGATTACATAATCGGTAGAACCCTATCAGAAGGTCATGACGGGGGTCCATATATGGATATAGAATGACGTAATCGACTAGGACAAATGGATTTCTGAGAAATTGATTACATAATCGGTAGAACCCTATCAGAAGGTCATGACTGGACTCCAAGCAATACTTTTCAAAAGGCATTTCAGAACAAGTTCTTTTCTTAGTGACCGTCCTAAACCCATTTTCCAACATGAAGTACTTATCTTTTTCGCCCACAACTATACTTTACAGCTTTTTGGATACCTCAACACCAAGAAATACTTTTCAAAGACCATTTCAGAGCAAGTTACTTTCTTAATGTCCCTTCTAAACCCATTTTCCAACTTGAAGTACTTATCTTTTTCACCCACAAATATACTTTACAGCTTTTTGGATACCTCAACACCAAGAAATACTTTTCAAAGACCATTTCAGAGCAAGTTCCTTTCTTAATGTCCCTCCTAAACCATTTTCCAACTTGAAGTACTTATCTTTTTCATCACAACTATACTTTACGGCCTTTTGGTTACCTCAACACCAAGAAATACTTTTCAAAGACCATTTCAGAGCAAGTTACTTTCTTAATGTCCCTCCTAAACCCATTTTCCAACTTGAAGTACTTATCTTTTTCACCCACAACTATACTTTACAGCTTTTTGGATACCTCAACACCAAGAAATACTTTTCAAAGACCATTTCAGAGCAAGTTACTTTCTTAATGTCCCTCCTAAACCCATTTTCCAACTTGAAGTACTTATCTTTTTCACCCACAATTATACTTTACAGCTTTTGAATACCTCAACACCAAGAAATACTTTTCAAAGACCATTTCAGAGCAAGTTACTTTCTTAATGTCCCTCCTAAACACATTTTCCAACTTAAAGTACTTATCTTTTTCACCCACAACTATACTTTACAGCTTTTTGATTACCTCAAAACCAAGAAATACTTTTCAAAGACCATTTCAGAGCAAGTTACTTTCTTAATGTCCCTTCTAAACCCATTTTCCAACTTGAAGTACTTATCTTTTTCTTCCACAACTATACTTTACAGCTTTTTGGATACCTCAACACCAAGAAGTACTTTTCAAAGACCATTTCAGAGCAAGTTACTTTCTTAATGTCCCTTCTAAACCTATTTTCCAACTTGAAGTACTTATCTTTTTCACCCACAACTATACTTTACAGCTTTTTGGTTACCTCAACACCAAGAAATACTTTTCAAAGACCATTTCAGAGCAAGTTACTTTCTTAATGTCCCTCCTAAACCCATTTTACAAATTGAAGTGCCCATCCTTTTAGCTTAGAGTTTTATTTTGGTTTAGTTTTAGTTAAAAGTTTAGAGTTTTTAGCTTAGAGTCTTAGCTTAGAGCTTTTGTTAGAGTTCTAGTTTAGTTTTAATTAAGAGTTTAGAGTTTTTAGCTTAGAGTCTTAGCTTAGAGTTTTATTTAGAGTTCTAGTTTAGTTTAGTTTAGTTACAGTTAAGAATTTAGAGTTTTAGCTTAGAGTGTTAGCTTAGAATTTTACTTAAAGTTATAGTTTGGTTAAGTTTTAGTTAAGAGTTTCGAGTTTTAGCTTAGAGTCTTAGCTTAGAGTTTTTGTTAGAGTTCTAGTTTAGTTTAGTTTTAGTTAAGAGTTTAGAGTTTTACCTTAGAGTCTTAGCTTAGAGTTTTAGTTAGAGTTGAAGTTTAGTTTAGTTACAGTTAAGAGTTTCGAGTTTTAGCTTAGAGTCATACCTTAGAGTTTTACTTAAAGTTTTAGTTTGGCTAAGTTTTAGTTAAGAGTTTCGAGTTTTAGCTTAGAGTCTTAACTTAGACTTTTTTGTCAGAGTTCTAGTTTAGTTTAATTTTAGTTAAGAGTTTGATGTTTTAGCTTTGAGTTTCAGTTAGAGTTCTAGTTTAGTTTAGTTTTAGTTAAGAGTTTGGTGTTTTACCTTAGAGTCTTAGCTTAGAGTTTTAGTTAGAGTTCTAGTTTAGTTTTAGTTAAGAGTTTAGAATTTTAGCTTAGAGTCTTAGCTTAGAGTTTTTGTTAGAGTTCTAGTTTATTTTAGTTTTAGTTAAGAGTTTAGAGTTTTTAGCTTAGAGTCTTAGCTTAGAGTTTTTGTTGAAGTTCTAGTTTAGTTTTAGTTAATAGTTTAGAGTTTTAGCTTAGAGTCTTAGCTTAGAGTTTCTGTTAAAGTTGAAGTTTAGTTTAGTAATAGTTAAGAGTTTAGAGTTTTAGCTTAGAGTCTTAGCTTAGAGTTTTTGTTAGAGTTCTAGTTTAGTTTAGTTTTAGTTAAGAGTTTAGAGTTTTTAGCTTAGAGTCTTAGTATAGAGTTTTTGTTGAAGTTCTAGTTTAGTTTAGTAATAGTTAAGAGTTTAGAGTTGTAGCTTAGAGTCTTAGCTTAGAGTTTTTGTTAAAGTTGAAGTTTAGTTTAGTAATAGTTAAGAGTTTAGAGTTTTAGCTTAGATTCTTAGCTTAGAGTTTTAGTTTAGTTTACTTTTAGTTAAGAGTTTAGAGTTTTTAGCTTAGAGTCTTAGCTTAGAGTTTTTATTAGAGTTCTAGTTTAGTTTAGTTTTAGTTAAGAGTTTAGAGTTTTTTGCTTAGAGTCTTAGCTTAGAGTTTTAGTTTGAGTTCTAGTTTAGTTTAGTTTTAGTTAAGAGTTTAGAGTTTTACCATAGAGTCTTAGCTTAGAGTTCTAGTTAGAGTTGAAGTTTAGTTTAGTTACAGTTAAGAATTTAGCGTTTTAGCTTAGAGTCATAGCTTAGAGTTTTACTTAAAGTTGTAGTTTAGTTAAGTTTTAGTTAAGAGTTTGGTGTTTTACCTTAGAGTCTTAGCTTAGAGTTTTAGTTAGAGTTCTAGTTTAGTTTTAGTTAAGAGTTTAGAATTTTAGCTTAGAGTTTTTGTTAGAGTTCTATTTTATTTTAGTTTTAGTTAAGAGTTTAGAGTTTTTAGCTTAGAGTCTTAGTTTAGAGTTTTTGTTGAAGTTCTAGTTTAGTTTAGTTTTAGTTAATAGTTTAGAGTTTTAGCTTAGAGTCTTAGCTTAGATTTTTTGTTAGACTTGAAGTTTAGTTTAGTAATAGTTAAGAGTTTAGAGTTTTAGCTTAGAGTCATAGCTTAGAGTTTTACTTAAAGTTGTAGTTTAGTTAAGTTTTAGTTAAGAGTTTCGAGTTTTAGCTTAGAGACTTAGCTTAGAGTTATAGTTTAGTTTAGTTTTAGTTAAGAGTTTGGTGTTTTACCTTAGAGTCATAGCTTAGAGTTTTAGTTAGAGTTCTAGTTTAGTTTAGTTTTAGTTAAGAGTTTAGAATTTTAGCTTAGAGTCTTAGCTTAGAGTTTATGTTAGAGTTCTCGTTTATTTTAGTTTTAGTTAAGAGTTTAGAGTTTTTAGCTTAGAGTCTTAGCTTAGAGTTTTTGTTGAAGTTCTAGTTTAGTTTAGTTTTAGTTAATAGTTTAGAGTCTTAGCTTAGAGTTTTTGTTAGAGTTCTAGTTTAGTTTAGTCTTAACTTAGAGTTTTTTTTTATAGAGTTCTAGTTTAGTTTAATTTTAGTTAAGAGTTTGATGTTTTACCTTTGAGTTTCAGTTAGAGTTCTAGTTTAGTTTTAGTTTAGAGTTTTAGCTTAGACTTAGAGTTTTAATTAGAGTTCTAGTTTAGTTTAGTTTTAGTTAAGAGTTTAGAGTTTTTTGCTTAGAGTCTTAGCTTAGTTTTATTTAGAGTTCTAGTTTAGTTTAGTTTTAGTTAAGAGTTTAGAGTTTTACCATAGAGTCTTAGCTTAGAGTTTTAGTTAGAGTTAAAGTTTAGTTTAGTTAAAGTTAAGAATTTAGAGTTTTAGCTTAGTGTCATAGCTTAGAGTTTTACTTAAAGTTATAGTTTGGTTAAGTTTTAGTTAAGAGTTTCGAGTTTTAGCTGAGTTTTGCTTAGAGTTTTTGTTAGAGTTCTAGTTTAGTTTAGCTTTAGTTAAGAGTTTAGAGTTTTACCTTAGAGTCTTAGCTTAGAGTTTTTGTTAGAGTTCTAGTTTAGTTTAATTTTAGTTAAGAGTTTGATGTTTTACCTTTGAGTTTCAGTTAGAGTTCTAGTTTAGTTTACTTTTAGTTAAGAGTTTGGTGTTTTACCTTAGAGTCTTAGCTTAGAGTTCTAGTCTAGTTTAGTTTTAGTTAAGAGTTTAGGATTTTAGCTTAGAGTCTTAGCTTAGAGTTTTTGTTAGAGTTCTAGTTTATTTTAGTTTTAGTTAAGAGTTTAGAGTTTTTAGCCTAGAGTCTTAGCTTCGAGTTTTTGTCGAAGTTCTAGTTTAGTTTAGTTTTAGTTAATAGTTTAGAGTTTTAGCTTAGAGTCTTAGCTTAGAGTTTTTGTTAGAGTTGAAGTTTAGTTTAGTAATAGTTAAGAGTTTTAGCTTAGAGACTTAGCTTAGAGTTATAGTTAGAGTTGAAGTTTAGTTTAGTTATAGTTAAGAATTTAGAGTTTTTAGCTTAGAGTCGTAGTTTAGAGTTTTTGTTAGAGTTCTAGTTTAATTTAGTTAAGAGTTTAGAGTTTTATCATAGAGTCATAGCTTAGAGTTTTTGTTGAAGTTGAAGTTTAGTTTAGTCACAGTTAAGAATTTAGAGTTTTTAGCTTAGAGTCTTAGCTTAGAGTTTTACTTAGAGTTCTAGTTTAGTTTAGTTTTAGTTAAGAGTTTAGAGTTTTATCTTAGAGTCTTAGCTCAGACTTTTTGTTGAAGTTCTAGTTTAGTTTAGTTAAGAGTTTAGAGTTCTACCTTAGAGTCTTAGCTTAGAGTTTTACTTAGAGTTGAAGTTTAGTTTAGTTATAGTTAAGGGTTTATAGTTTTAGCTTGGAGTCTTAGCTTAGAGTTTTAGTTAGAGTTCTAGCTTAGTTTAGTTTTAGTTAAGAGTTTAGAGTTTTACCTTAAAGTCTTAGCTTAGAGTTTTTAGTTAGAGTTCTAGTTTAGTTTAGTTTTAGTTAAGAGTTTTAAGTTTTACCTTAAAGTGTTAGATTAGAGTTTTAGTTAGGGTTGAAGTTTCGTTTAGTTTAGTTATAGTTAAGAGTTTATAGTTTTAGCTTAGAGTCGTAGCTTAGAGTTTTAGTTAGAGTTATTGTTTAGTTTAGTTTTAGTTAAGAGTTATAGCTTAGAGGTTTAGCCTAGAATCTTAGCTTAGGGATTTAGTTAGAGTTGAAGTTTAGTCTAAACTAGCATAACCACAAAATTCCACAATATTGCATAGAAATATCAAAAAGCAATAGTGTGCAAAAAGCTATCTATCCCCCCATGTCGACTTTGTACCAGTTAGATTAGGTTAGCTTATCATGAGTGCTCATGATAAGCTAACCTAATCTAACCTAACTTAAACGTGGAGAAACCTAACCTCTAACTTAAACGTGGAGAAACCTAACCTCTAACCTAACCTAACCTATGGTTTTGGTATTTCTATGCAATATTGTGGAATTTTGTGGTTATGCTAGTTTAGACTAAACTTCAACTCTAACTAAATCTCTAAGCTAAGATTCTAGGCTAAACCTCTAAGCTATAACTCTTAACTAAAACTAAACTAAACAATAACTCTAACTAAAACTCTAAGCTACGACTCTAAGCTAAAACTATAAACTCTTAACTATAACTAAACTAAACGAAACTTCAACCCTAACTAAAACTCTAATCTAAGACTTTAAGGTAAAACTTAAAACTCTTAACTAAAACTAAACTAAACTAGAACTCTAACTAAAACTCTAAGCTAAGACTTTAAGGTAAAACTCTAAACTCTTAACTAAAACTAAACTAAGCTAGAACTCTAACTAAAACTCTAAGCTAAGACTCCAAGCTAAAACTCTAAACCCTTAACTATAACTAAACTAAACTTCAACTCTAAGTAAAACTCTACGCTAAGACTCTAAGGTAGAACTCTAAACTCTTAACTAAACTAAACTAGAACTTCAACAAAAACTCTGAGCTAAGACTCTAAGATAAAACTCTAAACTCTTAACTAAAACTAAACTAAACTAGAACTCTAAGTAAAACTCTAAGCTAAGACTCTAAGCTAAAAACTCTAAATTCTTAACTGTGACTAAACTAAACTTCAACTTCAACAAAAACTCTAAGCTATGACTCTATGATAAAACTCTAAACTCTTAACTAAACTAAACTAGAACTCTAACAAAAACTCTAAACTACGACTCTAAGCTAAAAACTCTAAATTCTTAACTATAACTAAACTAAACTTCAACTCGAACTATAACTCTAAGCTAAGACTCTAAGCTAAAACTCTAAACTCTTAACTATTACTAAACTAAACTTCAACTCTAACAAAAACTCTAAATTAAGACTCTAAGCTAAAACTCTAAACTATTAACTAAAACTAAACTAAACTAGAACTTCAACAAAAACTCTAAGCTAAGACTCTAAGCTAAAAACTCTAAACTCTTAACTAAAACTAAAATAAACTAGAACTCTAACAAAAACTCTAAGCTAAGACTCTAAGCTAAAATCCTAAACTCTTAACTAAAACTAAACTAGACTAGAACTCTAAGCTAAGACTCTAAGGTAAAACATCAAACTCTTAACCAAAAGTAAACTAAACTAGAACTCTAACTGAAACTCAAAGGTAAAACATCAAACTCTTAACTAAAATTAAACTAAACTAGAACTCTAACAAAAACTCTAAGCTAAGACTCTAAGGTAAAACTCTAAACTCTTAACTAAAACTAAACTAAACTAGAACTCTAACAAAAACTCTAAGCTAAGACTCAGCTAAAACTCGAGACTCTTAACTAAAGCTTAACCAAACTATAACTTTAAGTAAAAATCTAAGCTATGACACTAAGCTAAAACTCTAAATTCTTAACTTTAACTAAACTAAACTTTAACTCTAACTAAAACTCTAAGCTAAGACTCTATGGTAAAACTCTAAACTCTTAACTAAAACTAAACTAAACTAGAACTCTAAATAAAACTAAGCTAAGACTCTAAGCAAAAAACTCTAAACTCTTAACTAAAACTAAACTAAACTAGAACTCTAATTAAAACTCTAAGTCTAAGCTAAAACTCTAAACTAAAACTAAACTAGAACTCTAACTGGAACTCAAAGGTAAAACATCAAACTCTTAACTAAAATTAAACTAAACTAGAACTCTATAAAAAAAACTCTAAGTTAAGACTAAACTAAACTAGAACTCTAACAAAAACTCTAAGCTAAGACTCTAAGCTAAAAACTCTAAACTTTTAACTAAAACTAAACTAAACTAGAACTTCAACAAAAACTCTAAACTAAGACTCTAAGCTAAACACTCTAAACTCTTAACTAAAACTAAAATAAACTAGAACTCTAACATAAACTCTAAGCTAAGACTCTAAGCTAAAATTCTAAACTCTTAACTAAAACTAAACTAAACTAAACTAGAACTCTAACTAAAACTCTAAGCTATGACTCTAAGGTAAAACACCAAACTCTTAACTTATACTAAACTAAACTATAACTCTAAGCTAAGTCTCTAAGCCAAAACTCGAAACTCTTAACTAAAACTTAACTAAACTACAACTTTAAGTAAAACTCTAAGCTATGACTCTAAGCTAAAACTCTAAACTCTTAACTATTACTAAACTAAACTTCAAGTCTAACAAAAACTCTAAGCTAAGACTCTAAGCTAAAACTCTAAACTATTAACTAAAACTAAACTAAACTAGAACTTCAACAAAAACTCTAAACTAAGACTCTAAGCTAAAAACTCTAAACTCTTAACTAAAACTAAAATAAACTAGAACTCTAACAAAAACTCTAAGCTAAGACTCTAAGCTAAAATTCTAAACTCTTAACTAAAACTAAACTAGAACTCTAACTAAAACTCTAAGCTAAGACTCTAAGGTAAAACACCAAACTCTTAACTAAAACTTAACTAAACTACAACTTTAAGTAAAACTCTAAGGTATGACTCTAAGCTAAAACACTAAATTCTTAACTGTAACTAAACTAAACTTCAACTCTAACTAGAACTTTAAGCTAAGACTCTATGGTAAAACTCTAAACTCTTAACTAAAACTAAACTAAACTAGAACTCTAACTAAAACTCTAAGCTAAGACTCTAAGCAAAAAACTCTAAACTCTTAACTAAAACTAAACTAAACTAGAACTCTAATAAAAAATCTAAGCTAAGACTCTAAGCTAAAAAACTCTAAACTCTTAACTAAAAGTAAACTAAACTAAAACTCTAAGCTAAGAATCTAAGCTAAAACTCTTAACTATTACTAAACTAAACTTCAACTTTAACAAAAACTCTAAGCTAAGACTCTAAGCTAAAACTCTAAACTCTTAACTATTACTAAACTAAACTTCAACTTTAACAAAAACTCTAAGATAAGACTCTAAGCTAAAACTCTAAACTCTTAACTATTACTAAACTAAACTAGAACTTCAACAAAAACTCTATGCTAAGACTCTAAGCTAAAAACTCTAAACTCTTAACTAAAACTAAACTAAACTAGAACTGTAACAAAAACTCTAAGCTAGACTCTAAGCTAAAACTCTAAACTCTTAACTATTACTAAACTAAACTTCAACTTTAACAAAAACTCTAAGCTAAGACTCTAAGCTAAAACTCTAAACTATTAACTAAAACTAAACTAAACTAGAACTTCAACAAAAACTCTAAGCTAAGACTCTAAGCTAAAAACTCTAAACTCTTAACTAAAACTAAAATAAACTAGAACTCTAACAAAAACTCTAAGCTAAGACTCTAAGCTAAAATTCTAAACTCTTAACTAAAACTAAACTAAACTAGAACTCTAACTAAAACTCTAAGCTAAGACTCTAAGGTAAAACACCAAACTCTTAACTAAAACTAAACTAGAACTCTAACTGAAACTCAAAGGTAAAACATCAAACTCTTAACTAAAATTAAACTAAACTAGAACTCTATAAAAAAACTCTAAGTTAAGACTAAACTAAACTGGAACTCTAACAAAAATTCTAGGCTAAGACTCTAAGCTAAAAACTCTAAACTTTTAACTAAAACTAAACTAAACTAGAACTTCAACAAAAACTCTAAACTAAGACTCTAAGCTAAAAACTCTAAACTCTTAACTAAAACTAAAATAAAAACTAGAACTCTAACAAAAACTCTAAGCTAAGACTCTAAGCTAAAATTCTAAACTGTTAACTAAAACTAAACTAAACTAGAACTCTAACTAAAACTCTAAGCTATGACTCTAAGGTAAAACACCAAACTCTTAACTAAAACTAAACTAAACTATAACTCTAAGCTAAGTCTCTAAGCTAAAACTCGAAACTCTTAACTAAAACTTAACTAAACATACAACTTTAAGTAAAACTCTAAGCTATGAATCTAAGCTAAAACTCTAAACTCTTAACTATTACTAAACTAAACTTCAAGTCTAACATAAACTCTAAGCTAAGACTCTAAGCTAAAACTGTAAACTATTAACTAAAACTAAACTAAACTAGAACTTCAAAAAAAACTCTAAGCTAAGACTCTAAGCTAAAAACTCGAAACTCTTAACTAAAACTAAAATAAACTAGAACTCTAACAAAAACTCTAAGCTAAGACTCTAAGCTAAAATTCCAAACTCTTAACTAAAACTAAACTAAACTAGAACTCTAACTAAAACTCTAAGCTAAGACTCTAAGGTAAAACACCAAACTCTTAACTAAAACTAAACTAAACTAGAACTCTAGCTGAAACTCAAAGGTAAAACATCAAACTCTTAACTAAAATTAAACTAAACTAGAACTCTATCAAAAACTCTAAGTTAAGACTAAACTAAACTAGAACTCTAACAAAAACTCTAAGCTAAGCATCTAAGCTAAAAACTCTAAACTCTTAACTAAAACTAAAATAAACTAGAACTCTAACAAAAACTCTATGCTAAGACTCTAAGCTAAAATTCTAAACTCTTAACTAAAACTAAACTAAACTAGAAATCTAACTAAAACTCTAAGCTAAGACTCTAAGGTAAAACACCAAACTCTTAACTAAAACTAAACTAAACTAGAACTCTAACTGAAACTCAAAGGTAAAACATCAAACTCTTAACTAAAATTAAACTAAACTAGAACTCTAACAAAAAAGTCCAAGTTAAGACTCCAAGCTAAAACTCGAAACTCTTAACTAAAACTTAGCCAAACAACTAAAACTTTAAGTAAAACTCTAAGGTATAACTCTAAGCTAAAACTCGAAACTCTTAACTGTAACTAAACTAAACTTCAACTCTAACTAAAACTCTAAGCTAAGACTCTAAGGTAAAACTCTAAACTCTTAACTAAAACTAAACTAAACTAGAACTCTAACAAAAACTCTAAGCTAAGACTCTAAGCTAAAACTCGAAACTCTTAACTAAAACTTAACCAAACTATAACTTTAAGTAAAATTCTAAGCTAAGACTCTAAGCTAAAACTCTAAACTCTTAACTATTACTAAACTAAACTTCAACTTTAACAAAAACTCTAAGCTAAGACTCTAAGCTAAAACTCTAAACTATTAACTAAAACTAAACTAAACTAGAACTTCAACAAAAACTCTAAGCTAAGACTCTAAGCTAAAAACTCTAAACTCTTAACTAAAACTAAAATAAACTAGAACTCTAACAAAAACTCTAAGCTAAGACTCTAAGCTAAAATTCTAAACTCTTAACTAAAACTAAACTAAACTAGAACTCTAACTAAAACTCTAAGCTAAGACTCTAAGGTAAACACCAAACTCTTAACTCAAACTAAACTAGAACTCTAACTGAAACTCAAAGGTAAAACATCAAACTCTTAACTAAAATTAAACTAAACTAGAACTCTATAAAAAAACTCTAAGTTAAGACTAAACTAAACTGGAACTCTAACAAAAATTCTAGGCTAAGACTCTAAGCTAAAAACTCTAAACTTTTAACTAAAACTAAACTAAACTAGAACTTCAACAAAAACTCTAAACTAAGACTCTAAGCTAAAAACTCTAAACTCTTAACTAAAACTAAAATAAACTAGAACTCTAACAAAAACTCTAAGCTAAGACTCTAAGCTAAAATTCTAAACTGTTAACTAAAACTAAACTAAACTAGAACTCTAACTAAAACTCTAAGCTATGACTCTAAGGTAAAACACCAAACTCTTAACTAAAACTAAACTAAACTATAACTCTAAGCTAAGTCTCTAAGCTAAAACTCGAAACTCTTAACTAAAACTTAACTAAACATACAACTTTAAGTAAAACTCTAAGCTATGAATCTAAGCTAAAACTCTAAACTCTTAACTATTACTAAACTAAACTTCAAGTCTAACATAAACTCTAAGCTAAGACTCTAAGCTAAAACTGTAAACTATTAACTAAAACTAAACTAAACTAGAACTTCAAAAAAACTCTAAGCTAAGACTCTAAGCTAAAAACTCGAAACTCTTAACTAAAACTAAAATAAACTAGAACTCTAACAAAAACTCTAAGCTAAGACTCTAAGCTAAAATTCCAAACTCTTAACTAAAACTAAACTAAACTAGAACTCTAACTAAAACTCTAAGCTAAGACTCTAAGGTAAAACACCAAACTCTTAACTAAAACTAAACTAAACTAGAGCTCTAACTGAAACTCAAAGGTAAAACATCAAACTCTTAACTAAAATTAAACTAAACTAGAACTCTATCAAAAAACTCTAAGTTAAGACTAAACTAAACTAGAACTCTAACAAAAACTCTAAGCTAAGCATCTAAGCTAAAAACTCTAAACTCTTAACTAAAACTAAAATAAACTAGAACTCTAACAAAAACTCTAAGCTAAGACTCTAAGCTAAAATTCTAAACTCTTAACTAAAACTAAACTAAACTAGAAATCTAACTAAAACTCTAAGCTAAGACTCTAAGGTAAAACACCAAACTCTTAACTAAAACTAAACTAAACTAGAACTCTAGCTGAAACTCAAAGGTAAAACATCAAACTCTTAACTAAAATTAAACTAAACTAGAACTCTAACAAAAAAGTCCAAGTTAAGACTCCAAGCTAAAACTCGAAACTCTTAACTAAAACTTAGCCAAACAACTAAAACTTTAAGTAAAACTCTAAGGTATAACTCTAAGCTAAAACTCGAAACTCTTAACTGTAACTAAACTAAACTTCAACTCTAACTAAAACTCTAAGCTAAGACTCTAAGGTAAAACTCTAAACTCTTAACTAAAACTAAACTAAACTAGAACTCTAACAAAAACTCTAAGCTAAGACTCTAAGCTAAAACTCGAAACTCTTAACTAAAACTTAACCAAACTATAACTTTAAGTAAAATTCTAAGCTAAGACTCTAAGCTAAAACTCTAAATTCTTAACTGTAACTAAACTAAACTAAACTAGAACTCTAAATAAAACTCTAAGCTAAGACTCTAAGCTAAAACTCTAAACTCTTAACTAAAACTAAACTAAACTAGAACTCTAACAAAACTCTAAGCTAAGACTCTAAGCTAAAAACTCTAAACTTTTAACTAAAACTAAACCAAACTAAAACTCTAAGCTAAAAGGATCGGTACTTCAATTTGTAAAATGGGTTTAGGAGGGACATTAAGAAAGTAACTTGCTCTGAAATGGTCTTTGGAAAGTATTTCTTGGTGTTGAGGTAACCAAAAAGCTGTAAAGTATAGTTGTGGGTGAAAAAGATAAGTACTTCAAGTTGGAAAATGGGTTTAGAAGGGACATTAAGAAAGCAACTTGCTCTAAAATGGTCTTTGAAAAGTATTTCTTGGTGTTGAGGTATCCAAAAAGCTCTAAAGTATAGTTGTGGTTGAAAAAGATAAGTACTTCAAGTTGGAAAATGGGTTTAGAAGGGACATTAAGAAAGTAATTTGCTCTGAAATGGTCTTTGAAAAGTATTTCTTGGTGTTGAGGTAACCAAAATGCTGTAAAGTATAGTTGTGGGTGAAAAAGATAAGTACTTTAAGTTGGAAAATGGGTTTAGGAGGGACATTAAGAAAGTAACTTGCTCTGAAATCGTCTTTGAAAAGTATTTCTTGGTGTTGAGGTATTCAAAAGCTGTAAAGTATAGTTGTGGGTGAAAAAGATAAGTACTTCAAGTTGGAAAATGGGTTTAGGAGGGACATTAAGAAAGTAACTTGCTCTGAAATGGTCTTTGAAAAGTATTTCTTGGTGTTGAGGTATCCAAAAAGCTGTAAAGTATAGTTGTGGGTGAAAAAGATAAGTACTTCAAGTTGGAAAATGGGTTTAGGAGGGACATTAAGAAAGTAACTTGCTCTGAAATGGTCTTTGAAAAGTATTTCTTGGTGTTGAGGTAACCAAAAGGCTGTAAAGTATAGTTGTGATGAAAAGATAAGTACTTCAAGTTGGAAAATGGTTTAGGAGGGACATCAAGAAAGGAACTTGCTCTGAAATGGTCTTTGAAAAGTATTTCTTGGTGTTGAGGTATCCAAAAAGTTGTAAAGTATAGTTGTGGGTGAAAAAGATAAGTACTTCAAGTTGGAAAATGGGTTTAGAAGGGACATTAAGAAAGTAACTTGCTCTGAAATGGTCTTTGAAAAGTATTTCTTGGTGTTGAGGTATCCAAAAAGCTGTAAAGTATAGTTGTGGGCGAAAAAGATAAGTGCTTCATGTTGGAAAATGGGTTCAGGACGGTCACTAAGAAAAGAACTTGTTCTGAAATGCCTTTTGAAAAGTATTGCTTGGAGTCCAGTCATGACCTTCTGATAGGGTTCTACCGATTATGTAATCAATTTCTCAGAAATCCATTTGTCCTAGTCGATTACGTCATTCTATATCCATATATGGACCCTCGTCATGACCTTCTGATAGGGTTCTACCGATTATGTAATCAATTTCTCAGAAATCCATTTTTCCTAGTCGATTACGTCATTCTATGCACATAAATGGATTCCCGTCATGACCTTCTGATAGGGTTCTACCGATTATGTAATCAATTTCTCAGAAATCCATTTGTCCTAGTTGATTACGTCATTCTATGCACACAAATGGATTCCCGTCACGAGCTGCTGATAGGGTTCTACCGATTATGTAATCAATTTCTCGGGAATTCTCTCCCTTCGATTACGCAATCAATATATCTCTTCCCCACCTTCCTCTTAGAAACAACAAATTAATTCACCTTTCTTGAATCAATAATTCCCCTTAGAAACAACAAATTAATTCCCCTTTCGTGAATCAATAATTCCCCTTAGAAACAACAAATTAATTCCCCTTTCTTGAATCAATAATTCCCCTTAGAAACAGCAAATTAATTCCCCTTTCGTGTCAATCAATCAACCATGACATCATCTGTCACGTGTGATCTAAACTTTGCTCCGGAAACAATTCTGGTCGAACTCCAAAGATATTAATAAACTTCCGGAAACATTTCTCCTTGGAAACAATATATTAACCACGTGTTTCCAACCTTGGAAAAAGAGGTCATTGACCCGTTCGTGGATCGATAGGGAGTCTATGCCCATATATGGTGCCCCCCTCGGACCTTTAGGGTCATCTCTACTTCTACCCATTCATATATCATAAAGGTTAAACAGAAAGTCTAATAAATTCCTACATCGGTCATCAAATGGCAAATAAATCGTATGCCTCACAGAATAAATCCTATGGCTTATAAAATATACATTACAGAACAACGAGATGAGATATTTAGAGGCTTTTTTGGCTATTGATCACTAGTAATGTCACGGTGACGTTGACAACTTGGCAATCTTGGGGCTTACTTCTCCTTACTATATACATACATATAAATACATACATACACATACATATACATACATACATACGTATACATATATACATACATACACACATACGTACATACATACATATATACCCACACATACACACAAACACATACACATTTGTTACCCTTTTTCGCTACATTAAAAGAATAATGCACTAGAGGAGTAATAAAGAGAAAAGAACAAAACACAAAAAATCATCAGCTATACATCAAAGTGACAACCACCACTGACGAGAAAAACAACCGAAACATAAAAGACTGCTCAGACTGGGGACTAAATTTCTATTCCACCGTATATAGAAGATGGTTAAGCGGAAAATCTGATATTTTCTTGCAACGGTTTTCAAATCGAGCCGATAATTCTTCCATCTTCTCAGATGTATCAAAGACATGGTATTTTTTTACAAATGTATGAGTTACGGAACCATAGAGGAATACCAACAAAGAATTTAGCAAACCGGTAAAATTGAACCCTAATTTGTTTCTTTTCTGTTGACGAAAAAATTTTCCAAAATGGAGTTAGAAAAAACACGTGCGGTGCAAACATAGAGTTGTAGAGCTTTCGTAATGTATACTTGTCAAGTTGCCCTTTAACTTTTGCTAGCAAACCATATGTTTTGCGAAGTTTCTTTTTCAAATCATTAATAACCAGAGTGCGTGTCGCTCTTATCGATGACCCAAAATGAGCACCTAAATACTTGAGTGAATCAGACTTAGGAAGAATGATCGAGCCTACTTTAAGGGACTCTGAATGTGTCTTTTAATTCTGGTTTACTATCATAAACTCAATTATCGACGGTTCAATAGCAAGGCCAATATTAGACAAACTAGCTTGAAGAGCCTCAAAAGCCCTTCCATTGATGACAGGTTATCAGCAAGAAGAAGTATATCATCTGCATACGACAGGTGACTAATATCGATATGACCATCAATAATATAGGGTGGAATATTTCTCGTCTCAGTTCTAAGTGCATTGTTGAATATTTGCGGACTTACTGAGCCCTGCTTTACCCCGCGCTTTACAGGAATGGGACATGTCAAACCGTTACTAGAATGGACCCGGACAATTGAATTCTGGTACCAATTCCAAAGGCACGCGCAAATAAAGCCGCTAGTTCCGCTATTTAACAAAGCAACTAAAGATTGTGAATGCAAAATTGAATCAAAAGCCTTAGCTATATCAACCGCGCATACATACAGACTCTTCTTCATCATCTTGTGATGTTCCATTATAGACAAGAACACAGAATGTGTATTTTGAACTACTATTCCTCACCTGAAACCAAATTGATGATCCCCAAAATCACACTTTTCACGCAGAAACGGGCAAATTATTTTTTCAAGTAACTTTCTAAGCACTGAGCATATGGTTATAGGTCTATATGAAATGCATAGCGCGGGGTCCTTATTCTTTTTAGACACACATGTAACTAGCCCTTCACATAAAGTCTTAGGGACATACTGTTGGGACAAAGATATCTGAAATAACAGAGCTAAGTGTTCAAACAGCACATGTGTACCATACTTCAAATGCTCTACTTGCAGACCATCCACACCAGGGGCTTTGCCTATTTGAAGAAGACGAATGTGAGTTAATAGCATAGAAGGTGTAATAGTGATGTAATTTTTGGGGGATTCAGCTTTGACAATTGTTTCTGCAATATTCCATGGAAATCTGTGTCAATTGGTGGTGGGTCGCAAGCAAATATTGATGAGAAATGAGTGTGCCATTCAGTGTTGGTAATTTGATTTGTCAGGGTTGAAGTGGAACGTGTAAGTTTAGTAACCTCTTTCCACAAAAGCTGTGGATTATCCTGTATTGAAAGTGATAAATTTTCAAATTGGCATTTTTTCCAATTTGTCACAACTCTCTGAAAATTCTGCTTCGTCCATTTAACTAAACCGAAAACTATACCTGAACGAGGTCTGTTGCAATCCTTCCATATTCCATACCAAAAACGATGAAAGAGTTTAGCCTCCTTTAACCCAGGAAAATCCGACCATCCCCTTTTACGCGCGTTAGTTTTTACTGATTCAGCAGGGACGGCGACATATGTGACAACCTTTAGAGAATGTAATATTTCAGCAAGGTAACAATCAACATCCAGGGGGTCCCCACGACGCGAAAAACAAAGGTGATATGGTATCTTAATTTTACGCAACATAGAATTTAAATTTTCATGATACAACTCTATATCTATTTTATCCCACGACCTCTTTGTGAACCGTTTTCTCACCCCTGATCCGCCACTTAAAGACGCTGGAATAGAACAGGACAGTTCTAAATATGAATTACCACTAATTAAAAAATCGTGTGATAC
Organism: Artemia sinica; assembly: GCA_027921565.1. Classification (NCBI taxonomy): domain Eukaryota; kingdom Metazoa; phylum Arthropoda; class Branchiopoda; order Anostraca; family Artemiidae; genus Artemia; species Artemia sinica. The sequence continues at coordinate 28,426,026 of CM051269.1, forward strand.
ATGTACGTTAAGGCTCGCCGATTCTTGAAGATCTGTTATAATGAAGTCCAAATCTGAGGTATTACCGGAGTTGTGCAGATGCGTGTATGTCTGATCTTTATGTAAAATATGTAGGTGAGATGGAAAAGAGGCTTTTAACGTCTGAGAAAGGGAAACATTATCATTCTTTAAGTCTGTGTTAATGTCTCCGCAAAGCAGAATTTTTTTTTCCTCATGCCCTAATTTTATGCGTGACTTTTGATAATCTGGCACATGCTAACGCGAATTTGTGATTTGAAGTAGCATTACGATAATTAGTTGGCATGTATACACACAATACAGTTACACCTCCTAAATCAACAGCAATAAATAAATCATTAGCATCAACTAATTTACTCCGTAACTTTTATAAGTATAGCAACTGCGAGACCACCTGACGGTCGGCCCAGCGACGTTTTAGCAGGACGAATAAAAAAAGCATGGTCATCTGACAGCTCAAGCCGCATAGCATTATCCGAATTTAGTAGGTGTTCGACGATGCACACTATATCAAATAGACCAAAAGTGAAAGCTAATACATCTAGCTTTGCTCTGACACCATTAATGTTATGGAACAGAAGCTTAACACTAGTTGGGTCATTACTTTTCATTGTCTTTTCCCGGACGGAACTCGGGGGTATGACTGGGGAGCCAGATTATCACTGCGAGCTGAAAGCCTGCCCCATGGGCAGGCTTTCAGCTCGTCCATGGGTATAACTTAGGACCCTTGTCTTGAGGGCTATGGAGGGGGGGGGGGGGGTTGTCATCCTCATACATAATTTCCAGACCTTTCAACTACGTTGAATAAAATGGCCATATCAAAATGTTGATCGGAAATGCTTGGGGAAATGATGGGCATGGGGCGGGGATATTTCTCCCTCCGATTACTTTCGACGGACAATAGCCCTCTCAATTTCCAATCTAAAGACCCCTTTTTCAAGTTTTTACGACAACGCAATCTATAAAAACATTATATGTCCCCAGGGCATAACTTACAATCTTAGCCCTGTAGGCTGTGGTGGGGGTTGTCATACTCAAAAACATAATTTCTGGACCCTTCAACTACGTTCAATAAAATGGCTATATCTAAATGTTGATCGGAAGTGTTTGGAGAAATGATCGGCGTGGGCGGGGGGGCATTCGCCCTCTGATCGCTTTTGACTATTAATAAGGGCATTAGCGATCTCAATTCCCAATTGAATGAGCCCTTTTTGAAGTTTCTACGACAACGCTTTCTATAAAATCCTTATATGCCCCCAGGGCATAACTTACAACCTTAGCCCTGGGGGCTGTGGGGGTTGTTATGCTCAAAAACATAATTTCCGGACCCTTCAACTACGTTCAATAAAATGGCTATATCAAAATGTTAATCAAAAGGGTTTGGGGAAATGATGGGCGTGGGGAGGGGGCTTTCGCCCTCCAATCGCTTTTGACTATTAATAAGGGCACTAACCCTCTCAATTCCGAATTTAATGAGCCCTTTTTGAAGTTTCTACGATAATGTTTTCTATAAAATCCTTATATGCCCCCAGGGCATAACTTACAACCTTAGCCCTGGGGGCTGTTGGGGGTTTGTCATCCTCAAAGACAAAATTTCTGGACCTTTGTACTACGTTGAAAAAAATGGCTATCTGAAAATTTTGATTGAATGTGCTCGGGGAAATGGTAGGCGTGAGAGGGGGTTACTTGCCCTTCAATCACTTTTGACTATTAAAAAGAGCACTGGCTCTCTAAATTTCCAATTGAATGAGCCCTTTTTTAAGTTTCTACAACACCGTTTTCTGTCAAAACCTTATATGCCCCAGGACATACTTCACAACCCTTACTCTAAGGGCTATGGGGGGTGTCATCCTTAAAGACCTAATTTCTTTAACTCTCAATTACGTTGAAAAAATAGCTATCTCAAAATTTTGATTGGATGGGTTTGGGTAAATGGTGGGTATGAGAGGGGGGTTAGTTGCCCTCCAATCACTTTCTACTATTAAAAAGGGCACTAGCCCTTTCAATTTCCAATCGCATGAGCCACTTTTAAAGTTTCTACAACAACGCTTTCTATAAAAACTTTATGCTCCCCAAGGGCATAACTTACAACCCTTGCCCTGAGGGGTGTGGGGGGGGGTATCATCCTCAAAGACAAAATTTCCAAAACTGTCAACTGTGTTGAACAAAATGGATGTCTCAAAATTTTGATTGCATGTGTTTGGGGAAATGGTGGGTGTGAGAGGGGGGTTAGTTGCCCTCCAATCACTTTCGACTATTAAAAAGGGCACTAGTCCTTTCAATTTCCAACTGAATGAGTTCTTTTTGAAGTTTCTACGACAACGCTTTCTATAAAAACCTTATATGCCCCAAGGGCATAACTTACAACCCTTGCCCTGAGGGGTGTGGGGGGTTTGTCATCCTCAAAGATATAATTTCCAGAACTTTCAACTACGTTGAACAAAATGACTATCTCAAAATTATGATTGGATGTGTTTGGGAAAATGGTGGGCGGGAGAGGGGGGTTATCTGCCCTCCAATCACTTTCGACTATTAAAAAGGGCACTAGCCCTTTCAATTTCCAATCAAATGAGCCCTTTTTGAAGTTTCTACGACAACGCTTTCTATAAAAACCTTATATGCCCCCAGGGCATAACTTACAACCCTTCCCCTGAGGGCTCTGAGGGGGTTATCATCCTCAAAGACATAATTTCCAAAACTGTCAACTGTGTTGAACAAAATGGATGTCTCAAATTTTGATTGCATGTGTTTGGGGAAATGGTGGGTGTGAGAGGGGGGTTAGTTGCCCTCCAGTCACTTTCAATCAATTTCCAATTGAATGAGCCCTTTTTGAAGTTTTTCCGACAAAGCTTTCTATAGAAACCGTATATACCCCCAGGGCATAACTTACCAATACGGACAGCTATAGCAAAGGCCATTGCTAAATTGTCTCAAGTAATCAAAATCTAAAAACGTATCGAAAATGAAAATGAAGAGCTAAGACATGGGCAGTTGGAAGATATGCGAAAACGACAAATAGAGTGTGTTAAAAATGAAAATGAAGGGCAAAGACACATGCAGTTAGAAGATATACGACACCGAACAAGTGTTGGATTCAAAAATGAAAATGAAGAGAAGCGAGTCAATGAAAATCAACCTGGACAGCGAGAGTCATAACGTGTCAAAATTGAAAATGATAGCGATGATGATTGGATTCGGGATTTTGACATGGATAAGGTCATCAATGCCTATCATACCTTTGTTAAAAAATAAAGGTTCGGCGATATGTATTTAATAATGACGAAATATAAGCCGAGGTGTAACGAAGGAAACAAATTGAAAATGATAGCGATCATGATTGGGTTTTGGATTTTGACATGGATAAGGTCATAAGAGAGATTAAGTTGCGTAAAGAGCAAAAAAAATGGTAATTGCAAATATTTATATATATATATATATATATATATATATATATATATATATATATATATATATATATATATATATATATATATATATATATATATATATATATATATATATATATATATATATATATATATATATATATATATATATATATATATATATATACATATATATATATATATATATATATATATATATATATATATATATATATATATGTATATATATATATGCAATTACCATTTTTTTTGCTCTTTACGCAATTAAATCTCTTTTCATACGAAAGTGTATTCAAAGATATTTGATTATTATAGCAAGTCCGATTTCTAACAACGATTTCTACTAAGCTTAAAACTTTTGGTTTTATTTTTTAAGGTTTTCGAATTGTTGTAATCCCTTGCTGAAATATATACAAATATTTTTGCAACTACTGTTTTTTGCTCTTTCCGCAATTCAATGTCTTTTCCTATTGCAGTTTATTCAAAGAAATTTGATTATTACAGCGAAGTCCGATTTCTTATAACGATTTCTACTAAACTTCAAACTTTTGGTTTTCTTTTTAAGGTTCTTCTTTTTTTTCTTCTTCTTTTTTTTGAAACTGTTGCAATCCCTTGTTAAAATATATACAAATATTTTTGCAATTATCAGTTTTTTGCTCTTTAAGCAATTTAATGTACTTCTCCATACCTGAAAATCTTCAATTTTTCCTGATATGCGTGACAAGTGTGACAATGTCATTGCAATACTGATGTATATAAAAATTATGTTAAAATTATGTTGCTCAAATAAATAGTTTTTTTTTCCAAAATTAAGGCTCTTAAGGAATTACCAGTGTTTTGCTCTTTACGCAATTTAATGTCTTTCATACTGTGTATTTTCAAAGATATTTGATTATTAAGCGAATCTAATTTTTAACAGCGATTTCTGCTAAACTTCAAACTTTTGTTTTTATTTTTTAAAGTTTTTGAATTGTTGTAATCCCTTGTTAAAATATATACAAATATGTGTGCAATTACAAGTATTTTTTTTTTCTTTAGGTAATTTAATGTCTTTTCAAAATGCCGTCTATTAAAAGACGTTTGATTATTACAATTTTTTCCAAAATTAAGGTTCTTAACGAATTTTGCCAGACTTCTGACCTATCTAGATCGTCGTTTATGCTGCTGTGGATTTTTATTATGTAAATCAAAAGTCAATATGTGAATCTTAGGTTTTCAAAGGAATTATCTGCAATATCAAAGGAAACGACGAAGTTAATTATATTGAAACATCCAGGGCATGTTGAGGGGGGGGGTGTCAAACTAGATGAAATGAAACTGTATGCCTCCAAGTCGCCAAAAGGGCGTAACTATGAGATCTTAGGAACGCCTATGAGCATTAAGTTGAAATCTTTTGGGCATGTTGAACGGGATGTTGAGCTGAATCAAAAGAAACTGAGTGTATCCAAAGAGTCAAAAACGTTTTTGTGATGCTTCAGGAATGACTGAAAGCGTTAAGTTGAGACTTCCATGGCATATTGACTGAGATGTTGAAGTAAATCAAAAGACACTATGTGCGTTCACGGTGGTCAGAAGTATTTGTCTGCGATATCTCAGGAAGGCTTAAGAGAATTAAGTTGAAAAATTTAAGGCACATTGAGGAATAAACATTAGTGGTCAGAATAGCTTCAATCCTATAGAAGACCAATGATGTGCAAGTTTTCCATCCATTTATTTAAATAACATTCTAGGCACCTATTAATTCGAAGTTCTAGAGTACAATTATTATAAAAATTACCTGTTTATTAACGAATAAAAAGAAACTGCCCGGTGGTCCTAGAATATCGTGGGAGGACTCATTGGAACGGAAATTAAAAGTTCTAGTTCGCTTTTTAAGTGACCAAAAAAACGGAGGGCAACTAGGCCCCCTCCCACGCTCATTTTTCCCCAAAGTCACCTGATCAAAATTTTGATGATAGCCATTTTATTCAGCACGGTCGAAAATATGATAAAATTAACTTTTAGGATGACTTAATTCCCCAAAGTCCCCGGGGGAGGGCTGAAAGTTATGAACTTTACCCAATGTTAACATATATTATTGGTTATTGGGAAATAAACAGACGTTTTCAGGGGAGATTTTATCTGGTAGTGGGGGGGGGAGGTCGGAGTTATGTGGGAGGATCTTTCCACGGAGGAAGTTTTCATGGGGGAAGGGACATTGCTATGAAGGGGGCTCCAGATTTCCCAGCATTATTTAAAAAAAAAGATCAGAAATTAAATAAAAAAACAAGTTTTTCAACTGAAAGTAAGGAGCAACATCAAAACTTAAAACGAACAGAAAATATTGCGTATATAATCGGGCTTACCCCCTAGTCAATAACTCGCTCTTTAAGCCAAAGATTTTTTAGTACTTTTAAAAGCTATTTATTCGAATTAACGGTCTTTGTGATTAAGGGGTCATCTTTAAAGAATGGGAACACAATTCGAACTTTAGCGTAAAGAGCGAGGTATTGACTAGGGGGCTAACCCCCTAATATACGTATTAAAAATATATGAATATAGAAGTTCGTTACGTAAGTTAATTCGTAAGTTACGTATATTTATTACTAATAAAAACGTTCGTAAATAAAATTAAAGAACTTTCGAGTGAGCCATTTAACCAAATAAAAGCAAAATTAATATGTGAATTTTGTTTTAATTATTCATGTACGGTGAGCCAAGATCAAAACCTGCATTAATTCAAAAACGTTCAAAGCTTAAATAAAAAAACACAAGTTTTTTTTAACTGAAAGTAAGGAACGACGTTAAAACCTAAAACGAACAGAAATTATTCCGTATATGAAAGGGGCTGTCCCCTCCCCAACGCCCGCTCTTGACGCTAAAGTTTGACTTTCTCACAACTCTATTTTTTTTAACAATAAAACACTTTAGCGTAAAGAGCGAGGCGTTGAGTCCCTTTCATATACGGAATAATTTCTGTTCGTTTTAAGTTTTAACGTCGCTCCTTACTTTCAGTTAAAAAAAACCTGTTTTTTTTATTTAATCTATATAGACAAAATCGAATGTATGTGTGTCCTATAGGCATTACTACACTGTTAATACGACTTACCAAGAAATTATACGAAGTTGTTGAGTACATTCTTGCGAAAGTTATTTTTTATTCCTAAAGTCGCGGATTCAGGTAAAATTAAATATCTAATTTGCCGCGAGTCTTTTACCGAGGTCTTAGATAAATCTCTAAACATCTTTTGAAAGAATCAACAGTGAAACTCTTAGGGATAACATTTCCGCGAAGAATATACCAAATTGAAGTGCAATGTCGAATGCTATTCTTTAAATTCTGTATTCTCGGCGTTCCAACCTAAAAAAAAAAAAAATAACCAAGCTGTGTATTTTCGTGCCTGTCTTATCGGTTCAACAATGGGGGCCACAATACGAGAAAGCTCTAGCCAGGGGTGAATTTATGTACTTGCAGAAAACAGCCATTGACGCTACATCAGACCTCTTAGTATTAGACTGGAGAGAGTTATGGGAAACAACGGAATCTGCCCTAATACCCCTATTTTGGATCTTTGAGAAAAGTGCTAAAGACCTTTTTGGGGCGCCATCATACAGCAGGTATCCAAACTCGATGATGAGGCTGATACAAGAAGTGTAAAGTGGGATTATCGAGCTGAAGGGTAGAAGATGTTTCCAGTGAAGGGTGATCCCAAACTTTCTTTCGCAGAAGGTTCTCAACCCTCCGAGGTGGGTTTTCCAAGAGAGGTCTGTAGATAATTGGAATCCGAGGAGACAAAGCTCATCGACTTTCTTAAAGCTTCGATATTACTTCCATCACTTTCGATCGGGAGATCATCAGTTCCTTTGTTTTAGATGTATTGAAACTAACCCTCCAGGCATCAGACAACTTTTCAATTTCCGAAAGATGCGTTTGTAGGGCAGGGAGGTTTAAATTAGGTCTTCATGGTTTGGGATGTCTACATATGCTGTGGTGTCATCGTCAAAATGGTGCAGAGGGCTCGCAAGGTTGTTCTCCATGTCATTTATGTAGAGAATGAAAAGCTTAGCTCCCAATATACTACATTTGTGCATCCCTGCCTCTATTGGACATTCGAGGGAAGTAAACGCGTCAAGAAAAACCCACAGTGAACAATCAGAAAAAAGTTCTCAGTCACTTTTAACAGACGCCCTCTGACCGCATACGCGTAAGGCTTCTGTAGTAGGTCATGATGCCATACTCTGTCAAAAGCTTTACCAATGTCGAATGACAATAACCTGATGTCTTATCCTTTTTCTAGAAGTTCGATCCACTCCTGATGTCGGGTTATTAAGCAGTCAAGCGTTGAACATCTTTGGCGGGATCCATATTGTTGGTCACCTAAAATGTCTTTTGACTCCAGGTGCTAATAAAGAGGATGATTGGAAATGCTTTCGTTAGCTTTCCCAGTGTAGGAGAGGAGGCCTTTTTGGCCTATGTGAGCCTAGCTCATTGAATTGCCACTTGACTTACGTATAGGAATGACATGGACCGATTTAGATGTGTTTAAAAAGGTTCTGAAGGAAAAACACAGCTGGAAAAGCGATGACTAAGGTTCAACTAATTTGGCATTGCAGGACTTCAAGACTACGTTTGGTATACTGTCGAAACTCATAGATTGGGTCACATCAAGACGCAGTAGATTGCGAAGTATCGGAATCACTCCTCTCGAGGAGTTCACAAGATTAAGGACAATATCAGTTCGATCATGGAAATCGGAAACTTCTTTACCGTCGTCATTCAGATTTGAGATATTGGAAAACGCCCTAGCAAGAGCTTCAATCTTTGCCTATGGATTTTGATCGATAGTCCCGTAGTGAATTCTTAGCGAAGGAATGAAGTTCCTTTAGGAGACGGTAAGCCTCTTTGATAATTCTCCATCAACTCTTAGCAGAAGCATTTTGAAGCTTGGTAGCAAATTGCTCTTTGTACTGAACACGTGCCTACCAAATCGTGTGAACTGCGTCTTCATGGGCTTTTGTGAAATAAATTCAGCCATTTTCGATCTTAGGGAGTAATCAGCGCTTGTGTACCTTTTGCTTTGCTCGGATAACTTTTTTTTTGCAGTGGATGTTGAACCAAGGTTTGTCCATGCTGGACACATTGCACACCAAGATTTGCTTCGATGGGATATAACTTGCGATACAGTTGACTATGGCCAGCTGATACTTTTCTGCAGCTTCCTCGGGCCCTTCAAGGAGGAAGGCTCCCCATTTTTGAGAAGTAATTGCGTTTCTTAAGTCATCCCCATTTTTTTTTTTTTTTTTTTTTGTACTGCCAAATTTATCGCTCGTGTTTTATAGGGGGAAGAGTATGAAGAGTTTCATGCACACTGATGGCAGCGGGATCACTTGTGAAGGCATGAACATCAAACTTGAGGGATTGTGGTTGATCCGTAAGGAAGAGATTAAGACAAGATTAGGCCATCGTAGGTTTCAAATCTAACCAGTTGTCTGAGCTCATACGAAAGAAAAAGATCATAATGGTCTGGTGTTTTGAGCCACACGCTATTATAGACGTTGAAATCCCCACGTTGGTGTTGAGCATGATGGCAGACTTAGCGTATGTTTCCCGAATTTAATGAAGGGAGGTTTCAAGATAGTTAGTAGTTTGGCAGATTGGAGGGTTATATGCATTGCCAATGATCACCGACTTATTTGGAAGGGTCACCCTAACCTACAAAGCTTCTTCACTTGCTGAATTTGGGACAGTCGTAAATGAGTATTTGGTCCGTAAATGAGTATTTGACCAGGTTTTTGGCCCTGTATATAAACGGAAGCACCTCCTCCTCGTCCATATTTCGCACCGTTGGTGCTTATTCGGTCTTACCTGACGAGCGTGTACCGCTGAATGGCAACCTCACTGCTCTGTATCTCGGGGTTAAGATTGATCTCAGTAATGCGCATTTGACAGAGTTTGCCAACTATAGGGACCGGTCAAATTAGTTCCGAGACCTCGTACATTGCAGTAGGCTATCGTATACAAGTCCGAATGGATTGTCTGTAAGCGTGCCAAAGGTTGTCTACGAGAGGTCAGTTTGATCTAATTTCAAATTTAAAAATACTATTGCAATTAGAAAGATTTAACATGTTGGGTAGGGGAGAGCGGGAATTTGTCGGAGGATAATCCATATTAATATGAATTTATATTACATATCTTTTTCCGACACTCTGCATATGTAATCAAAATAAATAAATTAGATAATCTATAAAAATAAAGGGCAAAGGACCACGTTTTTCAGTTTATAATTAACGATTATGGAATCATGACGTTTGAAAAAAAAAAATCAATGTTCGTGTTTATCGATTCATTGTAGGCTACTATCGTGTTTATCGATCTATAGACTCAATTCCCCAGTGAAAGGTAATTGTAGAATTGTACTTACCAAGTGGGGAATTGTATTTTTTTAGGGGGGGGGGTGAATGTTCCATGAGGGATGTAATTTTCGGTAGGTCGTTGGTGGGGGGGCAGTTCCCCCCACCAGCTAATGTGGCTAAAAAAAATATTATATATACCATGCCCCTTGACTATCCGGATATGGACCACTCTTGCCCCGCCCCACTCCAATAAAATGCTGGATATTCGCCCCTGGTCCTTGAAGCCAATTAAATTATTCTTTAACTGAGCTGATGGCAGCGTCCGAAATTGGAATGTAAAAGCTAAACATGGATTTTTGTTTTGAATTTTGAATCTTTACCTTCAGAAGAAACAGTGGTATTTGCCTAGAGAACTAACTGGAGAGAAGGGAATATGTCAAGAAAACAGCTCTTACTTCATAATATGCAGAATAAACATAGTTAACTTATTTTGCATACAGCCACGCAATACTTAACCCACAACCCCCTAGTGTGGAAATATATAGCCCAAATTAGATATTTTCAATGCATTCTGCCAGCCCTAACTTGTTTTTTTCTGTTTTTTTTTTTTCGTCACAGTTGATTCAGTTTACAGGTACCTGGGTTGAAACAACTGAGACGCATTGGGAGAATAGAAACATATAATTTAGGCTAAATATTTGCACATCAGGAGGGTTGGGGAGTAGAGATGCCTCATGAGCTCCGATCAGGACTCCTTATATGGGCATAGCCTCCCTAGGGAGAATGATTGCGTAATCGGTCAATGACCTCTTTCTCTAGGTGTGTTTTTGGCACGCCCTCAGCGAATGTTGTTGTTATTGTTTTGAACAGAGTCATTAGGGAGAACACGTGGTTAATGGGGTCAATGTTGTTGTCGTTCGAAGCAAAGTTAATGACATCTCCTTCCTGTTTGAGGCGGATGTTATGATCCAATTTGTTGTTGTTATTTGACCCAGAAATAGCATTTGTTATTGTTTCCGAGCCAAATGTTATGAGGTTCCGAGAAACAGTATTTGTTGTTGTTTCCGAACCAGATGCTATGATCCGAAAATAGTATTTGTTTCCGAGCCAAATGTTACGAGTTCCCGGGAAACAGTTAGATCCCCCTTCTCAGCCAATCAGCGACTCGGTTACATCCTCCTTCTCAGCCAATCAGAGGGCTTGTTACATAACAATTCGACCTAGATATTTCGTATATAACGGGCATGCAATGCGATTCAATTAACAGAAACTATTGTGACACAATTGATATAACAATGGATAAATTTGATGAGCTTGAGATCTTGGCAGCCGCAATTAGCAATGTAAGTGCATTTTTATTTTCAAAAGAATTTTCCGTGGCCACCCTCTAGTATATTCAGCTAAAACATAAATTCCTCCCCTCTACATTTCCAGCTAAATCCCCCCCCCCCAACAAACCATACAATCTTTATAATCAATGTAAATATATTCCTATACAAACATCATTATAATCAATGTAAATATATTCCATTACCCTCAAAACCTAACCCCCCCCCCTAACCTTACAACCTCATCGCAAAAAGAAATAGCATTTCCTTAAATTCCTTCCCTATATATTTCCAGCTAAATCCCCCCCCCCCAACAAACCATACAATCTTTATAATCAATGTAAATATATTCCTATACAAACATCATTATAATCAATGTAAATATATTCCATTACCCTCAAAACCTAACCCCCCCCCTAGTCTTACAACCCCATCGCAAAAGAAATACTTTTTTGATAAATTCCCTTCCCTTTATATTTCCAGCTAAATCCCCCAAATTCTCACAAAAAGAAATAGCATTTTGCTAAATTCTTTCCTTTTATATTTCCAGCTAAAAGCGTTCACTTACTTTTGTCAATCTTTAATGAAAATGCCGCTCTGGTTTTGACAGTACATTTCCGCAGGGTTATAATTACTTTGTCGTCCCCTCTTCCGATGTGTTTACAAACGCGGCAGCCAAAAGGGTTTCTCCGTCAAAATTAAAACACTTTGAGGCAATTGTAGTTTCGTAACCTGTATGGAAGGAGAGAAACAAATTAAGATCTAACAATATAATATTATTTGAAAGGGGGACAATACATCGCTTCTAACAGCTTCGTTGTAAGTAAAAGTAAGGAGGATTCTGTGTATAGACATGTACGCCCATTGACAAGAAAACTAATGTGTAAATTTATAATTTTTTCAAGCCTTCAATAAAGTTTCTTTTATATTCCCAGGAGGGGTGCGTGAAAATTATGCTTTTTAACTTTGATATGCAAGGCTAGAAAGAAAAGTCTGTAGGAGTTGCATAAAGCTTATATTATGCGTAAATTTTTAACCTATGTTTGCAAAATATAGGCCTACAGGTCGATTGGTTAACGATCTAATTTAAAGCATATAGACTGGAGCATTTAAATGGTAAAAATAGAAACAATGATTTCTATCCTATGGATATAGACTACTGATTGTCTAATAAAAACGTTTGATTTCTAGGCCTAATATATTTCTCTCGAAATTTTTACTTTCTGCTTTACTGAAAAGATACTTTTCTAAACAAAATTATGTTTAATAACTTTCTTTCTGTAAAAAGGGAGAAATTATTTTGATTTTTCTTCTCTTCTTTAAGGCAAATTATGAAGAATTTGCGGACCCTATGTCTGACGCAAATAGCGATGAATGCGTGCCCCCTCCTGCTAAGAAGACGAGGGCCAATAATGCGCCCCCTGCCATGCAATATGATCGCTGGCCAAAGCCCCCCAGCTCCGTACTACCTGCCCAAGTGCAGCCACCTACGCAAGCCACTCTTAATCGAGCCTCAGTTATACAATATGCTCCTCGGCCGAAGCCCCCCAGCTCCACACTGCCTGCCCAAGTGCAGCCATCCATGCAAGCCCCTGTCCCGGCTATACAAGAAATTAACGTCGGCCCCTCCACCCTCCAACAGACGTTACCTGGGCCTTCAAGACAAGCCGTAGGCCAAACATTGGCTCCTTCTCACGCAATATCTGAGCTATCAGCTCCCCATCAAGTGTCAGTGCACTCTCCGTCAAGTCCTGAGCCTTCCATGCAAGATAGAAGGGTTGGCTCCTTCAAGCAAGTCATAGACCAACCAATGGCTCCCTATCATGTAATGGTCAAGCCCCCAGCTTTCTGTCAAGTGGTTGATCAATTTGAAGACGTGAGTATTTTTTTTTTCAATCAAGTAAGCTATTTTTTAGCTGTTAGAGAGCCTTTACTTTTGTCTTTTCACTTTTTTCTATCATTCAGGACCAAGAAATATCTAAACAAACCGATTTTTCAACACTGTGTAAAAGTATATCTCAGAGATTTATTAACCCCCCCTCCCAACCATTATTTTCTCTGCCCTCCCCTCAGAGATATCTAAATATATTTTTTTGCAGAGAAACCATTCTTTTCTAATCTTTGCTATCGCATCGATAACTCATAAGCGAATATTTTTAGGTAATTTCAATTAATGCTCACCCTTTGAAACTCTATTCCATTCACATAGTTTTAAGAGAGAGATTATTCTATTTGTCACATATTGACGTTCTAATTTACACTGAATATTTCTATCGTGCCAAAGATTTTAGCGAGGGGAAACCAACTTAACGGTTCAATCCTGGAACACTCACGCGGCGGCTTACAATAATTGTGAGCTAATGAAGAGTTCGCTGAACTTATAGAACGGGATTAGAGAGAAACTTGGACTTATGCAGTCTAAGCAAATATTTTTTCTGGGACATTATGTAAACGGGCGGAGCCAGTGGGACCAGGAAGCACCGGGGAAGCGCCGGGGGGAGCGCCACGAGTCAGGGAGGTGCCACGGGCTCGAGAAGCATCGCGGGAAGCGATGCGACCCCCGAGAAGCGCCACGGGCATGTGCCACGAGTCAAGGAAGCGCCACGGGGTCGAGAAGCATCGCGGGAAGCGATGCAGGCCCCGAGAAGCGCCACAGGGATGTGCCACGAGTCAAGGAAGCGCCACGGGGTCGAGAAGCATCGCGGGAAGCGATGCAGGCCCCGAGAAGCGCCACAGGGATGTGCCACGAGTCAGGGAAGCGCCACGGGGTCGAGAAGCATCGCGGGAAGCGATGCGGGCCCCGAGAAGCGCCACAGGGATGCGCCACGAGTCAGGGAGGCGCCACGGGGTCGAGAAGCATCGCGGGAAGCGATGCGGGTCCCGAGAAGCGCCACAGGGATGCGCCACGGGTCAGGGAGGCGCCACGGGTCAGGGAAGCGCCGGGGGTCGAGAAGCATCGCGGGAAGCGATGCAGGCCCCGAGAAGCGCCACAGGGAAGCGCTGCATGGGGATGCCCCCCCCCCCCAAAAAAAAAAAAAAAAAAAAAAAAAAAAAAAAAAAAAAAAAAAAAAAAAAAAATCCTATGTCATATCTTAGAATATCTTCAGTTGAATTAACCAAATGTTATTAAGCAATAATAATCCAAATTTTAAAAGCAGTAGGGATGATTTGAACACTGAAAATAAGCTATTTTGTTTCATTTATAGGTTGTCCTGGTCCCCTACTCGCCGTCTAGTGAAGAAGGGGAGGAACCACCAGCGGACTTTCAAGACAACGATAGCATTGAAGTACCTGACAATATTGATGAGTTTTTAGATGATTTTTTTAAAGTAGATAATAGCGCAGTTGAACTGGTAGACTTGAGCCAAAATACCTTGCAAATTTTAGACGATTTTACCCGGGAATTGGCAGGGAACCCTCCAGCCTCCGATTACCCACTTCAAACAACTGAAGTGGAACAGAGTCCAGATATTGTTGAACAAGTAGGGGGAGGGGATACATCATTCCCAGACTTTCAACTGTCCAATACAATATTGAATAATATAGTTGTTTTCACTGCGACGTTTGGGGATCCTTTTAATACACTAATGGGGGGGAATTTTGTTTTTGATCCAGTAGAAATAGTGCATGCCTATGTAGATAAAATTCGTGCACTTCTGGAGAACCAAATTCAATTGTGGGGGGGTAGGGATTCAATTAAGGTGTCTATCGTTTTAAAGGTTTTTTATTTGAATGAGGGAAAAAGCGAGGTTTACTATCATTTTGTACATTCCGAGATGCGTGTAATTTATCCAAATTTAGAAAATTTTGAGGGTGTTTTTAGTGAGTGGGTAGGGCAAATTATTGCGCATCTCGAGAACTATAATGAAAATGGAAGTGGGTCAGTAGTTTTATTCATTGAAAATTTAAGTGTAAATATTTGTAAATTTAAGAAAGATTTTATTTTAAGAGGGGGGCATAGGGATAAGGGTATAATTTTAAAATATAATCCAGATCTAGAGGGTTGTCAAGGTGTCCAGAAGATCTGTTTTGAAACAGATCAAAAGTGTTTCCGATATGCTTTCCTCATATCAGCATTCGAGCCTCTAGCTCGGGACGCTACCAAGAAGAATTTAGATCACTGGGCTGTACATGGGAAGGAAGGGTCCGATTTCCCAGTTGTAGATTTTTCATGTTTAGAGGGGAAATACCCAGTAACGCTACGATCCATTGACATTTTTGAAAGGGCTAATGCTCATTTAAATATTGGCGTTACTGTGGTACAATACGAAACAGAATTTAAAGATGGGGTTCGTTCAAAAAAGAAGGGGGTGGTATTCCCCGTAAGGGGCCCGTCAGTTGATTTGGTTAAACACTGGGTTTGGTTGCTTTACACGCCGCCTAGTCAACCGAACACAATCGGACATTTTAACCCAATCACTGACATTAGTAGAGTTCTGGGGGAGGGTAAGACTAGGGGGACACGTTTCTACTGTCCAACATGCCTGTCTCGATTTTGGACTGAACTAAAGCTCCGAAATCATATGAGACACTGTAGACGGCATGGGTACCAGACAGTGGAAACGGTTTCGGGGGATAGGGCCATTCTACGTTTTAAAAATTTTCAGAATACTCTTCTCCAATGCAACAAAATATCTTTGGACTGCGAAGCTAAACTGGTGGAGGTGAATGACCCACAATATCCAAACCGTATCAAAGAACACCAGGCCATTGCAGTGTCCTACGCCCACGCACAAAGAGATAATTCTAATACCATGCGGTTGTTAGAAGTAGTGGAAACATTGGATGAGGGGCCCGAATGCATGGTCAAGGCATTGACTAAACTGATTGGCACGGCTAATGGTGCTATTTCTCGTTTGAGAAATACGCATTATCCAATGGTGCTGTCTGCAGAGGATCGTCTCGCGATTAAAAATCAAAAAATATGTTGGGTATGCAAGGGGGAGTTTGTAGAGGAGGATAAGGGGAAAAGAGGGGGGAGGGGGAAAGTCAGAGACCACGACCACTTGTGGCAGGAAATATCCTCGGGGGGTAGTAATTTTAGAGGGGTAGCGCATCAATCGTGTAATTTAAACGTTAGCCAACAGTTTTTTATCCCTGTTTTTATTCATAACTCTAACTATGACTTAAAATTTATTTTACCAGCACTGGCACGTATGCATAGGGAGGGAGGGGGAGTAGATAGTCCATGGGTGAATAATTCATTTACCTACAACATCATTCCCAAATCGGCCGAGAAGCTATTGGTTCTCGAACTGAAATGGCAGGTAGTGGATAATGAGCGTACGTGCTGGAATAAAATTAGGTTTTTAGATTCTTTTAGTTTTTTCCCCAAATCCCTTAGTCAACTAATTCAAGTGCAGAAAAGCGACAATTTTGATAGCTTTCCCTTGCTTAAACAGCACTTTCCAGACAGTGAAATGTATGACTTATTAACCAGCAAAGGTGTATATGCATATGATTATTACTGTTCTGGCGCTCGCTTAAGCGAGGAGAAACTACCTCCAATTGAAGCTTTTCACAATTCACTCACCAACAGTGAATGCACAGTCGAGGAGTACGAGTTTGCCAAGAAGGTGTGGGCTAAGGGGGATTGTAAAAATGGGTGGGATTATTGTAGACTGTACTTGGCCAGTGACGTTCTAACTCTGTTGGATATAGTCTGTAAGAATACAGACCAGATCTATTCAGAGTTTGGACTAGATATAGGATATTATTTTTCTACACCACATCTAGTAATGGATTTAATTTTAAAAATTAGCAGGGAGGAAATAGGCCTAATCACGGATGTAGACCAACACCTTTTTGTAGAGCGTTCAATGAGGGGAGGGTATGTTTTTCACGGGGACCGGGTCTTATCAACCGATCCGAGCGGACAAAGCACCGGTGTAAAGTCAAATGCAGTGTTCTTGGACATGAACTCGTTGTACCCCTCGGCAATGTCCCACTACTCTTTGCCGTGTGGGAACTATCAATGGCTTGAGAATCCTTGTGAGTTCCCCGACATTAACACCGTCGAGGACAACGGGCCACAAGGATGGTTCTTTGAAATTGACGGTCACATTCCACTGGCCCTTCACGACTCAGTCAAAGATTTTGTTTTTCCCTGTATCAATCGACCAGTGACCAGGGACTCGTTGAGCCCCTACAATCGGTCATTGGTTGAGGATATGGGGATGCATTGGACTCCCTCTAAACAGAAACTGATTGCTGATTTGGACCCTAAGGAGAATATCGTTGTTCACCATGTGCTTTTGCACTGGATGGTGAACAATGGCTTCAAAATCACCAAAATACATAGGGTCCTTCAGTTTAATCAGAAACCTTATTTGAAAACGTTTATCGATACTTTTGTCGATAAACGTTCTAGGGCAAATTCAAAGGTGGAGAAGGAATTGTACAAGCTCATTCTAAATTCAGCGTTTGGCAAAATGTGCGAAAGCGTACGTAACAGATCTCGCTGCGACGTCGTGACTGACCCTCTAGAGTGTGCACGAATTATTGCCGACCCTAATTTCACATCATTCACGAGCATAGAGGCCGGCATGGTTCTTCTACACAGGAAAAAGCGAAATGTAGTACTGAACAAGAATATCGCAGGAGGTAGTTCAGTACTAGAAATTTCAAAAAAGCTCATGTTGTCGTTCTTTTACAATGTGTGCAAGGTGCAATGGCCACGGGAGGGGGAGGTACAAGTATATTATGGGGATACCGATTCTCTACTGCTAAAAGTAAAAACTGAAGATTTATTGGGTGATTTGCAAAATGGGGTGCACATCAGCTCGCGGATGGATTTCACCAACTGGAATCCATCCCTCTATCCCGAGCTGGTGAAACGTCAAGCCCCCAACCAACTATTAAAATTAAAATCTGAAACGGGGAGTGACTTGATATCTAGGGGGTTGTTCCCGGGTCCCAAAGTTTATTGCGTGGAAACACATAGTGGGGATGAAAAGAAAACATGTAAAGGGGTGCCTACACACTTTGTAAAGAGCAATTTTAACATGAGCGTATACAAAGACTGTGTAGAAAGTAGCCTAGTGCCAAGAGCACAAGTGCTTGCAATTCGCTCTCTACAGTATAGAAATTATACTGTGAGAGTGGAAAAAAATGCAATGTCATGTATATCTGACAAGGTCTATGTGCTCGAGAACGGTGTGAGTGTCCTGCCACATGGCCACTATCGTATTTCAGATCGAGTTGAATGCGCAGACTATCGTAATCAACTTGGTCTGGATAAACTAATCTAACCAACTAACCACCCAACCTCATCTAACCCAATCTCACTACCTTAACCACTAACCCATAGCAGTGACGACAACTATTTTTCCATCGCAGCTCCAGGGGGGTGGGGGACCCTTCCCACGGCCGGCTCCCGGGGGGTGGTGGGCCACCAATCACTCTACTGTTCAACTGTGCTAGTTCCAAGTGTATTTTATTGTATAGAAAAGTGTTGTATAGAAAAGTGTTGTACAAAAAGTGCTGTAGATGGACAAGGGTGTTGTACAAAAAGTGTTTAAAGACAATAAGTGTTGTACAAAAAGTGTTTAAAGACAATAAGTGTTGACCATGAAATTTTGTCAATTGTTCTTGTTGAACAAGTGTTTATCGTAATAAATGTTGCCATGAAATATTGTTTTTGTTGTTCTTGAATAGACGGGAAAATTACTACTTATTCATTGGACACATATGATTTACAGTTAGTCATAGTCCGACTGTTGTCAACAGCATGTATCAATTTAAAACACCCTTCAGATCGTTTCTGTGTGGACCCTCAATGTCGGGGAAAACAACGCTTTTAGCTAGAATAATTCAAAATTGCGATAAAATGTTTTTGGAAAAACCGAAAAAAATCTATTATTGCTATAGTATTTGGCAAGAGTCCTATGATAAAATAAAAGCTATTGCCACAGCCATACCAATACAATTCATAAGAGGACTTGATGTTTTCAATAGTATTGAACCGAACTCGTGGCTGATTATTGATGATTTGGCTGAATCCATTGAACAGTTCTCACAGGAAATGCTGCAATTGTTCACTGTCCGATCTCATCATGAAAACATTTCCATAACCCTAGTTCTACACAATCTGTTTCATCAGAGCAAATGTATGCGAACCCTTGCTTTGAATTGCACTATCTATATTATCTATCGAGTCGTTCGTGATTCTAGCTCGCTCATAACTCTCAATAAACAGATATACCCCGGCGCCCCAAAATTTCTGTTGTCAGCGTACACTCAGGCGACTAGCAAGCCCTACGGTTACATTTTATTGGATCTTAATCAGAGCACGCCCGAGGATCTTCGTGTAGTCACCGACATTTTCGACAATGAAATTACAGTATATCTTCCGGTGAATAGTAGAAAAGGCTATTAGTCGCTATCATGACACTGAAGAAACTACATGAAAATAGGCACTTGTTTTCCGTTTTAAGCACTTCAAAACCATTGCTTAGGAAGGCTATACTCAAACATGGTGTCGACAATGATTTCATTAATTTAATATCTGAACTTTGTTTAAATTTAACTGAGGGCAATGTTCAATTGTCAGAAGGTGTTAGACAACAGACAAAGCAACATCGTTCCACTGTACGTGCCTTGGCCTGTAAAAACAAGGGAAACAAATTTAAAAGAAAACGACTCCTTCAAGCAGGCGGTAGCTTTTTCACACTTTTACTACCAATAATCGCAGGACTTGTAAACAGTTTTCTCTAGAGAATGGCAAAACCCTATAAATTGACACCTATAGAACTTGTCCTCTCGCCCGTCGAGCATTTTGAAGATAATCTAAACAAGTTCATTAATGATGAGAATATCGCCGATGATAAAAAACTGCTTTTACTTCAAGATGCTTTGCGACGTATGGACAAACATAGACCTTATCGCGAGAGACCCGTCGCCTCTAAACAAGAAACATCTCAAGATTCTGCACAATCAAAGGAGAAGGAATTGAATTCGATTGTATTGAAAATTGGAAACCTACTGCCACTGTCCTATCGAGAACAGAGTAAAAGAGTATTATCTTATCTCATGTCGGAATCTGGTGATCAAGTTCAAGTCGACAGCATAGGGAAACGAATTATAATTCGGGGAAAAAGTTATAATCTAGTTGATTTAATTTGTGATATGGTGACGAATCGTAAAGGACTCTTATCCTTTGACGATAATCTATACACCTTTCTAAGTGTATCAAACTTTCCCAAAAGTCTTATTGGCAATAAGCAAATTCTAAAGAAACTAAATGAACATTCAACAACACCATTTAAAAAAGAAGAAGAAGAAGATACTAGCACCACTGATTTTACAACACCTGTGGCTGCTAGTCAAAAGCGAAGACGAATTGATTCACCCACCAGTGTGCAAAAGGGGAGTGGACATTACACTACGTGTTTACGTTCAAAATGGATGAAGTTTTGAAAGGTATCTATGAAAATATTGGTGAAGCGGGAAGTTTAAGTTCTCCCAAAACGCTTTCCAAAGTCTCCGACGCCACATTGAAAAAAGCAAAAGAGTATCTAGAAAATGAACCAAGTTACACACTACATCGGAATCATAGACTTCGCAGTAAACAATATCGTCAAACTAAAGCCTTTTTCCCTCTGCATATAATGCAAATGGACCTTTTAACTTTAGACGCAGTTCAACGACGTCACAATACACCCTACAAATATATTCTAGTGGCAATCAGTATTTTTAGTCGCTATGCCTATGCCATTCCGTTGCGATCAAAGAGAGGTGTTGAAGTTGCTCGGGCCATTGAAAGTATTCTCGAACAGGATTCCTATAGAAAAATTCAATCGGATCGTGGTAGTGAATTTGTTAACCCTCATGTGCGAAAGGTTCTTTTGAAATATAATACAACACTATATCACAGTCATAGTCCGATAAAGGCTGCATTGGCTGAACGATTAATAAGAACGATTCGTCTATTAATTTCAAGATATTGCACTTTAAAAAATACAGCTGCTTTTATTCATGATTTAGATAAAATCATGCAGATATACAACCATCGACCACATCGATCTCTGTCCAACTCTAGCCCTCGGGATGTTCACTACAGTGAGAATACATTTGATGCTTTTCTAAAGCAATACTCCAATGACAATGAGAAGAAAAAGAAGAAGAAATTCAATGTTGGTGATACTGTTCGAATTAATAGAACCAGCAATATTTTTGAAAAGGGGAATTATTTATGGAGCACCGAACTTTTTAAAGTGTCCAAAATCCTAGACACTATACCCATAACTTATCGACTGCGAGATACCAAAGATGATGAAATTCTCGGTGGTTTTTATGAATATGAACTGCAAAAAGTTAGAAACACTAGTGAAATTTATCAAATTGAAAAGATATTAAAGAGTCGTACTCGTAGGGGCAAGAAGCAGTTGCTTGTTCGCTGGCTAGGATACAACTCGGATTTTGATTCTTGGGTCAGTGCTGAAGATATTAACAATGCCCAATGATTTCTATGTGACTTTCATGTCCAATGTTTCTGATCCTCTCTACAATGACTTGAATAAAACAAGTGATTTTTGGACAAAACTCTCCCCCACCATCAAATTTGACGGAAAGTATGAAGTGGCTCTTGTTGATTGTATTCTCAAAAATACCTATGACATCCTGAGAAAGGATCGTAAATATGAAATAAAAATCAGACCCTATGATTGGCCGCCGCCACCAGGTGGTCAAGAACAAATTCAAAAAATCAATTGGTTGGATTATCCATATATTGAATTACCCTACGAGGAACTCACCTGTATGAATGATTTATGTCGTACTATTAATAAAAGAATTTCCGCTCGTAAAAAAGGAGCTTTTCATTTCAACTATTCAAAGGAGGAGGGCAAGATCTACATTAGTTCACCTATTGCCAGTGAAAAGATTATTCTCAATGATAACCTAAGGGATGTTCTTGGCTTTAAGCTCAATATAATCAATGGTAAAAGTGCCGGAAACACTAATTTCATTTTTGCCGACTACCCACCTGCCTTCTCCACAGACACTTGTATATTTCTCTACGCCTCATTTGTGGAAACATCTCGGGTTGGTAATTCAAATGTTCCCCTCCTACGAGTTCTTGAACGAAAAACCAATCATGAACATATTCATCACTACAATATAAAGCATCTTCAGTATATTCCAGTAAACACTTCCTATTTGGAACTCTGTCAGTTAACATTAAGAACTGAGTTGGGTGATCCAATAGCAATTTCAAAGGGGTTGGCTGTGATTACATGTCATTTTCGACCCATTCAGCAAGATGTCTAATAGAAAAGTGGTATTCACTTGTCCTGATATTGACTGCTATGTTAATACTCTTGGCCCAAGACAACAGGGCAATGGAATGGACTATTACAAGGGCCGCTCGTCAATGTCTGGCTATGGTCTTGGTAGCTGGTTTGCTAAGCTGTTTCGCTCTTCACTACCACTGGCTAGAAAATATCTTGTACCGGCTGCGACAGATTTTGCAGCGTCTACACTATATGATTGGGGCTCTGGCAAGGATTTTAAAAAAAGTGCTACGGAAAATCTTAGGTCCAGTGCGCGAACCCTTGGCGAGAAATTAAAACAGAATGGTAAAGGTTTAAAAAGGTCAAGAAACAACGCATCACTCATCAGTCTCTACTCAGGACGGAAACGAAAGACATCCCTTTTGTCAAAGAAAAGAAAGCCAACACGTAGTGTAACCAGAAGGCCCAGGAAGAAAATTGTTAGATCGAAACTTGATTTCTTCTCTTAAGATGTCCTACCTGCCGCATAAGGATTCTCAACCTTCAATCACCGCCTCATTGAATCTATTCAATGCCGAAAATGTTGATGTGAGTGTCAAACATGGATACTATGAACAATTTTATCCACTACAACCCCTCTCCGATAATATCCACTTTCAAATTTATTCCAATGAAGACTACTTTATGGATTTATCGTCCACATTTATAGATTTACAAATGAAAGTCCGGAAAACTGATAATACAATGCCAGTTCGAGCTGATGGGATATCCTATGAAAATTGTATACTACATAATTTATTTCGTCAAATTAGTGTCTACATCAATGGCACGCTGGTGAGCACAAGCAACAATCTCTCAAACTATGCAAGCTATATGCAATTCATGCTGATGACGCCCAAGTCATACAAGGAATTGAGAGGTGCCTCCAATGGATATGAATATATTACTAATACTGATAGTACAGATGCACTTAAAAATGCTACAACTAGTGAATTACATCTAGTTGGAAAAATATATCATGAAATATTTAATATACCCCAGTGGTTACCGCCCAATGTTAAAGTGGATATAAAATTGACGCTTGCACCATCCAATTTCATATTGAGAAAGGAACTTGCCGCCAATCCTGATGTAAGTCTCTCCCTCACCTCGGCAATACTCCATGTACGCAAACAGCAGGTTATGAGTTCTGTTGCTTTGGCCGTGGAAAAATTGAGAGCCAATGGAAATAATATTAAACTACTTGTTCCTCATACAATCACCAATCAACGTCATATTGCCATGGGGTCACGCACCTTCACCGATTCATCCTTTATCAATGGTGAAATCCCCTCGAAATTGGCTTTGGCATTTGTAAAGAGCGCCAGCGCAATAGGATCATGGACTGAATGCCCACATAAATTCGAGATGTTTGGACTTTCATCTCTTGTGTGCAAAGTAAACGGTATCCCACTCTACAATCTATCTTTTGATAAATCCTATAGAACATTGTATGAGTTGACCATGCAAACCCTAGATCATGATTCGCAACTATTTGAAAATGGTATAACCGAAGATATGTTTGCTAAAACACATGGTATCATTGTATTGGATTTGTCTGGCACACAGGATATGAGTATAGTACGTACGGGGACTGTGCGTTTAGAGTGTACATTTGCCAACCCATTGGCTGAGAGTGTTGCCCTAATCTCACTAAATCAATATGAAACCTATTGGGAAATCACTCCCGAAGGCAGTGTTCTACTAGACTTGGCGCCATGAACACCAGTCAAATAATCAGTGTATTTAATATGGACCCCTACATGTCCCAGTACAAATCCTATTGTCTACCCTCAGACTATCTTGGAAAAATTCAAAGTGCGAACAATACCTTGATTATTGTTAATAGCAGTCCATCGACTGTGCTGACGGGTCATTGGCTGTGCATCTATCAAACAGTGAAGAATATCGAATTTTTTGATCCTCTTGGCCTACCCTATACATTCTACACACCACACATCAGCAACTATATTGAGAGCAGTGGGAAAACTATTATTCAAAATCGAAAGAGGGTGCAGGATCTAACGACTAAAAGCTGTGGCTTCCATGCGCTACTATATTTTGTGTTCCGATGTCGTGGCTATACTTACAAGCAGTTTCTCCATATTTATGGTGACAATCCACGTCTGAACGACTTTCTAGTGGAAAATATACTTACAAGTGTATTTAATATTGATTTCAGTGCCCTAAGAGTAAAGTGCTTAAAAAATGTTTGTGAATTTGTTTATTAATAAAATGTATATATACAACAATGTCTTTAAATCTACACTTTTAGATTTCATCCTCTACTATGTAACTGTCGTGAACCACTAATGCTGGTAAATCATTTGGATTCACTGTATATTGATCTTGATTGACTGCAAAGTCAGGGTCACATTTTCTGCAGTACAATGTAACTTCACTCTTGTCATATCTCTTTGTATAGTCAATGATACTATTTGCATTCATATTATGAAATTCACGAGTTTCAATCTGTCTATTTGAAGCAATATCACATACAGTGTTTTCAAGTGGTGAATCAGATTCGGTAACTGCCAAATAAAAATCGCTTGGTTTATAGTCATAGTAGGCAGTGTCGTCACAGCGATGCCGTAGAAACCAGATTGTCTTGTTACCCCAACAGTTGAATCGTAGACCAGATTCCTCTTCCCAGAATAATTTAAATCCACGACGATACCAATCTCGTAGAAATAAACTAAAATCACGTTTAGGATTCTTTCCAATCATAGCGGGGTAAGTATTCTCCCACTGATCACATTTATCATTGTGACAATTGGAGCATAGGTGCCCGCTAGGGTGTGAGTCACACACCTCCTCAAGACATGAATTACATCCTTTAATTTGTACTGCATAGCCTCTATGTAATTTGCAAGGATTACATAATTTACACTTTTCATTATAGTCATCAATAATTGTACAATTCTCACATTGAGTCCAACCGCCAAGAGTGTACATGCACAATGGGCATATATAGAACATTTTTTGATGTCAACTCTCTCACGGTTAAAACGAAACTGATTGTCCTCGCGCCATAAATTCAAAGTGTAGGAAAGGGGAGAGGAGTAACTCTGTGACGTTGCCTCTTTCGAAGGAGGAGTCCTCTGATTGGCTGAGAAGGGGGATGTAACCGAGTCGCTGATTGGCTGAGAAGAGGGATCTAACTGTTTCCCGGGAACTCGTAACATTTGGCTCGGAAACAAATACTATTTTCGGATC
The DNA here is from genome assembly GCA_027921565.1 of Artemia sinica. Classification (NCBI taxonomy): domain Eukaryota; kingdom Metazoa; phylum Arthropoda; class Branchiopoda; order Anostraca; family Artemiidae; genus Artemia; species Artemia sinica. The sequence continues at coordinate 28,451,598 of CM051269.1, forward strand.
ATAGCATCTGGTTCGGAAACAACAACAAATACTGTTTCTCGGAACCTCATAACATTTGGCTCGGAAACAATAACAAATGCTATTTCTGGGTCAAATAACAACAACAAATTGGATCATAACATCCGCCTCAAACAGGAAGGAGATGTCATTAACTTTGCTTCGAACGACAACAACATTGACCCCATTAACCACGTGTTCTCCCTAATGACTCTGTTCAAAACAATAACAACAACATTCGCTGAGGGCGTGCCAAAAACACACCTAGAGAAAGAGGTCATTGACCGATTACGCAATCATTCTCCCTAGGGAGGCTATGCCCATATAAGGAGTCCTGATCGGAGCTCATGAGGCATCTCTACTTTGGGGGTAAAGTATAGCGGGGCTGCCTGCGAAATGTGTTAACTATTATTTTTCCGCATATTATGAAGTAAGAATTGTTTTCTTAAGATAGGAAATATATAATTTAGGCTATGATTAGGTGTAAGTCTACGAGCAGTCCAGCACACAAGGAAGCATGTTAAAAAAAAACTATTCTTGCTTCATAATATGCAGAATAATCCTAGTTAACATATTTTGCAGCGGGTGAACCTTTATCTTCACTTCTTTCATTGTTGTACAGTTTTTTAACAAAATTCTGAAAAATAAACTTGAGTTCAACTACATTTTTCCTTTTTAAATAATTTAAATTCGTAGTTAGATACCCTCTTGTTTTTTTTCCAAACATTTTATTGATGAATCCTATTCAAATATGACTTTCCAACAAAATTATCAGCAGCAAATGATCTGTTGCACTTTTCCTAGAATCCTCTCAAAAACCATCATCACTTCTTAATTTTTCGAGAAATTCTCTTTCTCTTTTTCTTCAGCATATAAGTCATAGGGAATTTGTCTTAAGTAGCTTTCTAGTCAAACTAATTTCGTATAATCCATGTACAACACGAAAAGAGATGCTGAAAACTCAAGTCCTCAAACAATCAGTAGAGCCAGGGCTTCCACTATCCCCGAATTTTCGGGGATTTCCTCGAAAATCTATGTGTCTCCCCGAAAAAAAAATTTGGTTCCCCGAATCCCCGATAATCACCCAATCACGGTGTCACCCCTAGTGACTATCCGTAGCAAACATTAATTTACATATTATAATTTTTCACTACTATCTTGTTGGTTAATTTTCGTCTCGTGTGTTACTTCGCATACAAACCAGATCGACACAATTTAAGTATAGACGGTTCTTCATATGTTCACAAAAGTATCATTTTCCTGCATTTAGATTAAACCATTTCGAATGCAGTATTCCAAATGATATAAGATTCTTTATTAACATCATTCGTGGTCAAGATAGTCTTGACAAAATTAGCCAAGCATTATACTTAAAGTTGTTTAACAGAACGCTCAGTTGGATTTTGGGTTTTGAAATTGAACTTCTATATAAGGAAATTTGTTTTGAAAGCCGAATCATAAGTTTAAATTTTGTTTTCTTTTGCTATTTTTGGTTATGGCCATGCTGTATTAATGTTGAATACTTAATGATAGAACGCATAATATATTGAAGGAATTAATCTTTTTGCCAGGAATTCTTACCGTTTTAATTGTTGTTTCATTTGGTGTGTAAAATTTGAGTTCTTCTCCTTTTTATCTGAGAATTGTATTTGTCATGCCACCCTTTATCCTCAAACGTATTCACCCAGCACTCCCCTCACAATTATTATTCTGGTCCCTTCAGCCGGGTAGTATTTTCAGTGGGCGTAATATTTTAAACTGTAGTTTTAGGATATTTTTACGGTGTTGCAAAGCTGTTAGTTCGGCGAAGGAAATTCAATTTTTGAAGGAAATTAAAAAGCTAGTTCTGAGATACAACAAAATAATTTAAAGAAATTGTTGTGCAATTTATTTATTCTTGAGAACTATCCCTAAATACAATCTTCCTACCATAAAAAATGAACCACCCCCTTCCCCTCCTAATGAGGCAAAATTTAGCTATAGACTGTGTACAAGGTCGGGAAATAGGGGAATTAACGGAAGTGACCCCAAAAATATTATTCATAAGAAAATTTACAGTACAGCTTAAAGTAAAAATTTGGTTATTAGGCTCATATTGTTTTCTTGTCAAGTTTTATATTATTTTCGGACTTATTTATCACGAACTGTTGGTGCTGCCAAATAATGATAGTGTGAAGAAATAGAACAAGTAACTTTTATACGATTTGTAGCCTATAGCTATCATGTCCAGGCATTAAATGGGCTGATATAAAACTGAAACTGCAATAAGTACTATATTTGGAACATGGATGGCTGCAGGGTGGTTGGGAGGGTTGGGGGTTAATCGCTGACTATATATTAATTATGAGGTAACCAAAAGAAAGGAAAGCATAGTAGAAACAAACAATGAAGAAAATATATGTGTCGAGGGGGTATTTTCCGAGGGGGTATTTTCCTTTTTTTCCGCGGGGGATTTTCCGGGTGAAGGGTGTAACCACCTAAAACCTTAGAATGAGCATGAAAAACCAATAATGTGTCAATTGTCGTCAAAATTCCCTTTTAATTTAAGTTTAAATTTACTTGTTTAATTTAGTTCTTGTTTGTTTTAAGTTCTAATGTTGTCGCATACTTATAGGTTGAATTTTGTCTATTTAATTTACCTATCTATAACCGCAAACAATATTTGTTTTTGTTTCTAAATATTATTAATGAATTGCTGAGATTAATGACTTAATGAGAAACTGCTGCTGGTATTTACAGTTCACTTATTTTTATTTTATTTTTTTTTAATTTCAATACAATTTTGAAGTTTTTGCCAAAATCTCAGCAATAAGCGTTTTCAGCTATGGTTTCCAACCCCGTCCTCTAGCTCTAAAACCTAATCTGTAAAAGGCTTGTATTATACGCGGATCCATGCCCTACTTGAGCCTGAAAACGAAGCTAAAACCAATTTTGGCCTCCAAAGTTTCGCAAAGAAATTCCATTTTGTTTTTTTTTTCCGAAAAGTCCCCGAATCCGAAGACTTGTCCCCGAAAACTCCCCGAATTTGTAAGAGTTTTCCCCGAATTTTAAGATTCAAAAGCGGAAGTTCTGAGTAGAGCAGAAAAAACTAATCACAGCATCACGTCCATCTGGGTTGCAGCGGTAGCTAGCAACCTAGTTTGAGACGATCACGTTCCTTAGTAAAAACTACAATAACCCATAGCTCCTAAAAATAGAGTCAGATCAAAACAAGATGTATACTATTAAAACCCCCTTGTTCGAAACCCTCAAACAAGGAACTTACTGTGGACAACAAGGAAAATATATTGAGTTGAAAATCAAGAAAAGTGGCCGAAACCTCGATATTCTTTATATACAGCATGTTTTCAACTTTTGTTTTCTTTTCCTCAGATAGCGGGGTACTGGAAGATCGTAGAGAGCTGCTTAATGGCTCATTTTAAAGAAAATTGCCACATCTAGTGCCTTTGGTAATTAAAAACAAAATAGTTTTTAAAATAGAATCAATTTTTCACAAAAAAATCCATTTTTCTGTAGCACTAGTAGTTAATGTTATTAGCATCTTACTGCATACAAAAATTAAAATAGTATTTTAACATTACAAAAGGTATATAGATATATTGATGTAAAATGCAGCAAATCTTTTAGGGTTTTAACAGAGATTTGATTTGTGAATTGAAACTAGATTAATTCCTGAAAATTTAAAACAAATAATTTACATAAACGAACGATATAGGTCATTATATATGTGTATTAAGTAAGTTTAATCTTTATCATGATTGTAGAGATGGCTGAAATATTAATGTAAAGGATCAGCACTGTTAATTATATAAACAGAGAGTGTAGGTTTCATGACTATCAAGGCTGTAGAAATATTCGAAACCTAGTAAAGAACTACCCACGGCAAATATGGAGTTAGCTGCCTGATTATCTGAGGCTCGTCTATTACTATTACAAATAAGAAAAAGCAGTAGGCTTTTTCCTGTTTGTAATCATTTTTGAATTAAAGACCTAAATCTAGCGGATAGTTATCATGGTTGCACATCTAGCTGCCATCTACTAAAATTTGAGCTGCAGCCCATAGTAACCCAAAGTTAAAAAATGTGTTTGGAAAAAACTACCTAATGGGAAAAAATTGCCACCTGAGAGTGATCCGGGTTGCAGAGGTAGCTAGCAAGCAAGTAAGAGACGATCATGTCCCATAGTAAAAATAGAATAGCATATAACTCATAAGACTAGGGTCAGATAAAAAAAAAGTAGACTATTAGAACCGCCTTGTCCAACAATCCAACTATTTTGATTTTTCAAAAGAATTCCTCCTCCCCATAATTAAAAGGATTTTTGGAATATCTTAATTGTTTGGGGGGGGGATTTAAAGTTTACTGTTGAATTGGAAGAGAATGGGAAACTTTCTTTTCTTGATGTTCTTCTTTTGAAAAATCAAAATAGTCTGGATTTTAAAATTTACAGAAAACCGACAAATAACAATAGATTTTTGTCTTATAGTTCCGGTCACGCTCGCCAAGTAAAAATGGGTTTGATCATTTCTTTAACTGATAGGATCTTTAGTATTTGCTCTCCAAAATTTGTTGAGGAGTTGTCTTTTCTAAGGAAAATACTAATAAGCAACATGTATCCAGAATGGTTAATTAACCAGACTTTTTCCAAAAAGAAGAAAAAGGTTTCTAGAGATTTCTAAGGAAGTCTTGGAGACAACTCGGGAAAAGGATGTTTTTTGTTCCTTACCATATGTACCCGGGCTAAGTGAAAAACTTAAAAGAACTTCACAAAGCAATGGTCTAAGGGTAGCTTTAAAGAGTAATAATACTTTGGGTAGTTTTCTAAATTCTGGGAAGGATCTAACTTCATTGGGGAAACAAAGTGGGGTTTATCAGATCCCATGTACTTGCGGAAGCTCATATGTGGGACGTACTAAACTGAGTTTGGAAATGAGATTATTACAACATAAAGATTCTACTTCTTCGGCTTTAAAGCAAGATTCTAAGTCTGAAGATTTTACTTCAGCCCTTTCAGAACATATTTTTAATTTCCCAGACCATTTTATTTTGTTCGAGAATGTCTCTTTGATTTCTAGGGATCGGGGTTTAAAGCAAAATTTTTCGTGAAACGCTTGAAATAAAGAAAATCTTATTCAAGAATATTGCTTTGAATCGGGATACAGGTGAATATAGGCTGAACTCTATCTATGATAATTTATTAAAATCTGACAGAGTAAAGTTCAATTCACCCAATGTAGTTGACCTTTGTCCAAATGTTATATCATTGAACGCTAATGAACCGAATCCTAGAAGGCCAAAGAGGCTAGCTTCCGCCTTTGCTTTGAAAAGAATTAAATATTTAAACAATATGTAGTTTTATTTGATTTAGTATATAAACTTTTGTTTTAAATTATTTTAGTTTAGTTTTACTACTGATGACGGTGACGGTATATGTGACCCACAGTTTATATAATTATCCAGTATGATCTTTCTCTATCTCACCCATTATAAAAACCCGGACCAAGGTGCGAGTGCTCCAGAGAACGTTTTTGCAGATAGAAACATAAGCGGCATCAGATCTTTTCACGGGTAGACAAGTCAGACGCGAAACAATCGGAAACAAGTGGAAACCTGCTATTACGAATAATGCACTTTGTAACCCTCTTGGACGCGAAACTTACAGTTATAATAGAAATAATCGGAAACAAGTAACCCGCTAATGCAGAAAGAAGTGGGAGGAGCTTTTTGTTCGTACTGAGAATGAAGACCAGAAATGATCTGCGATAAACTTACTGGATAATTCTATAAACTGTGATGTGACCGAAATATCTGGAATTTTTTGTGAAATTTATTATACACTGTCTATTAAAAAGGATTTTATCCCTATTTTGGACTTTTATTTTAGTTTTGTTTTTTGTCTCCTGTAACCAAAGTCTTTTTGGCTTTACCCATAAAGTACGTATCTCTATCGCGTTGTCCCATATTTCCAAAGAAAAAAAATTCCATTTTTTTATTTTAGTTTTCAGCTCAGGTTCGCTAAAGTTATTATGTAAAATGCAAAAATATTTATGGTGTTAACCAATAATACTAATTTTTTAGTTCAAGCTAGAAAAATAACTGAAAATTTTAAAATTATTTTGATTTTTTGTTAGGTTTTAGCTACTCGACACGTGATTTTACGGATTTAATAATTTTAAACATTAAAAAATATGACCTAACGTGAACAAAAAAAATAATTAGAAAAAAAACCCTAGAACTTTTAGTTTCCGTTCGAATCAGCCCTCTCGTGATATTCTAGGACCAATGGGTAGATACGATCACCCCTGGGGAAAAGAAAAAACAAACAAAATAAATAAACACACATCCGTGATATTTCTTCAAATGATAAAAATACCAAATTCCATATTTTTGCAGATAGGAGCTTGAAACCTCTACAGTAAGGTTCTCTGATGCGCTGAATCTGATGGTGTGATTCTCATTAAGATTTTATGACTTTTAGGGGGTGTTTTTCCCTTTTTTCGAAAATAAGGCAAATTTTCTCAAGCTCGTAACTTTTTATGGGTAAGACTAAATTTGATGAAATTCAATTCTTTTTATGTATCTATTGGTATCAAAATTCTGTTTCTTAGAGTTTTTATATTAAAAACTTAGAGTTTTTATCTTATGATAAATTTTCTAGTGAAGGCCCGGGTTGTAACGGTAGCTAGTTTATAGTAAAGAACAAACTACAGCCCATAGTAATTAATTTAATTTTGAAAAGAAGGAATTACGGCAGAAACCTACATGGTAGTATAAGTAAGCTACAAGTTATAAAAAGGCTCCACCGAGATTTGAACTCAGATCGCAGGATTCAAAGTCCTTATACAAAGGATCGGTATAGTTACTTATAAATGCGCAAACCACAAATCAGTATAAATAAATAAATGAAACCCAAAACGAACAGAAATTAAAATAGATAACTGAGTCAAACCCAAAACGAGCAGAAATTAATATGAGTAGTAGTACAGTCAATATAAGGTTTGACCGCAAACAAATTGCAACAGAAATGATTTTTACACCATCTTGTAGAGAAAAAAAAACTGTACAACATATCAAAAGTTGAGAAACCTAGCGGGGTGCAAAATTAGTGTTTTTTAGCGTTTTGTGTTTTATTTTTCGTTTTTAAGCCTAAATTTTCGATTTTCTCAAGGCTTAGAGTTTACTTCATGGGAAACACATTTCTGATGTAGTTTTATGTGCTGAACTCGAATATTACATCAGATTTAAGATACGGTGAACCAAAAGTGTTTCACATTCATCACCATTCACGAAGTTCGCGATTCTATTATAACATAGTCGTTTGACCACATTTCTTGAGTAGTTTTATGCGATGAACTCGAATATCACATCAGATCAAGGACATGTTCAACCAACAGTGTTTCACATTCATCACCAAAAGGTTTCTTCAAAATAATCAATCATCTCTTAATGTATTAACTGACTAAAATCACAGGTAACAAAAATCACATTGGTAAAGACAGGCAACTTTTCAAATGACTTGCGACATTAATCACTGGCAGTGTAGTTTGAAACTTCGTCGTCGAGATCGTCGATGAGATCTTCTAATTTGGGAGAATTATCACATTCTGCTCCCTGACAAGTTTTGCACGCGAGAGTGCAAGACATGCCGTTTCTGACACAAGTGCACCGAGCAGAGGTGCAGTTTGAACGGCAGGAACACTTAACAATCTTAAGAAGTTGGGGAGGTGCTGGGGGTAGGTCCGTCATCACAGGGTATAATGTACCATTTCGGTCCTTCCAGCCCCACTCTTGAGGGTCCAATTCTAGATTACGGTCGTCATTCCAGGCGTGTACCTGAAAGTAAACTCTATAGCTGTGAAATCCTGCAGAGTTGGATGTGGGAGGTAGCTGCTCTGGGTGAACAAAAGCCGTTGCTGTGACGAGCTTTCTTTCGAAGAGCTGCTTTCGAAGCTCGTTCAGATTTCCCCCCTTCTTTCCACCATATATTATAAGAAGTGCGTCTTCTCCGGCTTCCTTGACTTCGATTTTTGTTGCTGCCTTCTTCATAAAGACCTTGGCAGATGCTCGAAAACTTTCGTCTTCTATCACTTTTTTCAGGGTAAGACCTTTTCCGATGTTGTGTACACGTGATGTAGAATCACACCCAAGGAATGCATGGGCAAAGAGGATCAGACCACATACTTCTTGGCCTAATCTTTTTTTCATTTCATGAACATCCCAGCACCTTCGCTCTTTATTTTTCTTTGGCTCTGGGGCGAAGTACACCTTGTTAGTGGAGACATCACAGTGGTAGCAGAGAAGGACCAGAAGATCCGTATCTTCTCCAATAACGGCAGTTACCTTCTGTTTAGCTGATTCGATAGCAGCTTTTACAATAGGCACGTCTGCATCACTGGGGCTTGGACTACAAAATAGCCTTTTTGTCGGAGATGAACTGCAAGCGCACTAATGAATCTTGACTTGTTTTTCTTGTTCCCGAGGAATTCTTCTTTCTTAACTTTCAGACGCATGTCATTCGTGAAGAAAACCTCGCGACCAATCGTTCGATTACTATATCTTTGATGGAAGGTCCACTATCATACCCATCGAAAACAACAGTTGCGCCAGGGTACTTCCACGAAATATACAGAGAGTAGCTCTGTATGATACCCGCATACGTGTCATTTTTTATCCATGGGACTCGGTGCAATAGAGATCTGCCGTCAAGTACGTAGTGTGTCCCGTCGTTCAGCACACACGGAATTTCTTCGAGTTTGCATGCAAGTGCAATGGCCTTGGCGAATTCGGCCTTGTTCGGCACTCTCGGCATAAATGAGCTGTCAAACAGAGCAGCGGGATACGAACAAAGTTCATACCGGAAGCACTCTGATTCAGGAAGTCTTGTCCTTTTGGCTAACGCAATGAAGCGCTGGAATAGCAAAGCTGGATCCAGTCGATTGCAATCTCCTCCAGCTGTTTGCTTTGCTGTTATCTGGACTGCCTGTTCCTTTCTTCGGAAGACAAAATCCTTCGCCTCTTTTCCAGTCATAGCATCAAGGATTTTTAGCCCGACAGCCTTCGCACAGTCAACGTTTGCAGATTCATATGCAGTCAAACCGGTAGCAATGCTTCTAAGCTGGGTATCCCCTCCGAATGGTGAGCCATTTTCAATGTACGTGACCATCGCCTGCGTATCCTTGAAGTCTCGTTCTTGTCTGGGGCCTGCGTTCTCCTTGTGCTGCTCGCTTGTCCCATAGAGAATTTATGTCATATCTTCCATTAGGAGGTTAACAGCAGAGCAGGTTGGGCGTGCTAAAACCCACAGCGACCTCTGGGTTTCGGTCATGCCCGTACCCCTAGTCAGTCCGCCTGCTGTTTTCAACGAGCGCATAAGCTCTTGTTCAATAACTAGATCCGTCGACAAGCCAGCCCAATAGCGATCAGATCGTCTGACGACGTGCATTCCTTGTTGGAATGAACTATGAACAGTAGGATGGGTTTCTTCAAGCTTCACCATCTTTTGAAGGTATATTCGGCACGATTTGGCATAGTTGTTGTGACCACAGGCCGCAAGAAAGACCACAGGCCGCTGGCACCGCTTATTGGGGTGTATGTGCGGGGTCACCACTTTTAAAGGCAAAAATGGCGCAAAAAAGGTTGCTATGCCACTTACTCGAAGGGGAGAACGCCTTGTCGGCCCAAATGTTAGTGAGATTCCCGCTCTTACCCCAACGGTTCCTTTATACTAACGTGATCGGGTGGTCTATGGCCACATTTAAAGCCAAAGTTTACCGATAAGATTTTCTAATTAACCCTTTAGTCTCGGCCTAAGCTGAAAAGTAAAATAAGTACATAGAAAAATTCTTACTATATTCACAGTTACACGTATAAAAAGAACTGAACTGAAAAAGGACAAATTCTCCCAGCCCGCTAACCGCAGCACGCGGTGGGGGTTACTAGGGGTGGTAAATGAATCTTTCCAACCAATCCCAGGGCTCCTAATATACTGGTCAATCTCCCTAACTGCGCACTTTTTCCCTCGTGGTGAATTAAACACGTACGCAGTTAAGAGGACCCAAAATGGCGTCAAAAAATAATAGGAAAATTAACATTTATTACAAAAGGAAGGAAAATAATTAAGGGCCCAAAGAAATGAATCTGGGAGGGACATTTATCTGACAAAACTGGGACCAAGGGTTCCAACAACGACAATCTTAGAATGTACGGAACTTTCCAAAAATATAGTATTCAGTCGATAGGGCGACGTTATTCCTGACTTCATTCGCCCCAAAGGACGAAAAAAGGGAAATATGGCCACGAAATACGAATTTCTTGTTTGGTGATGAATGTGAAACACTAACGGTGGGACATAACTTGAATCTGATGTGATATTCGAATTCAGCACACAAAACTAGTTCAGAAACATGTCTCCCATGAAGTAAATGCTAAGCTCTAGGATAACGGAAAATTTCCGCTAAAAACAACAAAAAACAAACGGAAAACGCTAAAAAACACTTATTTTGCACCCCGCTGGGTTTCTCAACTTTTGATATGTTGTACAGTTTTTTCAAGGAGGCACACTTGTGCCTCTATAAAGAGGCGACCCACCACAATGTTAAGCGATTTCAGGTCCTAGAGGTCGCAGAGAGACGGAAGTAATCGCATTTTGTAGCCCAAGCTCAAACTAAGAAACTTGCAAAATTTCATCCTCCTCCGACTTTATCTTCATGGGGTAAACTGGGCCGGAGGTTTGGACCCTCCCACCACAGCCCCCCTTTAACGTTGTCCGATTGGGCTGAAATTTAGAGGTTAAGCTTTCCTAGGGCCCGGGAGCTTATCCTCGAAATTTCAGCTCAATCCGATCACTCCTTCCCTGTTTTCAAAAAACCAAATATAGCCACTTAAAATTCATCATCATCATTTCTTTTTTTTTTCTTAGCCACGCCTACAGGCCACAGTTGGCAACGGATCCGGTTGAATGAGGACTCATTCGAAGCAGAATTTGACCTGTTAGGGCCTTTTGATATTTTCAGACCGAAAAAATTATCCCCCGAATTTACATTTACGAAAAACCTCGTTTTCCTATATTAGCCCATGTTAATTTTTCCCACCACAACCCCCCTTTAACGTTGTCTGATCGGGCTGAAATTTAGAGGATAAGCTTTCCTGGGGCCTGGGAGCTTATCCTCGAAATTTCAGCTCAATCTGATCACTCCTTCCCTGTTTTCCAAAAACCACATATCAAGATTTTTGGGAATTTGCTTGCGTCGAAAATAGCTTCCATTTGCTAAACAACAATTACTATTGTGTTTGTATAGTCCAGCGCTTGATACTCCAGACTGTTAGGCGGAAAAGCCGGGTTCAATTCACCATCAGAGCAACTTTTTTATATACTGAATTTATACTTAAAAAGAAACTCAGTTTCTTTTTTAAATTATTTGAAAAAATTTACGTTTTCTAAAGAGTTAAAGAGGCTGAGTTACAAGGTCGACCCTTAAAACGTACAGGGATTAGGAGGCACAGTTGGGGGGCTGTTAAAGAGGCTGAGTCACAAGTTCGAACCTTAAAACGTACAGGGATTAGGAGGCACCCTGTACGACGTGATTTGAGTATTCAGGAATTAAAAGCCTTAACACAAGAATGTTCAAGAGCGGGGGGTTTGGGGGGCGGCAGCCCCCAACTTTAACTCCTGACACGATCAGCTAACAGTTAGTCAAGCAATAATAAGTAATAAACTGTACAAAAACGTGCAGAAATTATTTGAAAAAAACTACGTTTTCTAAAGAGTTAAAGAGGCTGAGTTACAAGGTCGAACCTTAAAACGTACAGGGATTAGGGGGCACAGTTGGGGGGCTACCGCCCTCCAAACCCCCCGCTTTCGCAGCCTTTAAATATAAAAAAAAATTCTTTAAACTGAAAGTAAGGAGCGACATTAAAACTTAAAACGAACAGAAATTATTCCGTATATGAAAGAGGCTGTGCCCTCCTCAACGCCAGTAGAGTAGTACCTACCATATTGCGCAGACATATAGCAGATATCATGTTATTCTAACAGACATATAGGAAATATCATGTTATTCTACGACGCCCCCGTACCAAACAGGTTTTTAGTATGTTAACTTATACTTTGAGGACTTTATGTTCCATCCTGTTTTATTTGCGGCCTACAGGTCATGACACAATTTCAAAGTTCACAGCCTTTTTGGTGATAAGCCCAAAAAACCAGCACGTCTTGTTTCATTGTTATACAATTATTTTTGTATATATTTAGACTCCATAATTGATTCTCCATCAGTTTCGAATCGTTTATACTCGAGATAGCATTTTTTGTAATTACATAGAAAAATGGATAATTCTATGCAATTTTTGGTGAGTAAAAATATTCTCATTATTAAAAAGAAATTGTCATTAAGTTAAGGAAGAAATTCTTTCCTTACACTAGAACTAAGGGATACTTATACACTTAGAAGCCTGTTGTTTTTTTAGGAGCTGAAAAAAACCTCTAATTCTCTTATAGGTTGAAATTTACGGTGTGATTTTTTATCGGGATCAATAGGTCTTTTAGATGTTTTTTTGAAAAAAAAAAGTGCTCAGCTTTCGATCGGTAAATTGGGATTAGAATAAAATGTTGATTCTTTTAATGTATTAATTGTTACAAGACCCTTTTCTTAGGGGTGTTTTTGAAAATACTTCCAGGCCAGTCTGCAAAAAAAAAAAAAAAAAAAAAAAGTCTTGTCATTAAGTTAAGGAAGAAATTCTTTCCTTATTCTTTCCTTGTGGTTACCTCTTATAAAAATATATTAATTGTTACAAAAGCTTCCTTTTTATCAAGATCAGTGGCTTTTTTTAGGAATGTTTTTGAAAATACTTCCAGGCCAGTCTGCATTTACGGTGTGATTTTTTTATCAAGATCAGTGGCCTTTTTAGGGATGTTTTTGAAAAAAGTGCTTAGCTTTCGATCGGTAAATTGGGATTAGAATAAAATGTTGATTCTTTTAATGTATTAATTGTTACAAAAGCTTCCTTTTTATTACAGTGTGGAGCAGTTTATTAAAGGCCTTCCATTATTACAGGAGGGGGGGGGGGAGGAGCAGTTTATAAAAGGTCCTCCATCCCACTATCAAAACCCCTGATTTTGAAATCAAGATGTCTAACATAAACTGAATTATTTTCCAAAAACCCAAAAATGCATTTTTGCTACATGCTAAATTTTTTTTTTTTTTTTTAAAGGAAGAAGAGACTTGCAATAATCCTCCTTCTGAGAAAAAAGCAAAATATGGCGAACCTTCATTAATACAGACTACAAGGGCATCTGTTATCAAATTCGCTAGAAAAGTTACACACGATCATGCATCAAGCACTCAACTTATAGTGACAGAACCCTCTGACTCCCGCGTTGGCTCCATGGCAAACCCCCCTCAAGTATTACAAAGGAGTTCAGATATAGAAGTCCAATCAGAATTTGTAAGTATATACATATTTTTTTTTTCTATCCCTATTTTCAAAAAATAAGACAAAATTTTCTCAGACGCATAGCTTTTTAAAAACTTAAAATTTGTTTTTAAGCTATTTAATTTTCTTTCATTAACCAAATTAGCGATATATAAAGGAGTGCTTATCATGCGTTTCTATAACGAAAAAAAAAAAACCTTACCTCGTAACTTATAACTAAGATGCATTCTAATGCAATATTCCTTTTAGACAAAAAAACTAACTATTTGAAAAAAAACGAAAAGCGAAAACAATTGCTACTATACAGTTAACGTGCACTTTTAGACTGGTATTTTTGTCCCTAATGCATTTGAATACATCCGCTATACTTATCAGATCTACCACTGCTTTTAATCCGACTTGAATTCTAAGTAGGGTCGCATGCAAATTGGACTTTAAATAGCAAGATGTATATCTTCAATAAGCAATTTACACAGGGAAAAAGGTTTTTTGACAATTTCCAAAATATGTCATCGCAGCAATGTTAAGAAACATTATTTGGATGAAGCTGTTTTTGGCCATTTCATTGAAACACTTAGGTGTTTTCAAGAAAAGAATTTGAGACTATTCTATTTGAACAGTGTTGTGAAATCCGATACCCCTCCAACTCGGAAAGGGTATCGATCCTCCTACCTCGAAGGAAGCCCCCCCGGTTCCCAAGGGTTCTCCCTGGGAGGGGTTTGGGGGGGGGGCTCTAAAAAGGGGGCATTCAACATTTTAATTGTTGATATGGACGGAGAAAAAAGTTCTTCTCTCTTACAAGTATTTATTTAGCCCAGGTCGAAAAAATCCATTGGCAAAAGACAGAGGAAAATACGGATTATTGAGAAAGTAACAACAACACCACCAAGCTCCGACATATGGAGTTCGTTTCCTTTAACTGAAGCCGAGGAGCAACTGCTCGTACAACATACTGCATCAGTCGAACAATGGTCAAGTTTCATCGACAGTTATAATGAAGAGGCTCAAAGAATCGAATTGGACTCATATTTTGCGTTTTTATTTAAAAAAAAAAAAATTTGGAATAAAACCATTAATTTTTTCTATCATTCTCTTGTTCGAACTTACCCTTCTAATAAGAATAGGACTACATTTTCCCGACAAAAAAAAATATTTTTTTTTTTAACATGTTCAGTTGACATTATGAAAGACATAAGGCAATGTAACTTTTTTTCTTCTTTTAATTGTTCAGGTGGTGGGACAATGACTATGAGAAATTGACAAAATTTTATTAACTATAAAAAAAAATAATGATTATTTTACATAAAAAATAAAAAAACTTTTTTTTCTACAGATTAAAAATATAGCACCCCCAGCGGCAGCACCATTGAGTGATGATGCAAGTATATTTACAGAACCAATTCTGTCACCACCAGCAGAGTTCAGGGATGAACCTACACTGGTTCTAGAGAATATGGAGTGGCATGAGGGATTCCTTAATGATGTTTTTGGGGAAATGGCCGGCCTGGAGGACTTAACTTGTGATATTGACATGGTTGAGGACCCAGAGTGGGCAGATAGTTTCATGCGCGAATATTTAGATGATGATGCTACAAGTAAATCTGAACTGGGTCCTCATAATGAAATTCCATCAGAGGACAATACAGGCTGGCTTGACCAATTGTCCCCAAACACCTTGGAATACGTACTAGGGGACCTCATGTCACAACCCTCCAATGTGATTGAACAAACAGGGTCAGGACATCAAAACAGTACTACGTCCTCGGAATTGCCTGATTTTTATCTGTTAGAATCTGCTCTAGGTCATTTGCAAACATACAGGGTAGATTTTAGCCTTCCCGAGGAAAACGCTGGCAATATTTTAACTGACCCCGTGAAAAATCTCCATAGCTATATCGACAAAATTCGAGCACTTATTGATATTCAGATCCAGAAATGGGGAGGTCAGGGGGGAATTAAAGCATCAGTGAACCAAAAAGTTTTTTTACAAAAGGGGACATCTGGGGACATTTTTTATTTTCATTTTTCGACGGGGAACCAGACTTTTTACCCAGGTCTAAACGATTTTGAAGACAACTTTTTCAACTGGGTAAATAAACTAATTTCAACTTTGGATACATTTAGCGAGAGAGGGAGTGGGTCCACCATTTTATACATTGAACGAATGGATCTGAATCTCAGTAGATTTAAAAAAAACTTTATTTTAAGGGTGGGAGGGGTAAAAAAATAAAATGCCACCCAGATTTGTCAACTACAGGAGGAGTTCAGGGTTTCACATTTGACACTGGACTTCAATGCTTTAAGTATGCATTTTTAGCGGCGGCCCATAAGACATTAAACAGAGAATCAACAATGAAAAATCTCGACAAACTTGCACGTAACGGTGGAAAAAATTTCCCTAAAGTAAATTTTGATTGTTTAGAGGGAAAATATCCGGTGTCCTTTAAAGAAATAAGCATATTCGAGAAAGCAAATGAAAATCTTGGGGTGGGGGTAGTTGTTCTCCAGTACGACACTGAATTTGTAGATGGGGGGAAAAAACCGAATAAAAAAGGGGTTTTGTACTCAGTGAGGACACCGAGGGTGGAAAATGTTAAAAATTTTGTATGGGTTATTTACCAGCCTCCCAAAGATGTAAATTCTTATGGTCATTTTTCCCCGTTACGGCGATAAGTCGACTCCTCTCTCAAGGCGTTCAGAAGGGTGAACGTTTCTATTGTCCCATGTGCCTCTCCCCATTCACATCTGAGCGAACGTTTTCAGATCACATGGGACATTGCAAAATTCACGGAAATCAAAGAATAGAAATGCCGGCAGAAGGCAAAGACATTTTACAATTTAAAAATTTTCAAAATTCTCTTCTGCAATCTGATAAAATGTCTTTGGATTGTGAAACAAGACTGGTTGAGGTATCAGACCCATCAAGGCCAAATATAGTCAAGGAACACAAACTAGTTGCGTGTTCCTATGCACATGCCCGTCGCGATGCCAACAATAAAATGCTATTGGAAGAGTTTTTTTTTGACTATGGACGAGGAGGGCAGTATGGAAAAGCTATTGGTTTCTTTAATAAAAACAGCAAACAGAGCAATTTCACGATTACGTCATACTAATTATCCGATGACATTGTCGGATAAAGAGCAATTGGCGTTGGAAAAGGGGACAATTTGCTGGGTGTGTAGGGGTGCCCTTGCCCCAAAAGACGCGGTGCAGGACCACGATCACCTTATTGACCCCAATTCAACGGGAAAAAGTAACTTTCGGGGGTGGGCTCACAATTCATGTAATTTAAAAATTAAACAACAACTTTTTCTACCGGTTTTTATACATAACTCTAACTACGATCTGAAGTTTGTGCTACCTGCATTGGCACATCTTCAAAGAAATGGAACAGTGGATGATGATGCATGGGTGATAGACAGCTTTACGTACAAAATCATACCTAAGTCATCGGAAAAGTTGCTTGTTTTGGAATTTATGTGGAAATTTGTTGAAGCCGGTGTTGAGTACACGAATAAAATTCGCTTTTTAGATTCCTACAGTTTTTTTTCCCAAATCATTGAGCGAATTAATTCAAGTGCAGAAAAACGATGACGGCAGCAATGCTTTCCCCCTTCTCAAGCAACGATTTCCAAATGATTTATATGATTTGTTAACGGTCAAGGGCATCTATCCTTATGACTTTTATTGTTCCATGTCGAGATTCGCCGAGGAGGCTATTCCTTGTATTGAATCGTTTTACGACAGTCTTCACGATCGTAGTTGCACCCCCGAGGAATACAGTTTTGCTAAAAAAGTTTGGGCAGCGGGAGGGTGTAAAAATGGATTTGACTACTGCAAGCTGTATTTGTCGAGTGACGTGTTAACTTTGTTAGACATTATGTGTAAAAATACGGATAAAATCTACGAGGAGTTTAATCTTGATTTGGGCTATTATTTTTCTTCGCCTCATCTAGTGATGGACCTCATCCTGAAAATTAGTGGGGAAAAAATCGGGCTGATCACTGACATTGATCAGCATCTGTTCATCGAGAGGTCAATGAGGGGGGGTTTTGTTTTTCACGGAGACCGTATCTTGGAAACTGATCCTACGGGGGAGAAGACGGGGACAAAATCAAATGCAGTTTTCCTCGATATGAATTCTCTCTACCCCTCGGCCATGTCCCATTATGCACTACCTTGCGGCGACTATAAATGGCTCAATGACCCTCAAGCTCCCCATTTCCCCAACATTGGCGACGACAGTGTTGAGGAGAATGGACCGGTTGGATGGTTTTTTGAAATTGATGGAGAGATACCAGTCGAGCTTCACGATTCAGTAAAGGATTTTGTTTTCCCGTGTATCAATAGACCTGTGACTAAGGACTCTTTGAGTCCTCGCAATAGGCGTTTAGTCGAGGTGGACGGATTGCATTGGGCGCCTTCAAAACAAAAACTTATTGCTGACCTTCTGCCGAAAAAAAACATAGTTGTACATCATGTAGCGTTAAAATGGATGTGCAACAATGGTTTCAACGTCACAAAGGTTCACCGAGCACTCGAGTTTAGTCAAAAACCCTATTTGAAAACGTTTGTTGACACTTTTGTCAGCAAACGTTCTGCAGCAAAGACGAAAGCCGAAAAAGAAATTTATAAACTCATTTTGAATTCGGCTTTCGGCAAAATGTGTGAGAGTGTTCGCAATAGGAATCGTTGCGACGTTGTGACCGATCCCGAACAATGTGCTCGAATTATTGCCGATCCCAATTACACTTCCTTTACAATCATTGGCCCGGACATGGTACTTTTGAATAGGAAAAAAAGACGCATTGTCCTGAATAAAAATATTGCAGCAGGCAGTGCTATCTTGGAGATCTCAAAAAAGCTCATGTTGGAATTCTACTACAATGTGGCTAGGGTACAGTGGCCGGAAAAGGGGCAAGTAGAGGTCTGCTACGGTGACACGGATTCTCTACTGCTCAAAGTAAAAACATCAAATCTAATTGATGATTTGGCGCACGGTGAAATTATCAGTTCACGGATGGACTACACCAATTGGAGTGTTGGTCTTTACCCTGAGCTAGTAAAACGTCGGGCGCCCAATCAACTTTTATTTTTAAAATCTGAAACGGGTAGCGACTTGATTTCCCGTGGTATGTTTGTAGGTCCGAAGGTGTACTTTATACAGACACACGACGAGGAAATCAAGAAACGTTGCAAAGGAGTACCCACGCGCTATGTGGACAAGAATTTCAATATGGACATTTACAGGAATTGTATTGTTCAAAATACAATTCCACGAGCCAAATTGTTGGCAATTCGTTCATTGAAGTACAAGAACTATACTGTAAATGTAGAAAAAATAGCCATGAGTACCATTTCCGACAAGGTCTATGTTTGTCAAGATGGTGTGACCACCCTCCCCCTTGGACACTATTTAACTTCAGACCGGACCGAATGTATTGCCCACCGTGAAAGTCTCGGTTTAAATAAAGTCCTGTAACTAATTTCCTAAAAACCTTTGGGGGGGGGCCTCGCGGCCCGGGGGGGGGGCCTCGCGGCCCGGGGGGGGGGGCCGGCCGCCGCCAGCGCGGGAGGCGCACCGTCACCAAAGTTATCTCTTTTTTTGGACTTAGAGCAGATTTTTTTTTTTTTTCAAGTGCCATCTCTAATTTAACATTTTTTTTCTCTGTAAAAAAAAAAAATGTTTTTTCTCTCTGTGTGCATGTAAATGCTGTTGTTGTATTTTATTATTATAAATAAATTAAAAAAAAAGTGTATTTTTTTTCAAGTGCTCTCTCTCTAATTTAATGTTTTTTTTTCTCTGTAAAAAAAAAGTGTTTTTTATCTGTGTGTACCTATGTAAATGTTGTTGTTGTTGTTGTATTTTTTTATTATGAATAAATTTAAAAAAAAGTGTATTTTTTCAATGTATTGTTACTTTTTTATCTGCATATAATAAAAGAAAAAAATATGATTCTTTGTCTTTTGTCTTTGTCTTCTGGAAGAACAGAGTAGTAGGGAAAAAAAAATTATTTAGTCATTAGACAATTAGGGTCTACAGTTAGTTGTTCTCCAGGTGAACTGTTGAAAGGAACATGTATCAATTTAAAACACCATTCAGATCGTTTCTGTGTGGGCCCTCAATGTCGGGCAAAACAACACTCTTAACTAAAATAATTAAAAATTGTGATAAAATGTTTGCGGAAAAGCCGAAAAAAATCTACTATTGCTATAGTATTTGGCAGGAGTCGTACAATAAAATAAAAGCAATTGCTGCCATGGGATCGATGCAGATACAGTTCATACAGGGACTTGATGTTTTCAACATTGTTGAACCAAACTCTTGGCTGATCATTGACGATCTGGCTGAATCCATTGAACAATGGTCCCAGCAAATGTTGCAATTGTTCACTGTTCGCTCTCATCATGAACAGATTTCCGTTACTCTGGTTCTACACAATCTCTTTCATCAGAGCAAATGTATGCGAACACTTGCTTTGAACTGTACCTACTATATCATCTACAGAGTTGTTCGTGATTCTAGCTCGCTAATAACCCTCAATAAACAAATCTATCCAGGTGCCCCTAAATTTCTACTCTCAGCATACAATCAGGCAACTAATAAACCCCACGGTTATATCCTGCTGGATCTTAATCAAAATACACCTGAGGATCTGCGTGTTGTCACAGATATTTTCGACAATGAAATTACAGTATATCTCCCGGTGAACACTAAAAAGACCTATTAGTCGCTATCATGACACTGAAGAAACTACATGAAAATAGACACTTGTTTTCAGTTCTAAGCACTTCAAAACCTCAGCTTAGAAAAGCAATACTCAAACATGGTATTGACAATGATTTCATTAATCTAATATCTGAACTTTGTTTAAATTTGACCGAGGGTAATGTTCAACTACCAGAAGTAGTTAAGCAACAGGCAAAGCAACATCGTTCCATTGTACGTACATTGGCCTCTAAAAAGAAAGGAAAGAATTTTAAAAGGAAACGACTTCTTCAGGCGGGCGGTAGCTTTTTCACACTTTTACTGCCAATAATTGCAGGACTTGTAAACAGTTTTCTCTAGTGAGAATGGCAAAACCCTATAAATTGACTCCAATAGAACTCGCTCTCTCACCCGTCGAACACTTTGAGGACAATCTGAGTAAATTCCTCGACAATGAAACTATTGATGATGATAAAAAACTGATTTTACTTCAAGATGCACTTCGCCGAGTGGACAAACACTATCGATCAAAGCCCACTGCTGCTGCTGTTGATCCCAAAAAAGAATCATCTCCTCAAGAGTCTCCTGCTGCTGCTGGAACACAATTAAAGAAGGAGGAATTGGATTCAATTGTATTGAAAATTGGAAATCTAATGCCCCACTCATATCGTGAACAAAGTAAACGACTCCTAATCTATCTCTTGGAAAGTGATCAAATTCAAGTTGAGAGCAATGGGGAAAGGATTATAATTCAGGGCAAGAGCTATAATCTACTTGATTTAATGTATGACATGGTTACAAATCGTAAAGGACTATTATCATTTGACACTCGTCTATACAACTTTCTAAATACATTAAACTTCCCCAAAAGTCTTATTGGCAATAGACAAATTCTAAAAAAATTAAATGAACGTGCATCATCATCATCATCAACATTAAAAGATGAACTTGAAGCAGAAGAAGATTTTAAATCAATTTTGGAAAATACTAGCACACCACTGATAGCTAGACAAAAGCGAAGACGTATCAAGTCAACGTCTCCGTCACCAGCAGCAGCGGCAGCAGCCAGTATACAAAAGGGTAGCGGACGTTACACAACGTGTTTACGTTCAAAATGGCTGAAGTTCTGAAAGGTGTTTATGAAAATATTGGCGAGGCGGGGAGTTTAAGTTCCCCCACAACTCTTTCCAAAGTCACGGGTGTTCGCACTAAAAGTGTACAAGACTATCTACAAAATGAACCAAGTTACACTCTGCATAGAAATCATAGACTTCGTGCCAATCAATATCGAAAAACTAAAGCCTTTTACCCATTGGATATAATGCAAGCAGATCTCCTGACTCTAGATGAGCTTCAAAGACGTCACAATACACCGTACAAGTACATTCTACTTGCAATCAGTGTTTTTAGTCGCTATGCATATGCAATTCCATTGCGATCAAAGAGAGGTGTTGAAGTTGCTCAGGCCATTGAAAGTATTCTCGAAAAGGATTCATATAAAAAAATTCAAACGGATCGCGGTAGTGAATTTGTTAATCCTCATGTTGCAAAAGTACTAGAGAAATATAGTACACTGCTCTATCATAGTCACAGTCCTATAAAGGCTGCATTGGCCGAACGATTGATAAGAACTATTCGACTTTTAATTTCAAGATATTGTACATTGAAAAATACACCAGCTTTTATTCATGATCTAGATAAAATCATGTTGATTTATAATCAACGACCTCATCGCTCATTGTCCAACTCTACACCAACGGAAGTTCATCATTCGGATCATAATACAATTGACACCTTTCTTAAACAATATTCCAATGAATCAAAAGTCAAGAAGAAGAAAAATAAATTCAAGGTTGGTGATACTGTTCGAATTAATAGAACAACTAATGTTTTTGAAAAGGGGAATTACTTGTGGTCCACTGAACTTTTTAAAGTGGCAAAAATCCTAGACACTAAACCCATAACTTATCGCCTGCGTGATACCAAAGATGAAGAGATTCTCGGCGGCTTTTATGACTATGAATTGCAAAAAGTTAAAAATGCTAGTGAAATCTATCAAATTGAAAAGATATTAAAGACACGTACTCGCGGGGGTAAGAAACAGTTACTTGTTCGCTGGCTAGGATACAACTCTGATTTTGATTCTTGGATTGGTGTTGAAGATATTGACAATGCCCAATGATTTCTATGTAACTTTCATGTCCAACGTTTCCGATCCTCTCTACAATGACTTGAATACAACAAGTGATTTTTGGACAAAACTCTCACCCGCCATCAAATTTGACGGTGCATATGAAGTGGCCCTTGTCGACTGTATCCTCAAAAATACCTATGACATCCTGAGAAAGGATCGTAAATATGAAGTAAAAATACGACCGTTTGAATTCGGTGATGAAGGTGCAATGGCAACTTTTGACTCTAATCAGTACCCTATTGCTAACATCCCCTACAGGGAATACAATAACATGCATGAACTGTGTCGAGTTATCAACAAAAAAATTGCAAGTCGAAAAAAAGGTGGTTTCACTTTCAATTACTCGACGGAACAAAGGAGAATTTATATTACCAATCCATTTGAGAATGAAAGAATTTTCCTCAATGAGAATTTACGTGAGGTTCTTGGTTTTAAAAAACGTATTATTAGGACAGAAAATTTCAGTGGTAGTGACCAAGTTATCTATGCAGACTATGCACCCAGCTTCTCCACGGACACTTGTATATTTCTCTACGCTTCATTTGTGGAAACATCTCGGGTTGGTAATTCAAATGTTCCCCTCCTACGAGTTCTTGAACGAAAAACCAATCAAGAACATGTTCACCACTACAATATAAAGCATCTTCAGTATATTCCCGTAAACACTTCCTATTTGGAACTCTGTCAGTTAACACTAAGAACCGAATTAGGTGATCCAATAGCAATTTCAAAAGGCCTAGCAGTGATTACATGTCATTTTCGACCTATTGTCAACGACAAAGACGGTACAATCACCTAAAAAATGAACAATAGAAGAATTCCATTTGTCTGTCCCGATATTGACTGTTATCTCAGTGCTTTGAGTCCACGTCAAATAGGCAATGGATTGGACTACTACAAGGGGCGTACTACAATGTCTGGCTATGGTCTTGGTAGCTGGTTTGCTAAGCTATTTCGTTCTGCACTACCCCTTGCCAGAAAATATCTTGTACCTGCTGCATCAAATTTTGCTGCCTCCACACTACAGGACTGGGGGTCGGGCAAGAATTTCAAGGAGAGTGTTAAAGAAAATATTAGATCTTCAGCAAGAGCCGTTGGCGAACAATTAAAATCTCGACAAAATGGGGAGGGATTGAAAAGGATGCGTTCGCGTCATTCACTCATCAGTCTCCACCCAGGCAGGAAGCAAAGGACATCAACAAGGACTTTGAGAAATAAAACAACAAAGACCAATAAGCAGAAGAAGAAAAAGATTGTTAGATCAAAGAAGGATTTCTTCTCTTAAGATGACTTATCTCCCTCACAAGGAATCATATCCATCAATCACTTCCTCATTGAATCTATTCAATGCTGAAAATGTTGATGTCAGTGTCAAGTATGGCTACTATGAACAATTTCATCCCCAACAGCCCCTCTCGGAAAATATACACTTTCAAATATTTTCCAATGAAGACTATTTCATTGATTTGTCGTCAACATTTATTGATTTAAATGTTGTGGTGAAGAAAAAGTCAGATAATACAACTCCAAATGCCGGCGATGGTCTCTCCTATGAAAACTGTATTCTACACAACCTATTCAAACAAATTAATGTATTTATTAATGGGACATTGGTGAGCACTAGCAATAATTTATCCAACTATGCAAGCTACATACAATTTATGATGATGACGCCGAAGGTGTACAAGGAGATGAGAGGACAATCATCGGGCTATGAATATCGAACAGGTGTTGATACTGACGGTGAGTTGACTACAGCAGTGACCCAGGAGTATCATCTAGTTGGAAAATTAAATCATGAGATATTCAATATATCCCAATGGCTACCTCCCAATGTCAAGATTGACATAAAGTTACAGATGGCCCCATCGAATTTCATTCTGAGAAAAACACTTCCTGCAGCACCCGATGCAAATGTTATTATCACATCGGCAATTCTCCACGTCCGAAAACAACAAGTTATGAGCTCTGTTGCATTGGCAGTGGAAAAGCTAAGAGCCAATGGTAACAACATTAAACTTCTTGTCCCCCATACAATCACCAATCAACGTCACATTGCCACCGGTTCTCGTAGCTATAGCGATTCATCTTTTATCAATGGAGAAATCCCTTCAAAATTGGCTTTGGCCTTTGTGAAGAGTGGCAATGCCGTTGGATCCTGGACTGAATCCCCCCATGATTTTAATTTTTTCGGTCTATCTAGCCTTGTGTGCAAAGTGAATGGTATTCCACTGTACACTCTATCATTTGATAAAAAATCCTATAGAACTCTGTACGAGTTGACCATGCAATCCCTAGATCATGACTCTCAACTATTTGAAAATGGAATAACCGAATCAATGTTTTCAAAAAATCATGGGGTTATTGTTTTGGACTTGTCAGGCACACAGGATATGAGCATAGTACGAACTGGGAATGTACGTTTAGAGTGTACATTTGCCGATGCTCTGACTGAGAGTATCACGCTAATATCACTGAGTCAATTTGAAACCTATTGGGAAATCACACCCGACGGCAGTGTTCTACTAGACCTTGCACCATGAACACAAATCAAATAATCAATGTATTTAGTATGGACCCATACATGTCCCAATACAAGTCCTATTGCATACCCTCGGACTTCATTGAAAAAATTCCAAGTGATAACAATACCCTAATCATTGTTAATAGCAGTCCATCGACTTTGAAGACTGGTCATTGGCTATGCATCTTTCAAACGGCGAAGAATATTGAATTTTTTGATCCTCTTGGCCTATCGTATAAATTCTACGTTCCATACATCAGCAACTTTATTGAAAGCAGTGGGAAAACCATTATTCAAAATCAACGAAGAGTACAGGATTTAACAACTAAGACATGCGGCTTTCATGCACTACTCTTTTTCATGTTCAGATGTCGTGGCTACACCTACAAGCAGTTTCTCAACATCTACGTTGACTTACCTCAATTGAACGACTTTCTAGTGGAGAATATACTTACAAGTGTATTTAATATTGATTTTAGTGCCCTAAGAATAAAATGTTCTAAAGATGTATGTGAAATTGTTTATTAATAAAAAAAAATTATATACATGATAAAACGACTTTTCTACTCTTTAGATTTCATCCACTACTAGGTATTTGTCAACAACAACTAGTGCAGGTAGATTATTTGAATTCACAGTGTACTGATTCTGATGTACTGCAATGTCAGGGTCACATTTTCTACAGTAGAGTGTGACTTCACTCTTGTCATATCTCTTTGTATAGTCAATGATACTATTCGCATTCATTCTATAGAATTCACATGTTTCAATTTGTGTATTTGAAGCAATTTCACAAACAGTGTCCTCAAGTGTCGAATCACATTCTGTCACTGCCAAATAAAAATCAGTGGGCTTATAATCATAACACCCAGTGTCTTCACAACAATGACGTAGAAACCATATTCTCTTGTTGTTCCAACAGTTGAATCGTTGACCTGGTTCCTCCTCCCAGAACAATCTAAAACCACGACGATACCAATCTCGTAGCAATAAACTAAAATCCCGGTTAGGATTCTTTCCAATCATACCGGGATATGTACTCTCCCATTGCTTACATTTTTCATAATGACAATTGGAGCATAGGTGGCCTCTAGGATGAGAGTCACACACCTCTTCAAGACAGGAATTACAACCTTTAATTTGTACAGCATATCCTCTATGCAATTTACACGGGTTGCATAATCTACACTTTTCATCATACTCCTCAATCATTGTGCAATTCTCACATGATGACCAGCTGCCCTGTGTGTACATACATAACGGACATGTATGAAACATTTTTTCATGTGTTGACGCTCTCACTGCCACAATGAAACTGAGCTAGCAACATCAAAAAATTGTCTGAGATAGAAGAGAGAGAGAGGAGTAAATCATCCTTGAGCACCATCTTTCTTATGAAAAAAAAAGTCCTAAATTTCTAAAAACTAATGTTTAAAAGCATATCCACAATATCATTTTGCTGTGTCGTGATCAATATATCAATAAATTGTGTAAATGCATTTGGACCACGATGTAGAAGCTTCATACAATAGTCTAATGATGGAGAATCAGTTTTCATTATATCGACAAGCATTCCCCGAGAAAATATCTTCCTTTGAATAGACAACTCTAGAAAATCATCATCTAGAATCAAACGTTTTTCCATAAGAATTAGATTCCTCATGATTCGATCTTTCTCGAATCTATCCATTTTTTAGAGTCCTAACTCTCTCACAACCAACTTCAGACTAATCAGAATCTCTTTTTTGTACTCAAAATATACGCTAGTCTACTATAGAAAAAAAGAAAAAATACCATTGATTTAGAAACAGTTTTATTGAACATAATTACAATAATAATATTCACTGATGCATTTTGTTCTCATCAATATATTTCGATAGAACATCTAATGCTGACCGAAGTTTATTTATATGGAGAATATTTACTTTTCCAGCAAAACACAGCTGTTCCTCCTGCTTAAATTTGCTTAATGATATCACATATCTCGCATACATAGTGTCCCATTCAAGACATAGTCTACAACCAGCAGTTATTTCCACAGCTACATTAGGTACTCGTATATCGTTGCTGCTGCTGCTGTCGGTTCCATCATTAATCTCCAATAGTGTAAATGCACCACTCATTTTTTTTTTCTCCACTAATATCCTCTCAAATAAAAACTATTCTCTTTGAATCCAATTCTCTTACTAATATGAATTGTAGTGAAAACCATTCCTTATATTCAAATCCTAATCGCCAATCAAGTTATACACGTTCCTCTTGGCAAAGAGTGTGATGACCCGTAACTACTAGAAAAACCTGTTTGTACGGGGCGTCGTAGAATAACATGATATCTGCTATATGTCTGCGCAATATGGTAGGTACTACTCTACTAACGCCTCGCTCTTTACGCTAAAGTTTTTATTGTTTAAAAAAAGAGTTGTGAGAAAGTCAAACTTTAGCGTAAAGAGCGAGGCGTTGAGGAGGGGACAGCCTCTTTCATATACGGAATAATTTCTGTTCGTTTTAAGTTTTAATGTCGCTCCTTACTTTCAATTTAAAGAATTTTTTTTATATTTAAAGGCTGCGAAAGCGGGGGGTTTGGAGGGCGGTAGCCCCCCAACTGTGCCCCCTAATCCCTGTACGTTTTAAGGTTCGACCTTGTAACTCAGCCTCTTTAACTCTTTAGAAAACGTAGTTTTTTTCAAATAATTTTTTCTCTACAAGATGATGTAAAATCATTTCTGTTGCAATTTGTTTGCGGTCGAGTCCTATTTGACGCTAGATTGACTGTACTATAGGGTTCAAACTCCTATGATTTCTAAAAGCCAGAATATAATTTGTACTTTACTGAAAAAATTCTTTTAAATGTTTTCACTTTTATAACTTTAAGAAATCAAAAATTAATAATGTATTTTTTTTCCATACCAGGGCACTTCGTATCGAAGGAGTTGTCGTAGAAACTTCGAAAAGGGCTTATTCGATTGGAAATTGGAATGGCTAGTGCCCTTCTTAATAGTCGAAAGTGATTGGAAGGCAACTAACGCCCCTTCTACGCCCACCACTTCCCCAAACACATCTAATCAAAATTTTGAGATAGCCATTTTGTTCAGTGTAGTTGATTTTCAAATAGAAATTATGTTTTTGAGGAGAACACTTCCCCCACAGCCAACAGTGCAAGGTTTGTAAGTTATGCCCTGGGGGCATATAAGGTTTTTATAGAAAGCGTTATAGTAGAAACTTCAAAAAGGGCTCATTCGATTGGAAATTTAAAGGGCTAGTGCCCTTTTTAATAGTCGAAAGTGTTTTTAGGGTAACTAACCCACCTCTCACGCCCACCATTTCCCCAAACAAACCCAATTTTGAGATAATCATTTGTTCAATGTATTTGAAAAGTCCGGAAATTATGTCTTTGGGGATGACACGATCCGCACAGCTCTCGGGGCAAGGGTTGTTAGTTCTGCCCTGGGGGCATATGAGATTTTTATAGTAAGCGTTGTCGTAGAAACTTCAAAAGGGCTCATTCGATTGGAAATTGAAAGCGCTTGTGCCCTTTTTAATAGTCGAAAGTGATTGGAGTGCAACAACCCCCCCCCCCCTCTCACGCCCACCATTTCCCCAAACACATCCAATCAAAATTTTGAAAAAGGCATTGGGTTGCCTTTTTGAAAAATCCCCCACCCCCCCAGAGCCCTCAGGACAAAGATTGTAAGTTATTCCCTGGGGCATGTAAGATGTTTATAGAAAGCGTTGTCGTATAAACTCCAAAAAGAGCTCATTCGATTGGAAATACAGAAGGCCAGTGCTCTTATTAATAATCAAAAGTGATCTGAGGACGAATGCCCCCCCCCCCCTCACGCTTATCATTTCCCCAAACACTTCCGATCAACATTTTTATACAGCCATTTTGTTGAACGTAGTTGAAGGGTCCAAAAATTGTGTCTTTGAGTATGACGACTCCCCCCCCCCCCCACAGCCCTCAGTGCTATGGTTGTGAGTTGTGCCCTGGGGGCATGAAAGGTTTTTATAGAAAGCATTTTCGTAAAAACTTCAAAAAGGGCTCATTTTTTGTAAATTGAGAGGGCTATTGCTCTTTTTAATGGTCGAAAGTAATCGGAGGGAGAATCCCCCCCCCTACGCCCATCATTTCCGATCAACATTTTGATATATCCATCTTGTTCAATGTATTTGAAAGGTCTGGAAATTCTGTCTTTGAGGATGACCCCCCCCGGTAGCCCTCAGGACATGGGTTGTAAGTTATGCCCTTTGGGCATATAAGGTTTTTACAGAAATTTTTGTCGTATAAGCTTCAAAAAGGGCTAATTTGAATGGAAATTGAGAGGACTAGCGTCTGTTTTATTAGCCGAAAGTGATCAGAGGGCAAATGCCCCCTCCCCCCCGCCCATCATTTCCCCAAACACTTCCAATCAAAATTTGAGATAGCCAACAGAATTAATTATCAAAATTAGTAGTATTTTTATTCGTCGAAATTACTGTATGCAAAACTTCGAAAACCGTATCACAAAATTCATCATTTATCTTCGAATATTAGCGCAAGTCGAAAAAAAACTCGTTCAGGCAAACTTCAGAAGTATATTAGAAATGCGGGATGTGGCTATAGTTATCGTGAATGAAAATCAACTTATCCACTCATTGTGGACTGAGGCCATTTCTCTTCTAAGTCACTATTATAGTCACTATCGGGCCTACCACCAAAGATAGTCTTTCTGCGGTCACACTAGTCGCGGGAATAGACAATAACTTTCTGGCAAGTGCGACGACGTACGAAATTTTATTGCGATTGTGTCTTAAGAACTGAAGAACGTTCCCATCACCGTCGTCTTCGGTTTCTTCCTATGTCTTTAAAGGATAAAGTATAGTGCAACTTGATTCCTGATTGTTTCCAGCTCTTCCTTTTTTAGACAACCTTCTTGTCCTCTCTTTCAGCCTTCTTTTTTTGGCCATGTTTCTTCAACCTAAAAAAATGTCATTTCACATGACCTCTTTTCCACACCACCCAAGAGGTAGAGGTGAAGGCGCGTTTTTTTTTTACAGAGGTATCGCCAGTAGCCACTAATCCTCTGCTTAATTTTCAATAATTGTTTTTAATGAAAATTAAGTAAAAAAATAGTTATTACTAAGCCAAATTTAATGAATATATATTAAAAAAAATATATTTGGTATGGTCCACTAAGCCTCCTTTAGAGCACGTGGTTTACATTTATAAACTTCACATATATTGTATATTATCATAGGCAGTGCAAGAGCGCTGCCTAAGTAAAGAACGATGTGGGCACAATGTATTATTTATTTTTTGGTTTCTTGGCCTTAGACCACAGCTCTTCGTATCGAAGCAGTTGTCGTAGAAACTTCGAAAAGGGCTCATTCGATTGGAAATTGGAAGGGCTTGTGTCCTTTTTAATAGCCGAAAGTGATTGGAAGGCGACTAACACCCATTCTACACCCACCATTTCCCCAAACACATCCAATCAAAATTTTGAGATAGCCGTTTTGTTCAGCGTAGTTGATTTCCAGATATAAATTATGTTTTTGAGCAGGAAACTCCCCCCACAGCCCCCAGGGCAACGGTTGTAAGTTATACCCTTGGGGCAAATAAGGTTTTGATAGAAATCTTTGTCGTAGAAACTTCAAAAAGGACTCATTCGATTGGAAATTCAAAGGGCTAGTGCCCCTTTTAATAATCAAAAGTGATTGGAGGACACCTAACCCCCTCTCACGCCCACCTTTTCCCCAAACAAACACAATAAAAATTTTGAGATATCCATTTTGTTCAACGTAGTTGAAAGTTCTGGAAATTAGGTCTTTGAGGATGACAACCCCCCACAGCCCTGAGGGCTGTGGTTGTAAGTTATGCCCTGGGGGGATATAAGGTTTTTATAGAAAGCGTTGTCGTAGAAACTTCAAAAAGGGCTCATTTGGTTGGAAATTGAAATGGCTAGTGCCCTTCTTAATAGTCGAAAGTGATTGGAAGGCAACTAACCCTCCTCTCACGCTTACCTTTTCCCCAAACACATCCAATAAAAATTTGAGACAGCCATTTTGTTCAAAGTAGTTGAAAATTCTGGAAAATGTATCTTTAAGGATGACACTTCCCCCAGAGCCCTCAGAGTAAGGGTTGTAAGCTATGCCCTAGGGGCATATAAGGTTTTTATTGAAAGCTATAGCGTAGAAACTTTAAAAAGGGCTCATTCGATTGGAAATTCAAAGGGATAGTGACCCCCGGCCCCCGTTGAACACTGCCCTCGGGCCCTGGGGGCTGTTTCGGCACCGGAGTTTTTGTTATCAGACTTTAACTATTTTTTTCAAAAATGTCTTTCTCAAAATTTTTATCTGATACATTTGGCAAAAAAGGGCGGGGGGGCTATCTGCCCACCAATCACTTTTGACTCTTAAAAAGTGAACTACAACTTCCAATTCCCAATCAAATGAGCCCTCTCTGGAGTTTATACGAGCATCCCTTCCATGAGAACCTTATATGCCCCCAGGGCATAACTTACAACGCCTGCCCCCGGACCCTAGTAGATTGTGTCGTCATCTGAGTTTTTTTATCTGACCTTTGAACTATTTTTAACAAAATGGCTACCTAAAAAGTTTTATTTGATGTATTTTGGAAAATAAGGGCGTGGGGGAACTAGTTGCCCTCCAATCTCTTTTGACTCTTGAAAAGGGTACTAGAACTTTTAATTCCCAATCAAATGAGCCCTCTCTGAAGTTTATACAATCATCCCTTCTATAAGAACCATATTTTCCCCCAGAGCATGACTTAAAACACTTGCCCCCAGGCCCTGGGAGGTTGTGTCGATCTTGGCACTTTCCTTGTATGATCTTTGAACTATTTTTAACAAAATATATATCTCAAAATTTTTATCTGATGCATTTGGGGAACAGAGGGAGTAGGGGGGGGGGTAGTTGCCCTTTGATCTCTTTTGACTCTTAAAAAGTGAACCAGAGCTTTTAATTTCGAATCAAATGAGCCCTCTCTGAAGTTTATACAAGCATCCCTTCTATAAGAACCATATTTGACTCTTAAAAGCGATAAAGAATACTTCTAAATATTGCGTAATGTTCGCAATTTGATTCTTGACATCGAAACTACTTATGGAGGTCCATATATCTTTAACTCTCTTTTTATGATGTTAGAAGCAGGTACAGTTAAGAGCAGTGAAGATCACGTTTTTTCCAGTTCATTTGAACCTAATCAAATAGCTTTTGCTGAAAATTCTGGCCTGTCGCTTGCTCGCAGCTGTGGGACACAATACAATATAGTAAGACAAAAAAAACAAAAACAAATGCACATCTAAAATACGGTCCAGAAGTTACAATAACAGAAACCTCTTTTTTTAAATTGAAGCAGCCTTTTTGTTTCCCTTCGGCAAATACTAATCAGGAAAAAGACGCCTCCATCACGGAAACTTCTGGTGGGATATACAGGGAAAATAATAATTTTTACCAAGACTGTAGTATACGGGTGTTTAAATCATTTCCAGAGAATACTGAAAACATGCATCATTTTCTGCTCCTTCAAGCTACAACAAGATGGTTATCTCACCCCAAGTATTTAGTTTTCTTGTCTGAACTCAGAAAAAAAATTAGGGGGGTAGTTGCCCTTCGATCTCTTTTGACTCTTACAAAGTGAACCAGAGCTTTTACATCAAACGATCCCTCTCTGAAGTTTATGCAAGCATCCCTTCTATAAGAACCATATTTGCCCCCAGGGCATAACTTACAACGCCTGCCCCCGGGCCCTGGGGGGGTTATGTCGACACTGGAGTTTTTGTTATATGATCTTTGAACTTTTTTTTTAACAAAATGGCTATCTCAAAACTTTTATCGGTTGTATTTGGGGAAAAAAGGGCTGGGGGGGGGGCTAGTTTCCCTCAGATCATTTTTGACTCTTAAAAACGGCAATAGAACTCCCACTTTCCAATCGAATGAAGCCCCCCCCCCCGAATTCAATGCGATGACCCCTTGCATATGAAGTGCCTCTGGGAAATAAATAATAATAAATAATTAAACATTGGAGCCGTATGGCCTCTACTACAGGCAACGCTATAGTGTTGCCTCTGATGGAGTAGTTTTATATTTTACTTCAATCAAGAAAATTAAACAAAATGTACATTTTATTTTAAAAGCGTAACTATATAATGTGTTAGTTGTTTTACTATTTTTACGCGAGTATTTTCAGCTTTGTTTTTTCTTAGGCTGATCATTCCCGCCAATTCACTCAATGGTGACGCTATGTTGCTGCTTTGAAACTATCAAAGTCCCTTGGACTTTTATCATCTACAAATATTGCAACCGCCCAAGCTAAAGCACTGGTGAACGTTAACCCTGAATCGGAATGTCGCTATTTGTTTGTCTATTTGCTGCTGGAAGTACTTAAGCCTTGAACTTCACGTTCAAAGGCATATCTTAATTAAGTTTTGCTTTCTTTATGTAAAACAGCAAATCACTCAGCAGGGTGTACATCCTCGACCCGCAAATTTAATTATTTCATACCCCAAGTAACAGTATTAGCAAATGTTACAGTCGAAATAATCAAATTTCCTGGAAATGCTCCGTTTGTTTTATTGAAAATGAGGCTTTGATGTTTCAATATTTGTATGATTAATTAACTTGAAGCAACTTTAAGAGGTGCAAATACCCACCCACACACACACACACAAACACACACACCCCTTCATCTTCTATTTAACTATTCGACTTGAAGCAATTTTCGAAGGTGTGAATAACCCTCCCCCCCCACACACACACACCCTCACCTCCTTTGTCTTTAGATAGTTTTCCTTGTCTTGACATTTCTGAGAGTGGAAAGACCAAATATCAAACACTTCGTCATAATGAATTATAAGTAAGGAGGGAATCAGGCTAATAGTAGCCAAAAAAGAAATTTTTGATAGCAAAATACACATAAAAAGAATTCAGTTCTTATGGTGATTAAGTAAAATAAAAAAAAAGGTTTCATATGAAAGTAAAGAGCGACATTAAAACTTAAAACGAACAGAAATAATTCCATATAGGAAGGGGTGTCCCCTCCTCAATCCTCTGCTCCTGCTCCTTATGCTAGAGTTTTTTAGTGCTTTAGAAATACTTCTTGTCTCAATTAAACGGCTATTGTGTTTGAGCAGTTGTTCTTCAAGAATTATGACAAAAAACAAACGGTATTGTAAGAGCCGGGGTTTAGTGAATGGACAACCACTTTCATCTATGGGATAATTTTTGTCTGTTTTAACTTTTTAATGTCCCTTTTTACTTCCATATAAAAAAAATAAAAAAATTTTATTTAACTTTTGTTTGTTTTAATAGCATACTCATGCAAGCGACAGCAAAAATCAGAACTTGTCGAAAATATTTTGGAGAATTGGCATCCTGGGATTTTCTGGCCTGCAAAAAGGATCCGCAAAGATCACGAGTTTGAGAAATTTTGGGATCTTTAACTTATGGGACAAAATCATTTGATTGACGTCATGTTTAAGAGCACATTTCAAGAGAACAAATTAAATCACCTCCCCCCCCCCCCAGGAGCGAATGTATCGTTTTTAATATTTATGAAGCTTGCAACGTTACAAAAGGAACATAACAAAGAATTCATAACGACTCAAAACAAAAGTGAAGAACAAAGAAATATGTGGTTACAAGACATGCGACAACGAGGTGTAGAAAGAATTAAAAATGAAAGTTAAGTACAAAGAAATTTGCGGTAAAAAGATAAGCCCCAGTGAGAACAAGGAAATAAGCTGTTAGAAGATAAGCGGCATCAAGAATTACAAGCGATAGCGAGAAAACGAGTATCAGGACGTGTCAAAATGAAGCGAAGAACAAAAAATTGTGCTGTTAAAAAAAACGAGTGACAGCGAAAATGACAACGAGTAAAAAATGAAAGTGAAGAAAAAAGAAATATTAGGTTAGAAGACCAACGCCATCACAGTTTTCAACGCCAACGAGAGCCGAGTGCCGGGGCCCAGCCTCGAAATTGGCTACATAATTATTTTCTTAAAACTGGCATATTGACATTCTGGCCACTAAAACCGATTTAAAAAGGTTAAAACTATGAAGAAGAATTTTTGTTTTTCCTAGGGTGGTGGTTTTGAACCTACGTTGACGCCATTACGTCAAGAAGAGGCTCACATTGTCTACTGTTAGAAGACAAGTAACAATGCGAATCAATATATATATTTGAATTTTGACATGGATAAGGTAGTCAATGCCTTATTTATTTTTGCAAAACTGGTAATAGTAAATATTTTTATATATTTTAACAAGGAATTACGGCAATTCAAAAACCAAAAGTTTGAAGCTTAGAAGACATTTGGAGTTCGGACTCGGACTTGCTGTAATAATCAAATATCTTTGAAAAGACTAAAGTATGAAAAGACATATCAGTGTGAAAAATTTTTCTAGAGGTAGACACAAGAACAAGAAATTTACAAGTGTTATAAATGATAATTTGTTGGAAGAAAAAGAAGTTTTTGTCCCACCACCGGAACAATTAACAAATCTACCCTGGACTCAAATGAGACAAGGCCCAAAAGTAAAAATTTAGTTTTTGTCCCACCATTTGAACAATTTCCAAATCTACAACTTGGACCATCATGTAAAACTAGACCAATAAAGGCAGTAAAAGCAAAGGGCATTTACAAATTGTCTGAAGTAATGAAAATCCAAAATGAAGAAGAAAGAAAATGGGGATAGAAAATAAGTGACAGCTAGAATTAAAACGTGCCAAAATTGAAAATGACACTTATGATGATCGGGTTTGGGATTTTGACATGGATAAGGTCATCAATGTTACCATGCCTTTGTTAAGAAAACAAAGGTTCGGCGTTATGTTTTTCTTTAATGACAAAAATCAAGCCAAGGCAAAAGTTAAAAGTCCACTGACAAAAAACTTAATTTTACAAAGGTGCTAATTCTAATTTAAGGTCATTTAAAATGTTTAAGGGGTTGACTGATGAAATGAAGCACAGATAAATTTGATTAGAAAACGAATTAAAGTGAGAATTGCAACAGCTAAAAAAATACATGGAACAAACGACAGCAAGAATCACATTGAGCTGCAAACGAAACTTTGAACAGTGATCTGTGGTTGGAAACTGGAAAAGACGTATTTGTTATATATAACGTCTTAGGAAATTAAGTGATATTATGTATGAATCTAAACTGTCAAAGAAAAAGGTATGGAAAAAAACTTTCTAGGGTAAAGATGAAAAAAATGGACAGGACAATGAAATCTACGGTTAGAAAGCAGGGAACTGCGATGACTCAAGTTATTTTTTAAAGTCCTCATGTGTTAGGACTTTAACATTTTTTTTTCACATTTTTCACAGGGTGGCTGTACCGAGCCTGTGGTGATGTCATGACATCGAGAAAAGGCGCAAATTGTCTGCGGTTAGAAGACAAGTGACAATAAGAGTCCATATATAGAAGCCTACCGTGCGCCGAGTGCCAGGGCCCTGTGCTATATATATATACATATATATATATATATATATATATATATATATATATATATATATATATATATATATATATATTATATATATATATATATATATATATATATATTATATATATATATATATATATATAATATATATATATATATATATATATATATATATATATATATATATATATATATATATATATATATATATATATATACATATATATATATATATATATATATATATATATATATATATATATATATATATTATATATATATATATATATATATATATATATATATATATATATATATATACATATATATATATATATATATATATATATATATATATATTATATATATATATATATATATATATATATATACATATATATATATATATATATATATATATATATATATATATATATATATATATATATATATATATATATATATATATTATATATATATATATATATATATATATATATATATATATATATATAAATGTGAGCCTAGTTAATTACAAAATTGAAAAATTTTCTATGCCTCCTGTTTCATCATGTTTGCTCAGGTCAATTTTTTCCCCTGATATTTAAAGTGCTTATACTCCCTATAATCTATTAGTTCATGATTAGATTCTCTTTGACACTTTCAAAAGTGGAAATGAGTACAACCCTTTACAACTGGAAATAGGACAGAAATAGAATCATTGAAGAAATCTTGAAAAAGAAAATAAGACTTAGTACTTTTTTATAATGATGGTCGTACTATAAATAGATAGGTCAAATCAGTTGTAGCTTGGTAATGGAATTTGGTAGAGGGAGATCCGCTCCAAGAATCATTTAACTGTTTTAATTTTTATTTCAGTATTTAATTGAAACTCCGATTCTCTCATTTGTCATTGAAATACCTAATAAGCGCTGATAACGTCCTAGGTGTGCTTGTAACTGAACCACCGTGTAACTGAAGCACAAGCAACTGAACCCCTGTAACTGAACCACCGTGTAACTGAACCACCGTGTAACTGAACCACCGTGCAACTGAACCCCTGTATAACCAAATCCCCCTGCAACTGAACCCTCGTGTAATTCAACCACCTGGCAACTGAATCCCATTTAACTAAACCCTCGTGCAACTAAACCCCTGTGCAGCTTGACCCCATTTAACTGAACCTCCCGTGAAACTGAACCCACGTGTAACTGAACTCCCGTGCAACTGAACCACCGTGGAACTGAACCACTGTGCAACTGAACCAGCGTGCAACTGAACCACCGTGCAACTGAATCACTGTGCAACTGAACCCTCGTGCAACTGAACCATCGTGCGACTGAACCTCTGAAATCAGTTTTTTAGTATTCAAAAAATATGAGGCAATACCATTGGTTAAAACAAAAGTTAGAATTTTTACATGTTCAACCTTGTTGGAATTGTTTGTTAAAGTCATAATATAAACGCCTGTCTAGATCATTCATAAAAAAGCTTTGTTTTGTTTTTGCAAAAAAAAAAAGAAGAAGATCCGATGTCACAACCATTAAAGCTGATTTTTTTTTTGCTTTTTTTCAGATGAACAAGACCTTTCTGGACGATAAGTTGACCTTTGTGAATTTAGATAACGAATTTTGATCAGATGTCTTTGAGGAGATTGCAGCTAAAAAAGACATGAAAGGGGAACTGATTGCACTCCAGCCTTTTTTTCAACATTTATTCAACATGCCCTGAAAGTTTAAACTTCATACCCTCAGGTTTATACCCTCAGCTGTTCTCGACACATTGCAGATACGTCGTCTTTTAAAACTGGAAGCACATAGTACCTCTTGATTTAGTTGAAGATGCTCCTAAACATTTTCCGAACGATGTGACGGCTGATACCATCAGGCTGACCTGGTGGCATCAGCCACTGTAAATATTTCACAACCAATAAAGGAAAACATGATTTTTGGTTGTGTCTGGCATTCTTCTTAACATTTTCCTAAGGTTTGACCTTAATGCTCCATGCTTCTTTTTTTTTATTTATAGGATCAAACATGCCCTCTTTTCTTGATAAAAAAAATACCTTGTCTGTTAATAATACGTAACTTTCTTAACTTACAGCTCTTGCACCAGGTGTTAGGAATCGTGAACCCTGGAGGCAAAGCTATATAACCGTTGAACTGTTTTAAATAAAATATTCATCTTAAAATTATCAATCGGATGTATTTGAGGGGAAAAGAGGGGCAGAGTGGAAGCCCTTCGACACCTTTTAACTCTCAAAAAGTGCGCTGGAACTTATGATTTCCAATCGAACGAGCAACCCCCTCCCCCGAAGTTCATACAAAAATCTTTTCAGTAAAAACTTTATGTGTTGACATTGAGTAACTAACCTATAGCCCTTGCTCCAGGAGCGGCTGGTGGTATTGTTAACCCCAGAGATATGGTTATTTGACCTTTAGACTATTTTGAACAAACAATTTTTTAAATTTTGATCGGATACATTTGGCGGGAAATGGCGGTTAAGAGGGAGAGGCTGATTGTCCTCTGATTACCTTTGATTCCTCAAAATTCAACATGAAATTTCAATTTCAATCGGAGGAGCCTTTTCCAAAGTTTGTACGACCATTCCTTCTATAAAAACCTTAAATTTTAACAATGGGTAACTTGCAATAACCTACAGCCCCGAAGACTGTGGGGGTTTTTGTTAATCGTGTTTTATTATTCGACTGGAAATTGAACGTTTTAGTGCCCTTTAAAAAAAAGAGATTGGAGGGTAGTTAGCCCCCCCCCCCACCGGGAAAAACACCTCCTACAAAAATACTTCCGGAAAATACCACCTCTCAGAAAATCCCCCCCCGGAAAATACCTGGCCGTGAAAAACCTCCCCCTGAAAAATACCCCTTGCGGTTGATGGGTATCAAGTCACTTTCGACTTATAAAAAAAAAGACTAGAACTGTCTGGGGATTATAGAACAGTTTTCTACCTCCATCCTCCTCTCGTCTCTTCCTTAAAGTTAATTCTTTATTTATCCGAAGGCTCAATGAGCGCTGAGATATTTTGGCATTAAAATGCACCCTTTGAGGTATCTTCTTCTCTCCCTAGCTACAAACAATCAGAGAATGCCATTGCAGAAGTTTAAGTACCTTTTTAGGTTTCGTAATTAGTCCATAGCTAAATGATAGTGTTTATTATTGGGAAACATAAAACTTTTTCGGGCGTCAGTCTTCTGAAGGGGGGGGGGATTTCTGGAGAATTTTCCATGTGAAGAACATTTTTGCACGGAGGGGGGGGGGGTTAAGATTTATGTATTAATTCTTTTTTCCACTTTCCTTAGAACTTCTCAGCTAAACTAAAAATTAACAGACCTCAAAAAAAATACTCAAATCTGGAAAACCATATTTTCCGTGAGGCAGTATTTTCCAGGGGAGGATTTTTCCATGGGAGATGGGGGGGGGGGGTAAACGCCTAGACCCGTAGACAGTGACAGGGCGAAAGGATCCTCCATTAGCAGACATAAAAAAGAAAAATCAATCTTGCTTAAAAAGTTTGTAACGTCCGATTTTCTTTGTTTTTGTGACAACAAAACAGAACTTTTTAATTAATCATCTTGACAATCCTTTTTATCATGACTTTAAAAGCAAACATTCCTATAAGGTTGAACATGTAAAGATTCTAACTTCACTTAAAGATTCTGACTTGTGTTTTACCAAATGTAGCGACTCAATGTAGTTGAGTTGCACGATAGTTCAACTATACGAGGGTTCAGTTGCACGGTGGTTCAGTATCATGGTGGTTCAGTGGTACGGTTGCCCAGTTGCACAGTGGTTCAGTTGCAGGGAGGTTCAGTTGCACAGGGGTGCAGTTCAACGGGGGTTTAGTTAAATGTAGTTGAGGTGTACGGGGATTGAGCTGCACGAGGGCTCAGTTAAATGGGGTTCAGTTGCAGAAGGGTTCAGCTACACGAGGGTTCAGTTACACGGGAATTCAGTTGCATAGGTGTTCAGTTGCACGGTCCGTTCAGGTGTACGGTGGTTTAGTTGCAGGGTGGTTCAGTTGCACGGTGGTTCAGTTACAGTGGTTCAGTTGCTTGGGGTTCAGTTTCACGGTGGTTCAGTTGCAACGGAACCAACGTCCTATTCCTTACGTTTTGGATTCACATACTAACCAACAAATATAGGAAGCCTCTATATACAATACTATGCTGAATTCTCTCTAATTTTGCTTTTCTAAATATGTATTTTAGCCAGCTCCAAAAAAAATGAACTGAAACAAATGTGCTAAGAATTGTAACGGAAATTAGTCGTATTTCACACAACGCCAGTGCTACTTGTGGGACATTTATCTCTGCATCAGCATGCTGTACGAATTGTCTGCTGACAATAGAATAGAGCAAATTTAAACAAAATATGTATATTTTTTCTCACAATTTAGAAATATTGTGTGCACGTATAAGCGGTACCAACCCAATCTCTTTTTCTATTGTTATCAGTTTTACCATGTAGCCCTAGGAGACCGACCTTTGCTTGTGAAGAGAATTATAGACCCACAAACAAATCAATTCAATAAGAGATGATAAATAATACTTCAGTAAATCACGTATATTAAAAGTTTAGTACAACAATTTAAATCTTACAGAGTCAAAATCCATTCAAAATTACGAGCAAATGAACAGCGCGATACCCGTGGCTATTAGAATAGAGCTTGGTTCAATTATGAGATTAAGCATCCTGTGGGGGTTGGGGGAAGTGGAGGGGGGATGTGTACTGCAGCATTAGTCGTGAATCTGGCTGAAACAAAGCCGAGTGTGTACGACATTTACCTTTGCCAACCCAAAAACTTGGTTACGCTATACTATTATCGTCTGCAGTAGCTCATTGCTGACAATTTTAGTAAAAGTCAAGCACCGGCACTTTGGCCTATATTTATGACTGTTTAATGTGTGTTTATTGTTTATAATGTATTGTGTAATGTTTTTAAATTTAACGAGTAGCGTGTTTATTAAATAATTACTTTTCTTCACTATCGCTTGAATAGCATTTACTTCAATAGCACCTCTCTTGCCCCCCCCCCCACCGATAAAAATACTGTAGCTACGACCCTTGTCTTGGACAATGTGTTTAGAGCGACTGATCTAGCATAGATAATAATACCTGATTAACGTATGTATACGTTAAAAAGTGTATCCATGAATAATTAACGTATATTTTTGTTCCTTTGATTTTCACTTTTTAGGATGGCTTTTACCTATATGTTAAAACCTGGAGATAATTTGTCTATGTGGTTATTTCCTTTGTCTTACAAATTTTTTTGTTTGATTGGTTTTTCTTCTGGTTGTGGTTGCAGGGGCGTCATTTGGAGGGGCTGACTGGGGCTATAGCCCCCCTCTGCTTTTAGGAGGGTGCCCAAGTCAGTAGTCACAATTATATTGATTTGATCGTAAGTGCGAAAAAATTGTGTTTTCTATTAAAACAAATCCGTTTGTAATGGAGCTGTACTTCATAACAATCTATTGTGAGCTACATTCCCAAACATATTTATTTATTATTCCTATTTCATATTTCATGACACATTTTTATTGGTGTGCGTGTAACTGAACCCCCGTGTAGCTGAACCCCAAGCAACTGAACCCCTGTAACTGAGCCCCCGTGTGACTGAACCACCGTGTAACTGAACCACCGTGTAACTGAATCCCGTATAACCGAACCACCGTGCAATTGAACCCCCGTATAACCGAACCCCCGTGCAACTGAACCCCCGTGCAACTGAACCCCCGTGCAACTGAACCCCCGTGCAACTGAACCCCTGTGCAACTGAACCCTCGTGCTACTGAACCCTCATGCAACTGAACCCCCTTTAACTGAACCCTCGTGCAACTCAACCCCCGTGCAACTCAACCCCATTTAACTAAACCCCCGTGTAACTGAACCCCCATGTAAATGAACCCCCATGTAACTGAACCCCCATGTAACTGAACCCCCGTGCAACTGAACCCCCGTATAACCGAACCCCCGTGCAACTTAACCGTCGTGCTACTGAACCCTCATGCAACTCAACCACCGTACTTACATTGGGTAACACACAATAGGGTTATGAACCATAGTTATTTAACTATCGTATAGTTATTTAACCTTTAAACTGTTTTAAATAAAATGGCCGTCCCAAAATTTAGATCGGATGTATTTGGGGGAAAAATAGGGTGGGTTGGAAGCCCTCCGATCACTTTTAACTCTGAAAAAGTGAACTGGAAATTTTGATTTCCAATCGAATGAGCCCCCCCCCCCCCAAAGTTCATACAAAATTTTTTCTACAAAAACCTTATGTGTTAGCAATGAGCAACTAGTTTAACTTACAGCCCTTGCCCCAGATGCTGCTGGTGGGGTTGTTAACCCCGAAGGCATGGTTATTTGATCTTCAGACTATTTTGAACAAAACGTTTATTTTTATTTTGATCGGATATATTCGGGGGGGGGGGGTGTCGGTTAAGAGGGAAAGGCTGATTGTCCTGTGATTACCTTTGATTCTTCGAAATTGAACTTGAACTTTCAACTTCCAATCGAATGAGCCTCCTTCAAAGTTTTTATGATCATCCCTTCTATAAAAACCTTAAATTTTAACAATTGGTAACTTGCAATAACATACAGATTGCTGATACAGGTGTATCAGCAATTTTTGTTGGAACAGCTTAGCGTATCAAGATGAAACTTCTGGGGCATCTACCTGCTACTACTGCTATTAATACTGCTACTACTTCTACTAATTCAACTCTATTGTTACTTCTACTGCTCCTACTACGACCTCTGCTACTATTAAACTAGCACTATTGAGGCTACGCATATCAAGTTGAAAATTTGACAGAATGAGGTATTTTAGGTGGAACTTGAACTAAATCAAAAGACACTATGTGCATGCAGATTTTCAAAATGGCATATCTCAAAAAGGGATTTGTGTATTGAGTTGGAACTTTCAGTGAGTGCTGAAAGGGAAAGCCAATTCACCAAAAGGAAATATGTGCACGCTCAGGCCTGGATTTACCACTAGGTCCCTAGGCCCAGACCTAGAAGCCCATAATGCTAGCAGGAGCATTAAATTATCCCTGAGTAATTTTTTTCCTGACAAAAACTGGACTGATGTCATTTATCGTCGCCAGGTGCACTCTGTCGCCACGCTGCCTATTCACAGAAAAGTGACTTTAAAACAACACAGGAATTCCATGGTCACTTATAAACTGTCAGATGTCTCCCAAGAATGGTAGCTGAGAGTTCTGTATTACCCCTCTCTTTCATCACTTTTCGCTCATCAGTTGTGTTCTGTTAACACACAGTTACAGGGTTACATGGTTACACACAGTTACAATTACAAGGGGGTTCAGTTACACGGGGGTTTAGTTAAATGGGGTTGAGTTGCACAGGGGTTGAGTTGCCCGAGGGTTCAGTTGCATGAGGGTTCAGTTTCACGGGTGTTCAGTTGCACGGGGGTTCGGTTATACGGGAGTTCAGTTGCACGGGGGTTCAGTTATATTGGGGTTCAGTTATACGGGGTTTAGTTAAATGGGGTTGAGTTGCACGAGGGTTCAGTTAAAGGGGGTTCAGTTGCATGAGGGTTCAGTAGCACGAGGGTTCAGTTGCACGGGGGTTCAGTTGCACGGCGTTCAGTTGCATGGGGGACGGTTATAAGGGGGTTCAGTTTCATGGGGGTTCGGTTTTACGGGGGTTCAGTTGCTTGGGGTTCAGTTAAACGGGGGTTCAGTTACAATGGAACCATTTTTATTGTCTTGTTGTAAAAGCCACGGTGCCCGACTTTCATTGCAATAAAACAAGGCGAC
The DNA here is from genome assembly GCA_027921565.1 of Artemia sinica. Lineage (NCBI taxonomy): Eukaryota > Metazoa > Arthropoda > Branchiopoda > Anostraca > Artemiidae > Artemia > Artemia sinica. The sequence continues at coordinate 28,495,703 of CM051269.1, forward strand.
CCAGGATCTGTAACAAAATTATACATGTCGGTTACGCGATTCTGGGGCAGTGATCCTCTCTATATATACGTATTATGGACGCTTTATTTCTTTCGGTGTGTTCTTGAATCTGTTCTGAATTTTATTGAATTGCCTTAAAATTTAGCTTCTTGAATTTTGAGACAATCAAAGTGAGAATTTCAGACCAGTTATTTTTTATGATTTAAGGAAAGATAAGAAAAAATATCAAGGAGGCACACTTGTGCCTCTATAAAGAGGCGACCCACCACAATGTTAAGCGATTTCCGGTCCTAGCGGTTGCAGAGAGACAGCGGTAATCGCATTTTGTAGCCCAAGCTCAAACTAAGAAACGTGCAAAATTTCGCCCCCCTCCGACTTTATCTTCATGGGTAAAAGTGGGCCGGAAGTTTCGACCCTCCGACCACAGCCCCCCTTTAACGTTGTCCGATTGGGTTGAAATTTAGTGGTTAAGCTTTACTAGGGCCCGGGAGCTTATCCTCGAAATTTCAGCTCAATCCGATCTCTTCCCTTTTTTTCCAAAAACCAAATATAGCCACTTAAAGTTCATTTCTCTTTTTTTTTTCTTATCCACGCCTACAGGCCACAGTTGGCAACTGATCCGGGTGAATGAGGACTCATTCGAAGCAGAATTCGACCTGTTAGGGCCTTTTGATATTTTCAGACCGAAAAAATTATCCCCCGAATTTACATTTACGAAAAACCTCGTTTTCCTATAATAGCCCATGTTAATTTTTCCCACCACAACCCCCCTTTAACGTTGTCTGATCGGGCTGAAATTTAGAGGATAAGCTTTCCTGGGGCCTGGGAGCTTATCCTCGAAATTTCAGCTCAATCCGATCACTCCTTCCCTGTTTTCCAAAAACCAAATATCAAGTTTTGCTTGCGTAAAAATTGATTCCCCTTACTAAAAAACAATTACAATTATGTCTCTTTAGTGCAGCGGTCGAGACTCCAGACTGTCAGGAGGAAAACCTGGGTTCGATTCACCGTTAGAGAAAATTTTTTATATACTGAATTTAAATTTTAAAAAAGAAACTCAGTTTCTTTTTTAAATTATTTGAAAAAAATTACGTTTTCTAAAGAGTTAAAGAGGCTGAGTTACAAGGTCGAACCTTAAAACGTACAGGGATTAGGAGGTGCAGTTGGGGGGCTGCCGCCCCCCAAACCCCCGCTTCTGTATATGAAAGGGGCTGTGCCCTCCTCAACGCCTCGCTCTTTACGCTAAAGTTTGACTTTCTCACAACTCTTTTTTTTAAAAAACGTGCAGAAATTATTTGAAAAAAACTACGGTTTCTAAAGAGTTAAAGAGGCTGAGTTACAAGGTCGAACCTTAAAACGTACAGGGATTAGGAGGCACAGTTGGGGGGCTGCCGTCCCCCAAACCCACCGCTTTCGCAGCCTTTAAATAAAAAAAAGTTCTTTAAACTGAAAGTAAGGAGCGACATTAAATCTTAAAACGAACAGAAATTATTCCGTATATGAAAGGGGCTGTGCCCTCCTCAACGCCTCGCTCTTTACGCTAAAGTTTTTATTGTTTAAAAAAAAGAGTTGTGAGAAAGTCAAACTTTAGCGTAAAGAGCGAGGCGTTGAGGAGGGCACAGCCCCTTTCATATATGGAATAATTTCTGTTCGTTTTAAGATTTAATGTCGCTCCTTACTTTCAGTTTAAAGAACTTTTTTTTTATTTAAAGGCTGCGAAAGCGGGGGTTTGGGGGGCGGCAGCCCCCCAACTGTGCCTCCTAATCCCTGTACGTTTTAAGGTTCGACCTTGTAACTCAGCCTCTTTAACTCTTTAGAAAACGTAGTTTTTTTCAAATAATATTATATAAAAGGACAATTCAAAGAATCGATGAAAATCTAGAAGGACAGTACCTAGTCTTACATACACAAGATTATAACAAAATGAAAATATGGAAAAAGCACAAGATTTGTTGATAGGACAATTAAAAAGACATTGTACCAACAATCAATGACCAATATTTCTGCTTCACAATTGAAAGGCCTTATCAATGGGAAGGGGGGAGGGTACTTGGCTTGAACCAACTTATAAAAATGGCAAGAAATACATTTAAAACACAAAACAAATAAGAAACCCACCGATTGGTGTCAATTCGAGAAAATTTTTGATGGGGGGGGGGGGGGAATTTACTGTTTGACATCCAGAAGGAGGGGGGGGGCAAATTTGCTGTTTTTTCGATTTTTCTATGAGAATATCAAGCCAGTGTCATGAGCAGCCACATTCAGGTATGCAAGCTGGAATTAAAGCAGTTGCACCGCATGCAATTTACATTCACCGCCGTGCTCATAAACTCAACCTTGTGTTGAGTGCTTGTATTTAGAACTTGAGACGAATGACATCTTTCTTCTCCGTTCTTCAAGAGCTGTATTGTTTTATCGCAAATAGCAATATACACTACCAACTGTTTGTTAATGCTCAGAAAGTCACTGGCATAACTGTTCCTCAGTTGGAGAAATCATCTACTACAAGATTGGTATACTGATATATATCGGTGAACAAGGTACAGAATAGATACAAATGCATCTTGACTGTTTCATCAGTTGCCAAAACATTCTTCAGACGTCGGCTCAGGCCCACGGACTCGCAATCAGTCTTCAGACACTTGAATTTATATTTATACTCCATCTAGTGGATTGTTTTTGCTACAATACCTCTGTTTGAGCAGCTGTAGGTGGTAGATCTAGTTTCCTCTAGAGCTACTGGTCTTACTGCAGCTACGCGAGACAAAATTATTGACATAAAAACTGAAAAAGCTTTTGATGTAATGTTTCATAAAGCAAAAGAATTTTCTCGTGAGTGTGGCCTCAGTGAGACCTTTCGCAAAATTTTCAGAATTACGGTTCCTCATGAAAAAGACCAAAGCGTGCGCAGTAAGTAGCTTCCTGCTTACTTGATTTTTTTGTAACCGTCTCAACTTTGGGAAAAAGTGACCATGCTGAAGTGAAAGAATCAACTAAAGATGAATACAGAAAGGATTATTTTCTTGTGATAGACAGATTTTGCTTTGAGTTTGAAAGCCGCTTCACAAATGCTCTTTCACTGTTAGAGTCAATCTCTGCATTAGATCTTGATCCGCCGCACTTTCTCAATACGAGCTGACTAGCTTGCGTGGCAGCGCATTACAAAGAAGTTTGCATTGACACAACCCTGTTTGCCTCGCAAACCAATCTTGTGAGAAGATATATCGACTCTTTAGGCAATAGGCTAAAAGATCTCTTAGAACTTCATAATTTTGTAAAGGCAATGTTGATAGCATACTCTGAAATTATGAAAATTATACAAATCTTCATTACTCTGCCTATCACAGCGGCTTGTAATGAGATTCTTTTCTAAATTAAGCCTGAATAAAACCTATTTGAGATCAGCAATGGGTGACGAAAGGCTCAGCGATATGATGTTGGTGTTTAGTGAAAAAAAAAATGTGTGAAATCATTGGATTTCGAGGCTATGGTTGGTATTTTTTTGAAAAATGAGACCTTGTTGGTTCCCAGTTTTGCAATAAAACTGTGAATTACTTTCCAACTTATGTTCAATGTATTTATGAAAAACTTTTAAATTACTTCTTACTATTATTAGTTGATTTTGGGAGAGGCTTGTGCTAACCACTGTGAAGAAACGTTGCTCTTAAACAACTGTGAGCCGGCCACTTTGGGGGAACCACAGAAGTTACTTAGCCCCCCCCCCCTTAGTTCAGAATGAAATGACGCCGCTGTGTGGTTGTATACTTCACAATGTAATCAGATGATAAAACACCAGTCAACAAAGGCAGGCCAAAGGAAGAGAAAGGCTACGTCGTGCATATCAAACAGTTCGTGGTAACGAACTGTAAGTAAGGAGCAACCCGGCTCAGTTGTAACCAAAACTCTAAAAAACGGAATTTTGATACCAATAGACACATCAAAAGAATACGATTTTTATTCTGATTTCAAATATATGAGTTTCATCAAGTTTAGTCTTACACATCGAAAGTTACTTGCCTAGAAAATTTGCCTAATTTTCAGAAAAGGGGGAAACACCCCCTAAACTATAGAACCCTACTATAGAAGTTTCAAGCTCCTATCTGCAAAAAAGTGGAATTTTGTATTTTTGCCAGAAGAAAGATCACGGATGCGTGTTTATTTGTTGTTGTTTTTTTCGGGGTGATCGTATCAACCCAGTGGTCCTAGAATATCGCGGGGGGGGGCTCAATCGAACGGAAATTAAAAGTTCTAGTGCCATTTTTAAGTGACTAAAAAAATTGAGGGCAATTAGGCTCCCTCCCACACTCATTTTTATCCCAAAGTCACCCGATCAAAATTTTGAGATAGCCATTTTGTTCAGCATGGTCGAAAAATACAATAACTGTGTCTTTGGGGATGACTTAATCCCCACAGTCCCCGGGGGAAGGTCTGCAAGTTATGAACTTTGCCCAATGTTTACATATATCATTATGGGAAGCATACAGAAGTTACGTGGGAGATTGTTACCAGAGAGGAAGTTTTCATGGGGGAAGAGATATTGCTATGAATGGGGCACCGGATTTCCCAGCATTATTTAAAAAACGACCAGAAATTAAATTAAAAAAAAACATTTTTTTCAACTGAAAGTAAAGAACAACATCAAAACTTAAAACGAACAGAAAATTATTACGTATATGATTGGGTTCGCCCCCTTTTCATTACCTCACTCTTTATGCTAAAGTTTTTTTTTTTTACTTTCATCAAAGCTATTTATTCTAATTAACGGCCTTTGTGATTAAGGGGTCATTCTTAAGGAATTGGAAAAAAAAACTGAACTTTAGCTTAAAGAACGAGGTATTGACAAGGGGGAGAACCCCCTAATATACGTAATAAAAATATACAATATAGAAGTTCGTTACGTAAGTTAATTCGTAAGTTACGACAGATCAAAATTTCGAGACAGCCATTTAGCCAAAAAAATGTAAAATTAATATGCAAATTTCGTTTTAATTATTATTTTGAGCCAAAATCAAAGATGCATTAATTCGAAAACGTTCAGAAATTCAATAAAAAAACAAGGTTTTTTAACTGAAAGTAAGGAGCGACATTAAAACTTAAAACGAACAGAAATTATTCCGTATCTGAAAGGGGCTGTCCCCTTCTCAACGCCTCGCTCTTTACGCAAATGTTTGACTCTGTCTCACATCTTTATTTTTTAAAACAATAAAAAACTTTAGCGTAAAGAGCAAGGCGTTGAGGAGGGGGCAGCCCCTTTCATATACGGAATAATTTCTGTTCGTTTTAAGTTTTAATGTAGCTTCTTACTTTCAGTTATTAAAAACTTATTTTTTTATATATTTAATCTGCAAAGGACCGTGCGTACTTTCTTGGTACAGCCTTCTCAATGCAGACTTCTGCAAACAGAAGGGCAGGAAATTGCCTTAAGATCGGGCTGACGGGTTTCTCCTATGAGATTTAGATTAGTTTCGCATTAAAACTTGTTTATTGTTTATCCTCTTTGTTAAAAAAAAACTCTGATACTACATCCGTATCCCCGTTTCAGGCTTGGACCTGTTAGCGTCTATGTTTAGGGAGCCCAATAGACACCATATTTCACTTCATTCTAGGAGAGCTAAAGATCGAAATTTCTGTGCAAAGCTTAGCCTGTCTTATCGAAGTCCAACAAAAAGAGGTGGATGAATTCCGTGGGCCTGACCCTCGAAGGAGTTCGATACAATATTTTTTAATGTGAAACGTAACGTTGAACGTTTATAACTTTCTATTAGATTTAATCGAAATTTTTTTCAAGCTTATACCTCATAATTTCCTTTCCTATGGAAACAGACCTTAATGATGCTTCAACCAGGCACTTAGGATTTGCCCGGTACTATCATATGATATTCATATATTTACTTCACCCTTTCTAATCCTCCTCTCTCCTGCAAAATAGTGGACCACTTTGAAATAAATTCCTAATTACTGAACTGGAGTCCAGTCAGAAAATTTTGAGAAAGAGGGTGCTAATATGTAAAATGTGAAAATATAATTGCAGGATATCTAGTGAATTTATATATACAGTTGTTTGCTTCCACTGCCCATCCCTAGTGTAACATACCACCTATATTTGAATAAGAATGGCTAAAATAAGTAATAGGCAGGGGGATTCGAGAAGGAATCTGCCCTGGGACCCTGGTGTTATCCTTCCTATTATCCCGGGGCTAATCTAGAACTCTTCAATTATTGGAGTTACCACACAAAGCTCGACGAAAATAAAATATTAGCAAGGATGAGCAGGACTAAAGGTCCTGCTCATCCTTGTTTTTTTATCTGTCCTCATAAATTTGATAAATTTGTCCTTACTCTAAGTTAACATTTACTCGCATTCTGAAGAAATGACGCATAGCGCTTTTTGCGATGCTCTTCGGGATTGCCTTGAACGTATTGTATGGTTACACACGTTTTTAATTTATACACTTCCGCTGCGCGCAAGGTAGTTGCTTACAACTCTATGCAGCCACACTAGTCATTCTCAAAATAGCGTTGAAAAGCGCCTAATACAGTCAAAGATGAGCCGGCTATTGTTTTTATTAAGTTGTTGTTTCAGTGTATATGGGGATAATTTTTTGATACTTCATCCTGTCTATGTTGGAAGCCATGAATTTACAATGAGGAACCTAGGTGAATTATTAGTCAAAAGAGGGCATAGTGTTTCTCAGGTAGGCTAAGATTATCCAGTTTGCATTTTAAATCTGACACAACTTTTAATTAAACTTGTTTACTACATGGCGATTGTGATTTTTTGGCGGTGGAAAATTGTTCGGTTTGGCGAAGACACACAATATCTCTTAAATAATTAGATTTTTCGCCAATTGATCCTAACAGATTGACCCCAGGAAATGCGGAAAGAATCAGGTTTCCAAAAGTTGCTTTTTTGATAATTCACCTTTGCTTTTTCATACTGGAAAAGAGAGCGGAAGATTCTTTTCTGCATGTTTAAAATACTGATCACGACTTTTTTTTTATCTTTGACTCATGAAGTGCATTGTTTGGTGTCACTGCACAACCGGGACTATTGAGAAGCAAACAGAGCTGTCCCGGGACTACTGAGAAGCAAACAGAGCTGTTCCTAGGGGTGGGGGCAACCAGGGAAGTTGAACCAGGGGCCGTGGCTTGGGGGTGGCTGGGGAGTTTCCCATTTTGATCCAATTATTTTCTTTGATTGTTTTTTTTTTGCTTTTATTTGACTTGGGAGGGGCGCTGTGATTAATTTTGGTACTTTCGCATTAGATGGGCCTCTCTAAAAAGTCAAGTTTGGTTCATGCTAATGAAATAAAATAAAATAGGATGACTATATAATAGTTTAGAAACAAATTTGGGCTATATATTTGCACATTAGGGGAGTGGAGGGCAAAGCATAGCATATATTAAATATGTAACCTAACCTAGGTAACATTTTCCCCATCTAAACTAAAAAAAAAACAGTTTAATATCGTACATGCAATTAAAACCACGCTGGACAAAGTATTTCTCTCAGCGGTGTCTTGAATCATCTTGTATCAAAACGGGTTTTTCAACGCCAGTTAGACTGTAGCATCTAGCATCTCTTATATGACTTCTTTAGAGGGGCCCATCTAATGCGAAAGTACCTTAATTTTTCCCCGGGCACCACCAACCCTAGGAACGGCTCTGGAAGGAAGCAATATAAAATTCTGAAAACAACTCTTTAAAAATCCCAAAATACTTACTTATTTCATTCCTAAAAGCGAGTCAGTTTACCCCCCCCCCCCTTAATGCACAAATATTTAGACCAAATTATATATTTCTGAAGCAATTTGCGATGCGTCACTCTTGTTTCAAATTAACAAAAAACCAACAAAGAGAAAAATCTCTAAAAAAAAAAAACAAACAAACGAGACTGTGGCCAGTGGAGAGAAAAGGAAAACAACAGAAAGAAAACAACGCGGATATTTCGCCTGTATACAAACAAGGCGTCTTCAGCACGAAAGACACAAAAAAAAAAAAAAAAAAAACAAGATAAAACTAAAAACCAATAAAACCACCACCAAAAAAAAAACAAAAATGTACAATCGGCGCAAACTAATCCACGTAGGGAAAAGATGCTAAAATAGAGTTACTTCAGTGAGGACACCAGAGTAACTGAGGAAAAATAAAAAAAACTGTAAATTACTTTAATTATTCAGTTGCGAAATAATCCTTTTGTTAGCTATTACTGAAGCAAATCGTTTTGGTCTAACAGGTAAAATAGTCCCCTGGTGATTATTTAAAATCTTTACTCCCTTATTGACAATTGATTCACTCTTTAGAAGGTTATCATAAATTGGGTCAATATTTAAATTACCCGTGTCCCTATTTATGGAAAGGTTAGCAAACATATGTTTTTTAATTTCTATGGCTTCCCTGGCCCATTGGGTGTACCCCTTATCATTAGAAATAGCCAAGGCTTCATCAAATTTTACAAAATGGTCTGGTTGAAGCCAAATATGCTCTGCTAAAGCTGAAACGAAAGTTTCTGGAGGCTTGCTTAATTGTAGGGTTTTTTCTATTGAATTACGGTGTTCAATAAACCTTTCAACAAATTGTTGGTGAGTCCTACCAATATAGAACTTCCCACAAGAACACGGAATTTTATACACCCCACTTACTAAATTTCCCCGAGTTAAATCCTTACCAGAACTAAAAAAACTACTCATTGGCCTCAGCGATTGGAAACATGTATCAATACCAAATTTACGTAAAACCCGTGAAAGTTTCTCCCCCAAACCAGGTACATATGGTAATGAAATGAAGCTTTTTGATACAACTAAATCTAAAGACTGAGAAACCTCAATAACCCTACTACTATGTTTGGCCCGTCTATTTTCAATTATTTTATCAATGAACTTAATTGGATAACTATTACAAAATAAAATATCCCTCAAGTATAACAATTCTGAATCCAGAAATTCCTGGGAACAGATTTTAAAGGCTCTATCCACTAGTGAAATTACAACCCCCCTTTTCACCGACATAGGGTGGCAAGAATGAAAATTTAAATACCTATCATTGTGCGTAGGTTTTCTGTAAATCGAGAAAAGTAAATGGAAATCCCTTTTAATTAATAAAATATCCAGAAAAGGTAATTTATTATTATCCTCAAATTCAACTGTAAATTTAATATTATTATCAAAACTATTTAAATGCTTACAAAAAAGGTCTAAGGAGTCCAACCCATGTTTCCAAACGCAGACCACATCATCCATGAACCTACCCCAGAAGCAAGGGGAGATTCTAAAACTGTTTATAGCGGAGGTTTCAATGGCATCTATGAATAGATTTGCCAATAAAGGAGAAAGAGAAGCCCCCATAGGTAACCCAAAAATTTGTCTATAAAACTCCCCTCGAAAACCAAAATAAAAAGAAAATTCATTTACCAGCATAATTAGTTTCATAATGACATCAATATCCAAACTGGCTAACGTCACATCCTGTATTAAATCAAAGTGTTTTTCTAATTTACTTTTTAAAATATCCTCGCACCTTTTTAAATCACAATTTGAATACATGGACACAACATCAAAACTGCAAAGAATTGAACTCTCCTCCAACGTGAAATTGCGCAATTTATTAGTAAGATCAGTCGAATTTTTTAAATATGATTTTTGTGTTCCCAAAAGTGGACGTAAAGCTACCGACAACCATTTTCCTAATTTTGAAACAGGTGACAGACAAGTTGACACAATGGGGCGGAGGGGGATCCAGTCTTATGAATCTTAGGTAGACCATAGATCTTGGGTGCCGAACAACCCCTAGGATAATATTTGTTATAAAACTGTGGGGTAATGTGAAAATTATTTTTCATTGACTCTAATTCCTTTCTTGTTGATTTTACATATTTATCTGTAGGATCAAAATCAAGTTTTTTGTATGTAATAGTGTCCAAAATAATGGATTTCATTTGATTATTATAATCTTCAGTGTTCATAATTACGATCGTGTTTCCCTTATCGGCTCTGGTGATAGTAAGGAATTTATCCTTTTTCAAATCAGAAAGGATTTTAATGTCATTTTTTTGTGAAATGTCTTTACCAATGAAGTTCATATTAAAGGTGTTTAGTTTTCTTACGATCTCAGCTCTGAGTTCTTGAGGAGTATCAACCTTATCTATAGAAGCCATAATTCCTGATTCCACCTTTGAAATTATTTTTGAATAGGAGACTGGTGTTGGAAAACAGAACTTTGAACCTTTCAACAAAACGGCTTCCTGTTGAATATTAAGAGGCTTAGAAGACAAATTCTTAATTGCTGGACCCAGACAATGACGAGGATAAAAAACATCTGAATCTTGGAAATTCTCAAACAAAAGTTTATTAAACTTGTCAACCAAACGAACCTTGGACAAATGAAAATCATGGCGAAAAGATCTAATGGCCATTTCCTTAATTCGTATAAAAATATCAGATGGAAGGTTATTTCTTAAAAAGTTTTCAACAGAATTTAAGTCCTTAGACAGTTGAAAACGTCTCTGTTTTTGTTCATAAATTACGTGATTTAAAGCTATTAGGCTTAATTTATTTTTTAATTTTGTTTCATTTTCAGTTCCAAAATAGGTACATATTTTAAAAGATTTCGGAATCACTGATTCCTTCTTGCAATTTTTTAAGAAAATTTGTTGATTTAATAGATTTGCATGTTTTTTAACTAAAGACAAATAATAATTGACAGAAGCGGCTAATTGTTGCCCGTACAATTGTTGCCCGTTTTCAAATTGTTGCTAATTGTTGCCCGTTTCAAATTAATAAACGGAATTGAATCAACTTTGACAAAATCAAAAACGGAAAAGGCACGGGAAATATATAATTCAGGCTATTATATTCGCACATTAGGAGGGGGGATCAAGTAAACTGAAGCGTTCATGGGAATGATATAAGTAAGTATGTTAGGACTTTTAAAAGTTGTTTTCAGAATTGTATTTTAGGACTCAATAACCCCAATTGTGCATTAATACTCATTGCTCCACTCCATGGCACTAATTTCAAATTTCGATACTAATTTTATTCTATTGTAAATATTGCTGATCTTACCTGATTTTTTGTTGAACTTCGATCACATAATCATCTTAAAATCTTTCTACCGTCTTTATTATTCATCTCTTTAGTTATCCCCTTGTAATTGATTCCAAATTTGGCCACAGCAATTTTACCGTAAAATCCTAGTTGATTTAGGAAAGTTTTTAAGTTAGGAGAAAAAAAAGTTTCAGGAATGGATCCAGAAACTAAATTATGTCTGGTATGGTATTTTGAAGCATCTATCTCCGTTCCTTCTTCCTGCGAAGGACATTGACCTTTGATGAACTTAGACAAACCTTATGTTATAAAAGCGAAACTTTCAAAATAGATCTTCAGCCCAAATGAAGTTTAAGGAAAGCATTCGAGCCTCGTCTGGGGTGGGAGGACGTCATAAAGAAAGATTTAAAGAAAATGGGAACTTCCTGGGAGGGTGTGAAAAGGGAGGCTTTGAATAGACTGGGATGGAGGAGGAGCGTGCGTAGCTGTGTTGGCCTCAGGTGGCCTGGTGCTGCAGTGACTTGTTAGTAGTAGTAGTATTCGAGCCTCAGGCCTTTGCTAAACTCTGGCTCATAAAGTTTTAAGAATTTTTTTTTAGATGCAAAAACCTAGAGTAAAAGAAAAGCCAACTCAGGCCAAAATTAAAGGAAAGTTGCGTTTAGCAAAGTTAACCAGACCTGTTTCATATGCATCTTCTAAGCATTAGAAATCAGGAAAGAGTAGAGATATAATCTTTAAAGCAACTTTCCAAAACATAACTTAGACTCAGGATAGGCTATATTCATGAAAGTTTTATTGACCTAAATCAACTACTGGTACGGTTCTATTAGCCGGGCAACACGCGAGACAGCCGCTCGAGAAAAGCAAAGGTCAAATAGACATTACCCGATAATTCCTATGAGACGCTGAATAACCAAGGTATTTCTCACTCCGGGAACTATATTTAAACTTTAGTTTTTGGGGTTTAGGCGGGAAAAAGTACCTAAGTTGGGCTAGATTACATATTTAATATATGCTATGATTTACCCCACCCCCCTAATGTGCAAATATATAGCCAAAATTTGTTTCCAAACTATTGTATAATCATCATACGAGTATTTTGTTTTATTTCATTAGCATTAAACAAACTTCGCTTCTCGCGTGTTGCCTAGCTAAAAGAGCAGTACCCAACTACTCTCCAAGATAGTAAATTTTACGTACTTAGCAATGAGAGTTAGGGTATTTGGGTATTAAAATGCACTCTTTGAGGTATATTCCTCTTCACCCGCCTACAAAAGACCGACCTCCCTCCTTCATAATAATTGATGCCCATTTACACAATCATCGTGTTTAATACTATTGAAAGAAGCAAAATCAGTTTAGTCAATTGAAGCTTAAAACTAAATGTTAGAAACATTTTTCAGCAATAAGAAAGGGAGTGTCACCAGTGGCGTCGTTGAGGGAGGGCAAGGGGGTCATCCCCCCAATAATTTGGAAAGAAAACTAGTTTTTATTACGTTGCTTTAAAACTGTTGCTCCTTTTAGTGTCAAATTTGCTCCTTATTTTTAGCAGATATTTTTTTTATTAATCAATGCTCATTTTTAACATAAGGAAAACTAGAAAAATAGGGGTCCATTAGACTTCATAATATGTTCCACATTAATATTTTTCCAAATATGCTGCCTTTGAAACCTTATCATCAAGTAAAAATGTGAGCCTAGTTAATGGTAAAATAAAATTTGTTCTATGCTTCCTGTTTCGCCACATTTGCTCGGGTCAATTTTTCCCTGGTATTTAAGGTGCTTTTACTTCCAAAAGTCTATCAGTTTTAAGATTAGACTCTCTTGTTTTAAATCTTTCAAAGTGGAAAACACCCTCTACATCTGCAAATAGGACCGAAATAGTATCATTAAAGAACAAGAAGGTAGATATAGGCCTACAGTGAAATATAATTTCCTGAATAAAAAGGAAATCATTGAAAAAGAAAATAAGACTTAGTGCTTTTTATAATGATATTCGCACTGTAATTAGATAGGTCAAATCGGTTGTAGCTTGTTCATGGAATATGGTAGAGGGGGACCCGCTTCAGGAATCATTCATTTTTTTTTTCCAGTATTTAATTGAAACTAAGATTCTCTTATTATTTGTCATAGGAATGCCCAATAAACGCTGATAACGTCCCATCCCTTGCGTTTTGGATTCACATACTAACGCATAAATATTGAACTGCCTTTATGTACAATACCATGCTGACCTCTCGCTATTTTCGCTTTTCTAAATATTTCTTTAAACCAGCTAAAAAAAAACTGACATAAATGTGCTAAGAATTATAATAAAATTAGTCGCATTTCACACAACGTCAGCGCTACTTGTGGGACATTTGTCTCTGCGTAAGTATGACGTGCAAAATTTCTGCTGAGAATAAAGTGAAATTAAACACAATATGCATATTTTTCTCATAATTTCGTGTGCAGGTATGAGCGGTACAAACCTCTTTTTTACTATTTTCAATTTTATCATGCAGCACTAGGAGACCGTGCTTAATTTGTGAAGGGAATTATAGACATAAAAACGATATTCAGTGTAACCGCCTCTGGAAATGTATCCCCCCATACCCTGATTTATACAAAAAAAACTTATGCGTAATTTTTATGGAATTTCATTTTTTTAAACAAAGATGCAAAGGGGAAGGTAATTTTCAAACTCAAGGATTCAATTTTTCCTTCCAGTTGGCATCCATGGCAATCTTTAATTAATTTACGGTTTCTGTCGCAATGACACCAAGAATTGTCCAGATTTTCGGGATATTCTTTGCCAAACAATGCCCAATGGATAAGTTAATAATTCTAACTTTATTTGTCGAATATTTTCAAATTTAATATACAGTCGCTATTTAAGCGGGGAATGTGTCACAGTATGATGTTTCATAATCTGTGGTAAAACTTTGACTTATCCAGTATCTGTACTAAGACAGCGCTATTGCGCTGCCTATGATTTATGAAACTATGATTATGCCTATGAAACAAATCAATTTAATAAAAATCATAAATAATATTTCAATAAATCACGTAAATTGTAAGTTTAGTACAACAAATTAAATCTTACAGAGTCAAAATCCACTTAAAATTATGGGCAAATGAATAGCGCGATACCCGGGGCTATTAGAATAGAGCTTGGTTCAATTATGAGATTGAGCATCTTGTGCTGGGCGTGGGGATTGGGGAAAGCGGAGGGGGGATACGTAATGCAGCATTAGTGGTGAATTTGGCTGAAAAAAGCCGAGTGTATACGATTTTCACCTTTGCCCACCCGAAAGCTTGTTTACGCTATGTTACGTTGTCGTTTGCAGCAGCTCATTGCTGACAATTTTAGTAAAAGCCAAGCACCAGCACTTATAAGAACGATTGTTTAATGTGTGTTTATTGTTGTATATGCATTGCATAATGTTTTTTAGACTTACCAAATAGCGTGTTTTTAAATAGTTACTTTTCTTCACTACCGCTTGCATGACACCTACTTCAATAGCAACCCCTCTTGCCCCCCCCCATAAAAACACTGTAGCTACGCCCCTGGGTGTCACCCTCCAGCACCCTTAATCAGTTTTTGTCTAAAACAAGAAGATGAGATATTAGTTCCTATCCCCCCCCATACCTCTTTTTATATTTATTCGAATGATCATGGAGAGTTACAGTTTGGGCATTAAAATAGGTCTTTTTAGGCGTCTGCCCTCCCCTTTCTTCATAAAGCTAACTAATATAGCTAACTCGCTACTACCTACTTGTTAGCTAGTTCACGCTTTATTCTCATAAAGCTAACTTCATAAAGCTCATAAAGTAACTAATGTTTTTAATCGAAATTGGTAGCACCATAGAAAATGCCAAAGCTGCCAAGTTTCCTTTTAGCTGATTTTTTTTCCGATTTCCCAGCAGGTATGCTAAAAAATTTTTAGGGACTGTCCTTTCCTGAATTAAAAATATTCTTTTTTAATCGAAAAAAAAACAACAAAATTTGCACTTTCTAATGGTGCAAGTTTCATTAAAACTGAATATCTCTATCTCCAGCAAAAACGGGAGAAGTTAAACGGTATTTCTAAGATTTTTGAGATAGTAGGTATCAAATTTTGTGTCGTTTTTTTTTCTGATCCTTTAAACTACAAGCTCTACAAGTTCTAAATAGTTTGGCAACATAAAGCAGTTTAAACAGTTTATAATAGACGGGATAGGGTAACCCTTTAAGGAATCGAATCACATTAATGCTCTTCCCAATAATTTTGTCCTACGTTCAATATCGCTTTCGTCACTGAGAGCCCATGAAAACCATTTTCTTTGAAAGAAATAGATTTTTGTTGGGTCTCAGTGATATTATAGAACATAATATTGCAATCGATTGCTATAAGCTATACTGAACGGGGGGGTTCATCACGTCAAATTTGAATTCCCTTATTCCTTAGAATGAGCTTCAATCGTTAGCCTAAAATCACAGTTTATAGACAGTAAGCTTATCGCAGATAATTTCTGGTATTCGGTCTCGGTGCGAACAAAAAGCTCCTCCCACTTGTTTCTGCCTTAGCGGATTAGTTTGTTATCGTCAATCACTGAGAAATGGTTACCAAGTGCATTATTCGTAATAGCGGGTTTCCACTTGTTTCGTGTCCAAGAGAAATCTGACTTGTCTACCCGCGAAAAGATCTGATAACGCCTATGTTTCTATCTGCAAAAACGTTCTCCGGAGCACTCGCACCCCTGTCCGGGTTTTTATAATGGGAGAGATAGAGATTGATCATACTGCTAATTCTATAAACTGTGCCTAAAATTGACTATTCCTTGGGTTCTATAATGTTCAATTTATATGTCTCGTATAGAATGTAAACATGCACTGTTGCCAAAAGACGCTTTGCCTAATTCAAAAGGTTTCCGTAATCTAAATTGAGAATATGTTTTTTGGACCGAATGAAGTTTTCGGCAATATATGTAGATTTAAAAAGCATTTGTTCCTACCGTATCTGTTCTCCGACTTCGAAAAAATTAAATACACTGAATTAAAAATTGAAGGTACTGTGAAAAATCCCGACCACACTCAAGAAGTTAAGTTAGGTTAATTATAATGAGATATACTAAAATATGATGAAAATATAATACTTTAGTTACCAAATGATGGAAACTAAAACAGAGAATTATGAAAAGCAGGCCGCCTAGAACGAATTATATTAAATACCTAACCAAAGTAAAAACTCTATATATTAAATATTTAATTAAAATATACCTACATGGTAATTTATCTCTCTCAGGTTAAGCTGGTTATCTCCAACTGCATCCTGGGATACAGAGAGAAACCGGTTTTAATACAGAGAAAAAAAGTGGGGTCGGGATATTTAAAGTGCCAAATAAAATTTGATGATTGAATAGAGAAACTACTGAAGCCTCTTGGAAGCATTGGAAGCCTAGTAAAATATTTCAAAATAGGCTTAGTATTCATTCATTAATTTTGAACATCATTGCATATTAGCTAGACTATTATTTCAAATCAACCCTTATAATTCATGCTACTTTTTTTGGTACTTATGTACTACACCACCAACACTCAAGACGTGAAGTTATGTTAAGCATAACTTTACTTAACTTCACTAATGAAACTTCACTAACTTAACTAATGAAAGATACCAAAACATGATGAAAATATAATCCTTTAGAAACAAATTTGGGCTATATATTTGCACATTTTTTAGGTAACATTTTGTTGGTAGTATAGCCTAATACAGGAGTACCTTTTTTATTGCATAGATACCTTTTTAGTCGTTTTCCATCTGAACCAACATTCTATTCTTGACTCATTGTGTAAATATCGGTTTATAATTTCTTATGATTCTAGTCTGAGCCCATCCTAAGTCTGGGTCTGTATACTAATTGTTAAATCAATAAGATTCATTTTTCTTGGCATGGATATTCAACTGAGCATAGTAAAGAAGCAGTGTCTGCTGATCATACCTAACAACCCAGTGATCCAGTCCAAGTCACAAAACGTGTCTTCCATTGGCATGATTCCATCTGTATATGAAGCGCAATTTTGACTGTGATTATAACAATCTTGCGAAATCTGATAAACAGGCAAATTCTCAAGTTCAATGCTAAGGCTGTACCTGTCTTTTGCCTCTGTGGCATTTATAAGCTTGTTCTATCGTTCGGACCAAGGACGCTAGTAGACACGTACACAGGATTTTTTAGGGGGCTCTTGGATTTGTACGGGAAGGATGGGGGGGGGGATGAATTCGTCAAACATGAAGGAAAATAACAATTTATAAAAAAACTATAATTTTCCAGTCAATAGTTATAAGTTAGAGCATCTGTATAACGCACCGCAATAAATGTCTTCACGGTTGCAGCAACAGCCGCAATCTAATACAAAGCAAACCAAAGTCCCTAGTAACTAAAAGTTCAAACCGTGATTTCAAAGAAAATGCGCTTAGTGAGAAACATTTCCAATAGTTACAGAAGTAAAGAGTGAAGTCGAAACTTCAATCAAATAAACATTGTTGCTTCGAGAATTACGCAAAATATATCTGCAAAACTAGCTACTTGTAGTATATCCCAGTTTCTGTAGAATTGTGAAAACCAACGCTTTACTGAAAACACAAAACCGACCCCCAGAAAAAACAGAATGTTTTCTTGTGACCAGGAAATCTATGACTAGCCTGCACAAAGCAAAGACTTACTTAAGTCTCTCAATAGACTTTCAGTGACCATAATGTTGATAACCTTTAGGATATAATTATAATTCTGTAAAAGATTCAAGGATAGAGCCATTCAAGCAGGGGGAAACCAAGGCAGCTGCCCCGGTTGCCGTGTCTAGGGGGCACCGCGGCTGAGAGGTTGTCCACTTTGATCAAATTGTTCACTTTGATTCGGCTTTTTTTGCTTATATTTGAGTCAGGAGCAGGACGCTGTAATTAATTTTGCCCCGGGTTCCACCAACCCTAGTAACGGCTCTACTCAAGGAAACTCAGTTTGTCAGTAAGGGGCTAGTTTTTAGAATTCTACAGATATTGACAAGCTTCACGAGTCAGTTTATTTAGCTAGTTCTGCAAATATGTATTGCGCAAATTGGGAAGTAATAACTTTAAGCTTCAACTTCGCTGTTTACTTCCGTAAGAAAAGCTTTTTTTTTAAATTAATTTTTTCTCATCACTTACTAGATTAATTAAAAAAACAAGTCTTTTTTAACTGAAAGTAAGGAGCGACATTAAAACTTAAAACGAACAGAAATTATTCCGTATATGAAAGGGGCTGTCCCCTCCTCAACGCCTCGCTCTTTACCATGGGCGCCCATAAGCTGAATTCCAGGGGGGGCACACCTCGTCTGATTGGCACTTTTAATGCTATATTATAGAAATCTCAGAACAAAAACATAAAAATAAGGCAGCATCATTCAGCCAGGGGGGGGCATAAGCCCCCTGGCTTATGCCCCAAATTTACGAACGTTTTTATTAGTAATAAATTTACGTAACTTACGAATTAACTTACGTAACGAGCTTCTATGTTCATATATTTTAAATACGTATATTAGGGGGTTCGCCCCCTAGTCAATACCTCGCTCTTTACGCTAAAGTTCGAATTTTGTTCCAATTCTTTAAAAATGACCCCTTAATCACAAAGACCGTTAATCACCCCTTAGTCACATACGAATAAATAGCTTTTATGAAAGTACTAAAAAATCTTTGGCTTAAAGAGCGAGGTATTGACTAGAGGACGAACCCAATCATATACGTTATATGTTATGTTCGTTTTAAGCTTTGATGTTGCTCCTTACTTTCAGTTGAAAAACTTGTTTTTTTTATTTAATTTCTGATCTTTTTTTTAAATAATGCTGGGAAATCTGGCGCCCCCTTCATAGCAATGTCCCTTCCCACATGAAGACTTCCTCCATTTAAAGATCCTCCCATATAACCCCCGACCCACCCCCACGCCCCCTCCCCCACTACCAGAAAAAAACCCTGAAAACGTCTGTATACTTCCAAATAACCAATACTATATGTTAACATTGGGTAGAGTTCATAACTTTCAGCCCTCCCCCGGGGACTTTGGGGGATTAAGTCGTCCTAAAAGACACACTTGTCATATTTTTGACCATGTTGAACAAAATGGTTATCTCAAAATTTTGATCGGTTGACTTTGGGAAAAAATGAGAGTGGGAGAGGGCCTAGTGCCCTCCATTTTTTTGGTCACTTAAAAAGGGCGCTAGAACTTTTAATTTCCGTTCCAATGAGCCCTCTCATGATATTCTAGGACAACTTGGTCGATACAATCACCCCTGGAAAAACAAAAAAACAAAAAACAAATATGAGCTTTTGCAGATAGGAGCTTGAAACGTCTACAGTAGGGTTCTCTGATACGCTGAATTTGATGGTGTGATTTTCATTAAGGTTCTATAATTTTACGGGGTCTTTCCCCCTTTTTTCGAAAATCAGCCAAATTTTCTCAGGCGCGTAACTTTTGATAGGCAGGACTACACTTGATGAAATTTGTATATCTGAAATCAGCGTTAAAATCTGATTCTTTTGATGTGTCTATTGGTATCCCGTTTTTTAGAGTTTCGGTTACTATTGAGCCGGGTCGCTCCTTACTTACAGTTCGTTACCACGAACTGTTTGATATACACAATAAACTTTACAAAAACATATTTCTTTAACTTGAGCGATGAATCTGAAGAAGTCTGAAGATGAATCTGAAGATGAATCTATATATATATATATATATATATATATATATATATATATATATATATATATATATATATATATATATATATATATATATTATATATATATATATATATATATATATATATATATATATATATATATATATATAGGGCCATTTTAAATCTGGCCAAGGCCGTATCCAGGGGCTAGGGGGTTTGAACCCCTCCCCCCTTGGAATGTCTGTCCGACTCGTAAAAACATAACAAAAGGTGAATATAAACTAATTTTTGATGCATTTTTTAAAGATTTTTTTAGGACCCCACCCCCTAAATATTTTTTTGTAAACTCCCTCTCCGCCCCGAAAAAAAATCCTGAATACATTCCTGTTTTCTGGCATCCCATAAATTTTCATGCAAAAAATGTGCAACTTTTTAACGTAAATGAAAATGTCATATGACACTTTGCCAAGGATCTATGAAGACGAATTTATACAAGGCTGTAGCTATTAATTAAGCCGTTAAATATATCTCTGTGATCTTGTGGAAGCCAGTTTGCTTCTTTATTTTTATTGAAACACTTCAAAAAAAGTGTTTTCTAAGTTTTCTGAAACGTATTCTGTAAAAGGTTTCTTAATCAATTGAAATATCAGAAGCAACGCTACAGCGTTGCCCATAGTAAAGACGATAAGGCTTCTATGTTTTATTTTATTTTTATTTTTTCCCAGAGGCACTTCATATGGGAGGGGTGGTCATATAAACTTCGGAGGGGTCTCATTCGATTGTAAATCGGAAATTGCCCTACTTAAGCATCAACAGTGATCAGAGAGTAACTAGCCTCCCCCCCCCCAGCTGCCCTCGTTTTCCTAAATGCATTCGATCGAAATTTTGAGATAGCCATTTTGGTCAAAATCGTAAAATGATCAGATAACAAAACTCCCGGGTCAACAAAACCCCCAGAGCCCGGGGGCAAGTGTTTAAGGTATGTTCAGGGGGCTTATAAGGGTTTCATTGAAGGGGTGGTCGTATAAATTTCGGAGGGGCTCAATCGATTGGAAATCGGAAATTGTAGTGCCCTTTTTAAGAGTCAACAGTGACCGAAGAGCAACTTGTGCCCCCCATCTTCTACGACCTCTTTACCCCAAATACATCTGATCAAAATTTTAAAATATCCCTTTATTACAAATAGTCCAAACATCATATAAAATTGCTTACGGCGTTGAAAAAACCCACAGAGCCTGGGGCAGGGTTTGAAAGTTATTCCTCGGGGGTAAATAAGCTTTATATGGAAAGGGGTGGTCTTATAAATTTTGGAAAAGGCTCATTTGATTAGAAATGGAAAATTCTAGTTCCCTTTTTCGAGTCAAAAGTGATCAGAGGGTAATTATGTCCCCTCCCTAACACCCTCTTTTCCACAAATGCATCCGATCGAAACTTTCAAATAGCCATTTTGTTCGAAATAGTCAAAATATTATATAACAATGCCTTCGGGGTTGAAACATCCCCCAAAAGCCTGGGGGCTAGGGTTTTAAGCTATGCCCCGGGGGTATATAAGGTTTTCATTGAAGGATTGGTCGTATGAACTTCGGAGGGGGCTCACTCGATTAGAAATTGGAAGTTCTAGTGCCCATTTTAGTAGTCAATAGCGACCGAAGGGCAACTAGCACCCCTCCCATCACCAACGCCCTCTTTACCCCAAATACATCCGATTAAAATTTAAGATATCGCTTTTGTACAAAATAGTCCAAATATCGTATAACAATGCCTATGGGGTTGACAAAACCCCCAGAGCCTGGGGCAATGGTTGTAAGTTATTCCACGGGGGTATATAAGCTTTTTATGGAAGGGAAGGTCTTATAAACTTTGGAAGAGGCTCATTTGATTGAAAATTGAAAGTTTCATTTTCCTTTTAAAGGGTCAAACATGATAAACGGGCAATTAGCCCCCCCCCCCACAACCTCTTTTCCTCAAATGCATCTGATCGTAACTTGAGATAGTCATTTTGTTCAAAACACAGTATATATAATTAGCAGTATGATATTTCCCTATCTCACCCATTATAAAAACCCGGACCGAGGTGCGAGTGCTCCAGGGAGTTCAAAATAGCCCAAAGATTATATAGCAATGCCTTCAGGATTGAAGCAACCCCCCGAAGCCCAGGGGAAAGGGTTGTAATTCATAAGTCTGTCAGTTATAAGTCTTATGTTATAAACCAATAAAAAACTATGGTAATAAAAATGAACCAAAATTAATTGAAAAAGCTTTGCACATAAAGTAGTTTTTCAAAGGAAAGTATAGAGCCATATTTAACACAAGACCAGCAGAAATTAATTAAGCAGAAATGTTATTTCATTGTAACATTCATTTTTATTTTCAATATTGTAATAAGTACAAAAGAAAAGATTTGTAATATAATTTGGTTTCAGTGTTTAAACTAAAAGAAAAGAGCGAATTTGTAACTTAGAACAACCAGGAATAAACACATGGGTACTTGAAAGAAAAGAGCGAATTTGTAACTTAGAACAACCAGGAATAAACACATGGGTACATGGGAAGGTTGACAAGCCCCAGCAACTGAAAAAAGACACAGCAACTGAAACGTTGATTCGATGCCTTAGGCACCATCATTGGCTCTGGGGGATTTTTATCCTTTAATGCTTTCATTTTATTTCTCAGTCCCTCAGTCCCCAGTGGGGGTTAAACTCCCACTACAATCAGATTCGCTGACTTCCCTCCTATTGGCCAGCATGCAAATTTGCAATACAATATAACTGTTAGCATCATTGCATAAGCATTCTATAAGAGCCGTCTATTTTTTACAGACTGCTTAATGTTTACGGAAGAATACACCAACGCACGGATGTATGATTTCTGGAATTGTAGAGGTTTACTAGAAGACTTTCGGTAGTTTTGAACGGATTGACTATCAAAACATTTTGCTAGTTTGTATATTAATATTTTTCGGGCCAATATTTTTGTTTTGTGGCATAAAATGGGAAAAGTTTAGAACGTTGCCATCCTTCTTGGCAGAAACATAAAATTTCTTGTTTTTGTAGATAGGAGCTTAATATTTCATCTTTGGGGTTTTCAGACATGCTGAATTTATGGCATGTTCTCCTACAAAACCAGTCCTATTAGATTTGCGTGTTTTTTTTCTATTTATGAAATTATGCAAGTTTTCTCATAAAAACAATTTTCAATGGCTTTCTTTAAATTTGATGGATTTTACATATTTTGAATGACCATAAAAATCAGAGTATTTGATATTTTCAGTTCTATCGAAAATCCATGTTTAGAGTTTTGTTTTTATTACTAAGGGTCGAATTTTACTTATCATTCGTTACTATCGATAGTTTGGAAATGGGAAACTGACCTCTGCTCATTAGCTGTTTTCTGGCCTGCGGGGATAGGACGCAGCATCGTATTGAAGGAGCCAAATTACAAAGTCGAGAGATCAGTCTTCTCTTTTCAGAAGATGGTCTGGAGGCCTAGGGGTCGATATAAGTGATCGCAGTTGGACAAGTGCTTGCTGATGTTCAGAAAAACAAGTAGTCGCTGGTGTGCGACAGAAAATTTTATTGAAAACTAGATATTAATTTTATTTTTCACCTACTTTGAGGTGTTGCTGTACTGAGAGGGCTTATAAACGACGTTCTACTAGTTGAAACCGGTCTGGTTCGTCTCTCACTACCTCTCACTGGTCTCTCACTACCATTTATATTGAATTGTGACATAATTTTGGGATAAATTTACTCTTAGATTATTTTTCCTTCGATTTTTCTTTTTTCTGCTCTTTACTATCATTGGATTTTCCGTCCTTTTTTAAGCCAAATAATGCGTCATCCCTTTCTAATGCCCAACAGTTGCTGCCGCTAGAAACGAAACTTATTCTCCTATAGTTCAAATATAGGCATTCTGATGCAAACTTGCTATAAATTCTTTATGAAAAATGGAGCCTGAACATCGAGGAAAAAGAGGTTTTGAGGTGTAAGTATCTAGTTTTCATTTATTTTAGCGTCATTCGTCCATTTAGCCTCAAGAGTTGAGGGAGCAATATCTGAGATAGTTCTTTGGTGAATTGATGTGCTTACGCCTCCTCATTTGGGCAGGAATGGAAACTAAAAGGACTTTTAAACCCGTCTCTATTATATGTTTTTCAGGCACTATCCAGCATGTTTAAAAAATTGGAAGGGGTACTTGTGCATTATATCTCACCCACCGATAATACTGTACAAGGAAATACTGTGGCAAGGCAAATAAAATAGGATGAAAATATAGTAGTTTAGAAACAAATTTGGGCTATATATTTGCACATTAGGGTTGGGTTGGGGGGGGGGGTAAATCATAGCATATATTAAACACGTAACATAACCTAACTTAGGTACCTCCCCCCCTACACCCCCAAAAAACAACAGTTTAAATATTGTAAACGCAACAAAAATTCACGCTTTGCGATCCTTTTATCCATTGCAAATACCCATTTGACTGGTTTCCTGTAGTATTTTCTTGTACAGTATATTGCGGTGGGTGAGATATAATGCACAAGTACCATTGGACGGTTAGAAAAATCCCTTAATTTGGCAATAGTCAATCCCAAAACCAAAATCTTGGTCAGAGGAAGGAACCTCGTCAATAATATAATCAGGGTTGTTAAAACTCCGCCTTAATCATTGCTATAACCAGTGCTGGCAGATTTGGCCCATCTTTACAATTTCAGTGATTTTTATGTTAATTGCACATTTTCAAACCGGGACATTTCAAAGCGATTCTTTTTTAATCGCACTTTTGGTGCATTTTCCAGTTGAAAAGTTGCATCTTTAGCACTTTTTTTAGGGCTAGGTTATATTATACCAAGCATCTCCGACACTGGCTGGAACAGTTTTTCGTTATTCTAGATGGTCAGTGGTAAACCAATTTCCAGTCTACAGATTAAAGGCATGCAATCTAGATCTTCACTTAAGAAACACCTCTGCTCTTTTCAATTGCAATCTAAATATAGCTTATTCTAACCTTAGTAGAAGTAACTCTTATTCATTTTAAATTCTTTTAAGATATGATTTTAAAACAGCTTTTCATATGGTCATGAAAAGACTGTTTTATTGCATGAATATACTTTTTTTCTTGCTTGACGAGTTTCCCAACAAGGCGGAAGCGTAGTTGTACTTGACTTTAATTCAAGTGGTTTTTGAAGATGTTTGTAACTCTTTTGATTCTTACGGCCATTGACCTCCAGGTCCTAAAAGGCTCCTTTGGTAACGGGACTTTTCATCAGTAATATGGACTTCAGCTTTGGGTTGCCTAAAGGACCATTTTATGAGTCCTTAGTTTTGTTTGAATATCACAGAAGAATCCCTTACTGGAATAGTTTAAGCTTATTTCGAGTTTGATATAATCTAAAATATATTTCTATGACATTGAGTAGAAATTAAGAGGCTTGACACTTTTCCTTTTTCCGATGATTAGCTCTTTATTGCCAAAATACTGGTTCGAATGAGCGAGAAACACCCTTTGGCTTTGAAAACAACCATATTACTCATCTAATTATTTTTATTTTTTCATTAAACAAAAAAAAACAGTTTTTTTTTAACTGAAAGTAAGGAACGACATTAAAATTTAAAACAAACTGAAATTATTCCGTATATGAAAGGGGCTGTCCCCTCCTCAACGCCTCGCTCTTTACACTAAAGTTTTTAATTGTTTTAAAAAATAGAGTTGTGAGAAAGAGTCAAACTTTAGCGTAAAGAGCGAGGTGCTGAGGAGGGGAGAGTCCCTTTCATATACGGAACAATTTCTGTTCGTTTTAATTTTTAATGTCGCTCCTTACTTTCAGTTAAAAAAAACTTGTTTTCTTTTTTAATTTAGTTTCTGAAAGTTCTTAAATTAATGCAGGTTTTGATTTTGGCTCACCGTACTTGAACAATTAAAACGAAATTTGCATAATAATTTTACTTTTCTCTTTTTTTTTGGCTAAATGGCTTTCTCGAAAGTTGTTTAATTTTATTAACGAACGTTTTTATTAGTAATAAACATACGTAACTTACGAATTAACTTACGTAACGAACTTCCATGTTCGTATATTTTTATTACGTATACTAGGGGGGTTCGCCCCCCTAGTGAATACCTAGCTCTTTACGCTAAAGTTCGAATTTTTTTCCAATTCTTTAAAATGGCCCCTTAATCACAAAGGCCGTTAATTAGAATAAATAGCTCTTATGAAAGTACTAAAAAAATTTAGTGTAAAGAGCGAGGTATTGACTAAGGGGTGAACCCAATCATATACGTAATACTTTCTGTTCGTTTTAAGTTTTGATATCGCTCCTTACTTTCAGTTGGAAAACTTATTTTTTTTTTTACTTAATTTCTGATCTTTTTTTAAATAATGCTGGGAAATCTGGCGACTCCTTCACACCAATGTCCCTTCCCCCATGAAAACTTCCTCCATGTAAAGATCCTCCCATGTAACCCCGGACCCACCCACCCCCCGCTACCAGAAAAGTCACCCCCTGATAACGTCTGTATACTTCCCGAAAACCAATACTATATGTAAACATTGGACAATGTTCATAAATTGCAGACCTCCCCCCGGGGACTGTGGGGGATTAAGTCATCCTCAAAGACATAATTGTTATATTTTTCGACCATGCTGAAAAAAATGGCTATCTTAAAATTTTGATCCGGTGACTTCGGAAAAAAATGAGCGTGGAGAGGGTCTAGCCGCCCTCCATTTTTTTCGGTCACTTAATAAGAGTACCACACTTTTAATTTCCGTTCGAATGAGCCCTCCTGCGATATTCTAGGACCACTGGGTCGATACGATCACCCCTGGGGAAAAGAAAAACAAATAAACACGCATCCGTGATCTTTCTTCCGGAAAAAATACAAATTCCACATTTTTGCAGATAGGAGCTTGAAACCTGTACAGTAGGGTTCTCTGATACGCTGAATCTGATGGTGTGATTTTCATTAAGGTCTTATGACTTTTAGGGGGTGTTTTCCCCTTTTTTCGAAAATCAGGGCAAATTTTCTCAGGCTCGTAACTTTGTATGGGTATGACTAAACTCGATGAAACTTACATCTTTGAAATCAGCATAAAAATATGATTCTTTTGATGTATCTCTTGGTATCAAAATGTATCTATCAAGTTTTTAGAGTTTCGGTTACTATTGAGCCGGGTCACTCCTTACTTATAGTTTATTACCACGAACTGTTCGATACCTACAGTTAGTAAGAGAAGACGAGTGACAAGCAGGGTTGCCACCTGTAGCACGAAAGTGCATTTTAAGCACTGTTTTCTCATGAATAGCACTGTAGCAGGTGCTATATTTAATTACCAAATAGTAACACTTTAGTGCAGTGCTACAATTTTTTTTTGTCTTGGACGAAATAATTAAGATTCTGAAAAAAGTCAGAAGAATTAACAAAAAGTGTGGAGCACCTTTTTCCCGTATTTGCTTTTGAAAGATTGGCGTATAGTTGATATAACCTTGACCGCCTTTTTTCCGTGTTCGTTTCGAAAGATTAGTGCTAAGTTAGGAACTTTTTGTTAGGACTTAGTGCTAAGTTAGGAAAGATAAGCACTTTAGGAACTGACCGTGGTGGCAACCCGGGTCACAAGCGCTTCCCTGTTTGATGATGGAACACCTGATAAAATAGTCCTGTAACATGCTGTTTACCCAAATACCCTTATACAATTTTGTATGCTTCGTATACAATTACCCCACTCTTTGAAATTCAAAAAGGGTGTACACAAAGGATGAATCTTATCCCATTCTCTGTCTAGTTTTACCATTAGCTAGATTTAAAGAGTTCTGGACCTGGACATGCCTAAAGATTAAGATCTCTCCATATACGGACTATGATGACAATTTTGAAATCCTCGCAGTCTCTCTCCCAGTCATAGTTCAATTGTGTAGTTACCAAAACTCTAGAAATGGGTCTCAAAATAAGCATCCTGAATACTCCCAAAAATTGCTGTGATGAGAACAAATGAAATGGGCAAACTCCTATCACACTCGATAAAAACCAATTGAAGGATATCAAGGAGTTTAAGGGATTTGGATCTGTAACAGCCCCTTACGGTGAAGTCACTGAATTATTAAACGAATTCACCTGGGTGGTGTATCCCCAGATATAGTTTTCCTGAATAGTCTGTCCCACTCAATGGCTCCAAAACATAACTTCAAATTTGCTGAGGAGCGACAATTTGAAGTCTTTTTATACAAATGCTTAAGGCAGAATAGTTTGCTAGTGTGAAAACTTGTCTTATTTACAAAAAGAATGTAAAGGAAATACCCTTTATTTTCTGGAATGCCCTTTATTTATTTCTGGATGCCCTTTATTTATTTTCTGGAATACCCTTTATTTTCTGGAATGCCCCCTTTATTTATTTTCTTTATTTCTGGTGGTGATTAAAATTGTTGACTTCGTTGGCTTCGACACTTTCGTAACCCTACAACTACTATTACTATCAACACTACTGCAACAAAGAATAAGCGACGATAGTGACACTTCTAGCAACTGACCGTCTCGCTTGTGAAGCTATATCCCTACAGATTTTGGATATCAGAATGAGCCCCACTTAAGCTTGATAAGCGACTATTAAAAGTAGCGTCAGTACTTGTGTCTTATAGCCACCACACTCAAGTTCTGTCGAAAAGGGAAGTTTGGTTAATGCTAATGAAATAAAACAAAATATGATGAACAGTTTATTAACAAAATTATGAAAACTACAACTAAGAATTATTGGACGGGGGCGCCCAGATCGCATTATATTAAATACGTAACCTAAACTAACCTAACCAAAATACCAACTAAATATTTAGTTAAAATATAGCTACAATGTACTTTCCCACCGAGCCGAAGCTAATATTGTCTGGTATAAAGACCAAGAAAACCGGTTACTGTTTCATGTTCGCGGTACAAGATCTTGAGTGTGGTGGCTATAAGACAAAATACCGTAGCGTCTACAAAAGGTATATCCTGAGCTTGATATTTGTTTCTCACTGTTTTCAGAAGATTTTACATTCCTGAAGTCGCTCCCTTTGTTAGTAGTAAGTCTACTGACGCCGCAGTCCTTTATGCAAAGCTATGCAATATATCGTGCAATACAAAGCTATTCAATACATTCTAAAACTATTTTTTAGTTTTTTCTCGCATATCTCAGGCTTGTCCTCAATTATCTGAAACTTATATATCCAAAGGCTTATTAGTAGACCAAAGGATGGCCATGTCCGTTTCCTAGGTATCCTCCTAGATGAAAATTTATCTTTTAAGCACCATATTGATTTGATTAAAATGAAGGAATGCAGAAACCTCGGTATTTTAAGAAAGCTCAAACATATTTTTCCTGGAACAATTCTAAGGATCCTATTTCATAGCTTAATTCATTCTTACGTTTCTCATTGTCTAGTCATATGGATGTCTACTTTCCCTTCTTTTCTCAAACCGCTTTCGAATACTTACGATAAAGCTATAAATCTTATCCAGGATGTAAATCGTTCGTTACTTGATATTGAAAAACTTTATATTCTTTCCTGTTCGTCTTTCGCTTTTCTTCAGCTCCATTGTGATATTCCTAGGTCCCTTAGATTTACCTCTTCTTTTGTATCTGATCAGTCGAATTATCAGCTCCGTAGGTCTCTAAATATTCGAATTCCGCATACACCAACAATAAGATCCGATTTTAATCCTTTTTTGCGTGTCATTTGACGTGGAACACCCTTCCCAATTCGGCTCGAGAATGCCACTCGTTTGGCACCTTCAAAAGACTCGTAATTTTTATTGTTTTCATGCGATTAATTTTTCCTTGACGTATATGGTGCTATCCATTTATTATAATTATTATTATCATCATTATTATTATTATTATTATTATTATTATTATATTTATAGATGTTGTGATTCATTCAGTTTGATAAAGCTTATTTAATGAACTCTCCTCGCTTTTTTGATGTTCTTTTTCTCCATTTTATGAAGCAAATGTTTTACATGCTAAGAGTTTAAATGTTTATGTTTATATGTTTAAATGCTAATGTTATGTTTATATGTTAAGAGTTTAAATGTTTAATGTTTATGTGATCTTTTCATAATCCCCCGCCTACAGGCCCTGGAGCCTTTGTGGGGATTTTTAGATTGTTGTGTAATTATTTTAATTTTATATGGAAAATAAATCTATCTATCGATCTATCTATCTATCCACGTCATCACGATTATTCTAAGAAACTTTAGTTCACAGCAAGTACTACGAATTCTATTAATTCCGAGGCGCGAAATAGTTTGTTACTTACATCAGCATCGATCAGCACATGACATGAGCAAGGGTGCCTACAGGATAGGGTAGAAGATGGTTTCACCCCTCCCCTCTAGAAGGCCAGGGAATTACAAAACTGCAATATTTGAAAAAAAAAGATTCCTTTTGGAAAAAAAGTATTTTCTTAGACCTACTCTCTGAGAGTTCTTACCCCTCCCCCTTGAAGAATTCTAGCGGGAGTCTTTGTATTTGGGATGTGCAGTGACTTTAGGGCCAGTTAAAAAAAAAAATTTTGGGAATCGCAGAAACTCGACCGATTTTACTCAACAATTATAAAATACAGGGTGTTTTTCATCTTCAATTTTCGCCGCTTTTTGTTTCGGTCCCTTAATCATTGGGTCCAAGATTTACCATTTTGAGGGAGAATATTTCGTGAGAAAATGTTTTACTGATGTAATATATTGTTCTTACAAAATTATGCACAAATATACGTTTCGCTTTATTATGCAATTCTATGAACTATCAAAACACTAAAACACTAATGTCAAGAGGTTGTTCATCTAAAAGTTAATAACTAATGCTATTTTCAAGCGTTATTCCAATTACTAGAAATTTACCGCCGCAACTCGTCACTTCAATCAGACGGCCTTTTATGCTGCTTGCCTTTCTCAGTGTTTGCATATTTCAGGAGAAAAGGCTCTTTCGTCCCCAGATTTTATCTCGTGAAAACATCAGATTTATAGGGAAAGGAGAATTATCAGTTTTATTTATCACTTCCTTCACAAAAATCATACGAAATGTGTACACAATAGCAAATATTTCGAAATTATTCCACAGGGAAATTAACGGGAAGGAGTCAGGACATCGACACGTAACGACCACTACCGTCAGGACATCGACACGTCACGACCACTACCGTCAGGACATCGACAAAATCCGTCATAACATCGACAAATCAACGTCATGACTGTCGATGTTCTGACAGGTAGCAATTGTGACTGTTGATGAAATGACGTGTCGATGTTATGACTGTTGACGTTCTGACGGGTAGCGATTGTGACTGTCGATGTCCTGACGTGTCGATGTTATGACTGTCGACGTCCTGACGTGTCGATGTTCTGACAGATTTTCCTTGTCAACGAAATGACGTTTAGTGCTTGTGACGGTTATATGAAATGGTAGCACCCCAAGTTAACATAAATGACATACTTTTAAAAATATAAACGGTTTTTGGAGGAAAATTGTGAATATATGTCAAGACTTTAAAATGGAAGTTGAGCCTAATGAAAAGATACAATATAATTTTGAATTGTACTACTTATGGTGATTACACCCTTTTTCAGGACTTCTCTTGAAATTTATCTGTAGCATTGCTTTTTCATAAAATGTGGGGTTTTTGCTAAGTTTGGATTTGCTTAAAGAATGGAAATTGGTTTAAAGTAAGCCGCTATGTTTTTGTCAAAGTTACTGGCAGATTACTAACAAATTGAAAAAATTGATTTTATTTCAAAGGAACTTCGTCATAAGAACTATAGCATAACATCAATCGAGAAAACTGACATGCACCAAACCGTCGATTATACGCAGAATTGGGAGACATGGCAAAGGCAAATGAGCAAATCCCGAGGATGTTCCGAAATAGCAAAAAACTGCCAAAAATTCGCACATAAGTTCTCTTAATACATTTTATTTGCATCAAATTATTATATTATTAGTATTATTATTTTTAATTGCCATTAACGTTTTTATTTAATTTTGTTCTTAGGAATCGTGCAATCCTAAAACTGTTAGGCTGCATAGTACAGAGTAGGCCTACTGTTGTCATGCATAATTTGGGTTTCTTTAATTATTTACTTCCTAAGAGGATCGCAAATAATTCGTAAAGTGGATGATCTGCTTGTGGTACTGCTCAACAACCTTAAATAGGACTAGTCCAAAGTTACCACCTGCCTGGTATAAAATATCCCAGCCCTAAAATCGGAAATGTGCAAATTTTATAAGCAATAATGGGCCAAAGATACAGTTTAAAAAATTGCTTGTCGATCGTAATTATCAGCCACTTAGTTGTTAGCAATAGCAGGTATAGAATGTCTTGATATTTAACACTCATTGTGATTATCAGCTGATTATTATGGAACAAACAAATCTCACTGAATGCAAGGTCTGTTACATCGGCCAAGGTATTCTAGAAACAATACTCGCGGAAGCATATGTAAATTTCAACATGGCAAGATTTGTAAGTATGGTATGAAGCAATTTAGGTGGAATGCTTGTTTGGGTGGAATCCACACAAACTGATTAACAAGACAAGTTTAATCAAATATGTGAAAAATGAGCTAAATGTTGCTATAGTCTACAATCAGGACTGTTGGTTTCTTCTCTAGGATAATCCTTTTTAGTAACTACACGTCGTATCTAAACTCACCTTAAGAATGGTAAAACGGATTTAAATGTCTCAGGCCTAAGTCAGAGGTATCTCAAACAAAATAAGACAATAAGGCAATCCGATGCCGGATTTTGCCGTCAAAAAACTTAAGTGACTCTAGAGGTTCAAAAGAAAATTTACTAAAAATAAGGATTTCTACTACTGTTGCTACTACTATTTACAACTCAATACAGCATCAAGCTGACACAGCTGCACATCTTCCTTCTCTACCAAAATCTCTTCAAAATTTCATTATGTCGCCCATCCCATAAATTTCTAATTTCCTTTAAATACTTCCTTATCACCTCTTTCAACCCCATCTGGGGATGTCCTCCTGTCCGTTTAGCCCCACATGGATGGTCTAAAAGCAAAATCTTTGGTAATCTGTCATCCTTCATCCGATAAGCATCGCCTAGCCCCCTTACCTTTAATTTCACTATATCCCTAGAAAGTGGCATCGAACCACATTTTCCGCAAAACTTATTGTTTGCTATATCGTCAGTCAAAGAAGTACCTAAGATTATCCTTTGACAATTCTGGAAAGACTGTGGGGAATAAGGTCTCCCCGTCGTCCTCAGCAATGCATACATATTGTTGACAGTGGCGTCAAATGAGTCGGGGGACAGGAGGATTTCACTTGCCCCCTAGTTTTTTGTCCTCCCTAAGTTTTAAAAACACCTTTGTTGGAGGGTATTTTGATTGATAATGCCTGTTTTATGGTAGTTTCATTGAGAAAATTGAAAAAAATTGCCCTCCCCTCCCCCTAAATTTTGATCTCTACATTTTGCCTCCTTCCTCCTCCCTAAATTCACGTGGATTGACCCCGCTGATTTTGTTACTTTATTAGCTAGATATATTTTTTATATTCTAAAAATATTTAAGTTGGTTTATAATATTAGGATACAGCTCAGCCATTAATCTGTAATAATTTGAGTTCTTAAAATGTAAGTTAAAGAAATGAAAAAGGTCGAACAGGATAAGGTAATAAACTAAAATGTGAGCTATTTTATTTTTAAATAAATTTTTGAAAAAAAATAAAAAGAAACACTTTCACGTATTTATTATATCGAACCGTATTTAATGTTTTGGTTTACAGCCACTGCACATGGAATTAAAATGCCATAATGTCGTGTGTAATTTCCTGATGTCAAATGACTTCCGTAGTAATGAATGGTATTTTACGTTCAACACTAAAATATGTTTATGAAAGAATATAAAGAAACACAGTACATTTCTGGCATAGGTTATTTTAACTTCCTTGTCTCGTTGACATTTTGTAAACCTGAATAAAATTTAGCTTTAAGTTAATACTACCTCCAAAGTTTTCATGAAACGAGATAATAGACCTGATGGGAATGGAGAATGGAGACGAGACATGATAGACATGTTGGGAATGGAGACGAGATAATAAAATATGACTGTATAAAATATGATGTACCAGGTACAGACACTAAATTTGGCTTTCCAATATCGTAAAGGGTTGGAAAAACACTCGTCTTCTTTGCCCAGTTATCTGATTCTGTTGTATTTTGTTTATTTTCCAACTCACATTCTTCAGAAACATGTTTCCATTGCAAAATCATGAAATTTATGTTCATATTGGGAGATATATCTTATCATTTCTTCCGCAAAATTGTTGACTGCTACTGCAAAATTCGTCGTAGTGTCACGCACCTTGAGCTTAATTTACTCAAGATTAAATAGCACTGTTTAAACTGGCACGTTTTCTTGTTAAATTGCACAGATTTTGCCGATCTAAATATTTAAGTAACTTGAGATATCAAAACTTTGAAAAAAATGCCGATGACAAGCTTGTGTTGGTTGTACCTCTTTATGGCTAACTGCAAACTCGTCGTAGCGTCACGCAACTCACGCACCTTGAGCTTAATAGATTAAATAGTACTGTTTAAACTGGTAAATTTCCCTGTTGAATTGCACAGATTTTGGCGATATAAATATTTGAATAACTTGAGATCTCAAAACTTTGAAAGAAAAATGCCGGTGACAAGCTTGTATTAGTTTTACCAATTGCTTTGGCACAAATTGGGAGAGCAGGGAAGTATTTGTGCCCCTAGAGTTTTCCGTCCCTAGACTTGAAAAAATGGCTGTTTTTGGTGTTTTAGTCGAATAAAATCAAGCAACACATTTCTGCCACCAAACGAAAGGACTACAGCACATTTTCATAATTATACAGAAAAAAAGAATCAAACTCCATTTTTTTTCAAAAGAAAAATTTTTGCTCGGTTATCTAACTGTGACAAAACTATAAAAGTTGCAATGTGTAGCCAAGGCCGTACTCAGAGGAATGGGTTAGGGGGGTTTGAACCCTCCCCAAAATGTTTGTCTGACTCGTAAAAACGTAACAAAAATGGATATAAACAAATTTTGTATGCGTTTTTTTTGGTTTATTTGTGTAACAACCTCCCCCCCCCACGAATTTTTTTGGTTAAACCCCCTCCGAAAAAAATACTAGGTACGGCCTTGTGTGTTGCTGAATAGTGTAACTTCACTTTGGTGTATGGAACATTAGAAATGTCAGTATGTCTTTCAGAAAGAGGCAATATATATAGTTTTTTATCCCAAGCCAGCCTACCCTTCCTTTTACAAAACAAATAAATTTAAATAATTTTTTTCCAGATGAAATTAAAGAGCAACATCAAAATCCCAAAAAACACAAACTATCTTATATACGAGGAGGGCTGACACGCCCCTCAACTCCCTGTTTTACGCCAATGTAGCTGCGTGTAATAGATATCGATCGTACCAAAGGGAAACATAATCAATATCTCTGTGATCATACTTTCAATAAAGTATACATGAACCTTTATTTAGCGCAAAAGGTTGAAGCTGAATGGGGGGATAGTCACTTCATATGTATGTTCATTTTTATTCTTTTAGGTTTTAATTTAATTCTTTATTTTATGTTACATAGACTTGTTCTTTTTTTATTTATTTTGTGCTTTTTGCTTATATGTAACACATAATAAAATTCTTTGAGAATAATCATCCCCAAAATGTTCAGCCCTTAAATGATATTTGAGTAGGGGTATGGGGGGGATGATCTTAATGCTCAAAATCAATTTTTCATTCAAAGTTTTCGCATTAAGGGGGGGGGGGGGGCATTGAAGAAACCTTATTCATAAGGTATGGCCACTAGGAAATTCTGCATCAGTTGTTGTTTAGAAAGAGGGTGCCAGAGCTTCCAATGTTTGTTCGAATGTGCATTCTACTGATATTTCTAAACATCTGGCTCGAAAAGACCAACCCGGGTAAAACAAAAGAATAAAAAAAAAACTAATAAACACGCATAAATGATCATTTTTTTAAGAGAAAAATAAAAAAATTGCATTTCTGCAAATAGGGGCTCAGAATCTCTGCTGCTAATGAACGAGTTTTACTTATTTGGAATCACCATGAAAAACAAATTCTTTTGATGTTATTTTATCAAAATCATTTTTTAGACTTTTGCCAACTGCTAACACTGGTTGCCTCTTACTTAAAGTCCATTTTTATAAAATTTATTATATGCTTCTGCAAAGGCATCCATACCAGAGGAATGTTTCACACTTTCTCATGGATTTTGAAAGAAACTTGACGTTCACTCTTCTGTCACGACAATATGAACTCCTTTTACTTCTTTTTATTTTTAATTTATTGTTTTCTCCACAGTAAAAATGCGCGGAATAACTAGTCGTGTTCTACGGCCTATTGCTACGGAACGAAAAGAGTTTAAAATAGAGGTACTTTACTGTCCAAAGCTAAAGTTTTTCCTGTCTGATAAAAAAGGAAACTCAAGTTCGTTTC
The DNA here is from genome assembly GCA_027921565.1 of Artemia sinica. Classification (NCBI taxonomy): domain Eukaryota; kingdom Metazoa; phylum Arthropoda; class Branchiopoda; order Anostraca; family Artemiidae; genus Artemia; species Artemia sinica. Next base: position 28,531,894 of record CM051269.1, read on the forward strand.
CTAGAAAAATAAACAACCAACGTCGTTTAGTATTACCAAACCTAAACAGAAAAACTGCTTTAATCTTATTTATCTGGTTTTTTTTTTTATCTCTATCCTTAACTATTTTATGATCCAAAAAAAGAACCAAAAAAAATGTTTGTCTACTTTCAGAAAATTGCGGACTGGATCGTAAGAAACCTTGAATTTTAATTGCAATAAATCCAAATTTTAAAAATGGCGCGCGTCGGTTATTGGAAACACATTCAAGAATTACGCTTTGGTTACATCTCAGAAAACCGGTTTCATAGCTACAAAAACAAGTGATGGATGATACTTAAACAGAATGCATTGGACTTTTATTATTTGGGCTATATATTTGCACATTAGGGGTGAGGTGGGAGTTAGCTTGGGTTAGGTTAGGCTAGGTTGGGTTAGATTTCCATAGAAAGTTTTTCTAAAATATTATTTTATCATCATATGTTGTTATTTTTCATTAGGATTAAACTAACTTTACTCCTTGGGTGTGTTTCTAATAACCGACAAGTGCCTTAAAAATTTCTAAATTTTAACATTTTTTAACGATTATTTAGTAGTTCCTATTTTTGCTATACGTTGATAGTAGTTTTAAATTCCTGTTAAGTTCATTTCGTTGTCCCACAAATTATCCTCTTTTTTGTTTATTATTGTCTTTATTCTCAAGTATCTCTCGAAGTCTGTTTTATTCCTTTTTAGCCAAGTTAACATATTTTAACTTAACATTTTAGGTTGTTTTCAAACGAGAGAATGTTATTTATCCTAGAAGTTCTGTCGAGCTTATTGAGTTGACAGTAGACATGAAAAATGGATCTATTCAATCGCACAACTTCAATGAATTCGGTGAGGTTTGCATGGACAACAATATTTTTTGGATGGTAAATATGCTCTTTACTTCTAGCATTTCAGAAATATGATCTATTTATCGATAGAACCATGAGAACAAAAAAGGTAAATGATTTCCTTCAAAGCATATTTGTTCATAGTCAACGTAGCAGCGTTGACTCAGTAAAGAGGGGTCGATCTTCTACGTATTAGCTCCAGCCGCTACTTTTCTCGACCACTCCCCATAGAGGGATAAGCCATGAAAACTTGGGAAGTTGCTCATTCAGTCAGAAATTGAAAGTTTCTATTGCCTACTTTGAGGAATAAAGGTGATTGGAGCCCCTACCATACTCTTTTGTCCCATGCACCTCATAGCCCCAATACCATCGGGTAAATTTGATATAGCCATTTCCCTGTTAGTAATCCAAAGGTCAACGTGGCTCCAGAGAAACATAATAAATATATTCCCAAACCCAAGGGTCCAAAATTATGCAGCAGGTCCATTTTGGAAGTACAGATTGGGCCCGTCAACCTTGAGCCTCCAACGCCCTATGTGCCCAACAAGGCCGTATCCAGGGGGGGGGGTTACCCGGTTTGACCCCCCCCCCCCCCCGAAATTTTTGACCGACTCGAAAATAAGTCGAAAATTAGTAAAACCTAGGTAAAAATAAGTAAAATTAGTCGAAAACTGAGTCAAAAATTAGTAAACTCCCCCCCCCCAAAAAAAAAAATCAAAAATTAGCAAAACCCCCCCTGAACAAAAATCCTGGATACGGCCCTGGTGCCCAAGGTTGTCCCTGTTTACCGATGACATCAGATCAAAATTTTAGGTTAGTCATTCTACACACAATAGTCGGAATGTCTAGTACACAAACCCCTGGGAAATAGTGACAGACGCAGCCCCAGGGGCAAAGGCACTATATTATGGAAATCGTCCAGTTTTTCACAGATAGGCTTTAATAGAAAATGTGGACCTGTTGCACCTGGTTTGAACTGGAATCATACAAGGGATTCGATATGGGAGAGTGGACCCCCTCCTTGGAGTTCTAACCCTACGTAGAGTCCAAAAGGAGTTAAATATAAAACACTCGTTTTTCGTGCATTCAAAGGCTTCACTTAGCTATGAAACTTGGTCTGAGCCAGCCATTTGGACAAAAGCACATAAATGCAAGAGCAAATTTTGCTGTCCGTTCGGTGTGAAACTTGTATGGTAGGAAATTAAATTACTAAAAAAAGAATCGGAATGTTTTGGATTATCCTGGACCAAATGGAGCTACCGACCTTGATGTATTTGGTCAGCCCAAACCAGAAGGAGCAAACAGAAGTCGAATTTTTTCTATGAGCCTGAACCAAACGTAATTACTGGAGTCAGAATATTTTTAACCTGCCAAGACGGAAAGGAGTTATTGAACTTGAAATGTTTCCGATCAGCATAAACCAAAAGAGTTCCCGGACATGGGATATTTTCGATCAGTCCAGAAGGAAAGGGAGCTATTTTGATAATCGTGAAGCCTACGATGTCCTTTTGGACCCAGGCCAAAAGGGGCTCTAGGACTTTGAAAGCTTTCGATGATATCAAAAAAAGAAATGTGATCGACTGGAAACTTTCAGAGCATGTACCACAGGCCAATGGAACTTAACCCAACAACAAGTTTTGCCCAAGTCCATAGATGCATAAAATTAATATTTTTCTGAGTGCCTTGAGCCTCAGAGCACGCAAGCCCTCGGCCAAGGAGACCTCATAATGTAAGTAATTTTTCCCAAAAAGCCGTAAATGTACGAAACATCGTTTTAATTACCGATTGACAAAACTTATATACAGATCATGTACCCTGTATCCGCGAAACTTCAATGCCCAGCATATTTTCCTAAAGGACTGCAGTTCATATGAAATTATTGTTTCCTATAGGCTTGAAACTTACACGATATGCATCAAGGAGACTTCAAAGAACATGCAGTTTTTGGCCAAATAGAGCAAGTTCATTTAACAGGCTTTTGGTTCTGATCGACTCAAAACTTACAAAGCATGTACTCTGAGGTAATTTGACATTAACATACAACAATGTTGTAATTGTACAATGTAATTACAAAACTATGTAGTTTCAACTACAAAATATAACAATGTAGTTATACAAAAAAATGCTTGCTGTACCATTCGCTTTAAATTTCGACCAACAATACCTGAAATCATGAGAAAAGCTCGGGATCAAAAAGGTTTAATTCCATGAAATGGGTTAAAGTCCTATTCATTATTTTGAATAATCTCGTAATCACGATGTTTCAGGGAAACGTTTAAGGTGATATCAGGGCCTAGTATGATTCTTTTAATATATTTTTGGTATCACCTTTAACTCTTCCTTACTGAATAAATCTCCCTTCACCTCTGAATCATGATAGTTTTTCCATCTATATCTCTCTATATTCTATATTATTTTTTATAAGTTTACCAAGGTATAAAAGGGTGGCCAGCGTTTACTCCCCGGCGATTACCCCCCGAAAAATACCCTCCTCCCCGAAAATACCCCGGTACTGTTTAAGATTAAATTAAAAAAACAAGTTTTTTAAACTGAAAGTAAGGAGCGACATTAAAACTTAAAACGAACAGAAATTATTCCGTATATGAAAGGGGCTGTCCTCTCCTCAACGCCTCGCTTTTTACGCTAAAGTTTTTTATTGTTTTAAAAATTAAAGTTGTGAGACAGAGTCAAACTTTAGCGTAAAGAGCGAGGCGTTGAGGAGGGGACAGCCCCTTTCATATACGGAATAATTTATGTTCGTTTTAAGTTTTAATGTCCCTCCTTACTTTCAGTTTAAAAAACTTGTTTTTTTTTATTTAATTTTTGAACGTTTTTTAATAAATGCAGGTTTTGATCTTGGCTCACCGCACATGAATAATTAAAACAAAATTTTCATATTAATTTACTTTTATTTAGTTAAATGGCTTTCTCGAAACTTGTTTAATTTTATTTACGAACGTTTTTATTAGTAATAAATATACGTATATGAAAGGGACTGTCCTCTCCTCAACGCCTCGCTCTTTACGCTAAAGTTTTTTATTGTTTTAAAAAATAAAGTTGTGAGACAGAGTCAAACTTTAGCGTAAAGAGCGAGGCGTTGAGGAGGGGACAGTCCCTTTCATATACGGAATAATTTCTGTTCGTTTTAAGTTTTAATGTCGCTCCTTACTTTCAGTTTAAAAAACTTGTTTTTTTTATTTAATTTTTGAACGTTTTTGAATAAATGCAGGTTTTGATCTTGGCTCACCGTACATGAATAATTAAAACAAAATTTTCATATTAATTTACTTTTATTTAGTTAAATGGCTTTCTCGAAACTTGTTTAATTTTATTTACGAACGTTTTTATTAGTAATAAATATACGTAACTTACGAATTAACTTACGTAACGAAGTTCTATATTCATATATTTTTAATTTGTTTATTAGGGGGTTCGCCCCCTACTCAATACCTTGCTCTTTAAGCGAAAGTTCGAATTTTGTTCCAATTCTTTAAAAATGACCGCTTAATCACAAAGGCCGTTAATTAGAATAAATAGCTCTTATGAAAGTACTAAAAAATCTTTGGCTTAAAGAGCGAGGTATTGACTACGGGGTGAACCCAATCATATATGTAATATTTTCTGTTCGTTTGAAGTTTCGATGTTGCTGCTATTGCAGTTGAAATACTTGTTTTTTTTATATTAAATTTCTGATTTTTTTTTTAAATAATGCTGGCAAGTCCGGCGTCCTCTTCATAGCAATGTCCCTTCCCCCATGAAAACTTCCTTCATGGAAAGATCCTCCCACATAACCCCCGACCCATCCTCCCCCTCCCCACTACCGGGAAAAATCTCCCCTGAAAACGTCTGTATACTTCCAAATAACCAATACTATATGTTAACATTGGGTAAAGTTCATAACTTTCAGCCCTCCCCCCGGGAATTTTGGGGGATTATGTCATCCTAAAAGACATACTTATTATATTTTCGAACATGCTGAACAAAATGGCTATCTCAAAATTTTGATCAGGTGACTTTGGGAAAAAAATGAGCGTGGGAGGGGGCCTAGTTGCCCTCCATTTTTTTTGGTCACTTAAAAAGGGCACTAGAACTTTTAATTTCCATTCCAATGAGCCCTCCCACGATATTCTAGGACAACTGGGTCAATACGATCACCCCTGGGAAAAAAAACAAAAAAAAAACAAACAAACAAATGAACACGCACCCGTGATCTTTCTTCTGGCAAAAAATGCAAAATTCCACATTTTTGTAGATGGGAGCTTGAAACCTCTACAGTAGGGTTCTCTGATACGCTGAATATGATGGTGTGATTTTCATTAAGGTTCTATAACTTTTAGGGGGTCTTTCCTCCTTTTTTCGAAAATCAGCCAAATTTTCTCAGGCGCCTAACTTTTGATGGGTAGAATTAAACTTGATGAAACTTATATACTTGAGATCAGCATTAAAATTTGATTCTTTTGATGTATCTATTTGTATCAAAATACCGTTTTCTAGAGTTTCGGTTACCATTGAGCCGGGTCGCTCCTTACTTACAGTTCGTTACCACGAACTGTTTGAAAGCGGTAAGCGCGTGATAACTAAAGTTTCCTTAATACTAATGAAATAAAACAATATAGGATGAAAATATAATAGTTCGTGCACAAAATTGGGCTATATATTTGCACATTAGGGGGGGGGGTAAAGTATAGCACATATTAAATACGTAACCTAACCCAACGTAGGTACCTTTTATTCCCCCTATATATATGGCACGGAATTTAAAGGGAAAAGTTCAAGATGATGATGTTAGTTCTGTACAGACAAGCTCCTGCAATATAGTCTATGCTAGTTTAATTATGTAATGGTTAGTCTTTCCGAGACACATACTCTAGGCCAGCGGCATCAATTGGTGAAAAAATAGAGGGTCATTTCCCCCTAGATTCCTCCCCCTTCTTGATTTTGTAAAATAGTTTTTTGGAAATACTTTCATTGAAAAATGCCTTTTTTGTATTTCATTGAAGAAACTTCGAAAAACAACAATACCCCCCCCTCTAAGTTTGAAAAATGAACGTTTCTGTGAGTTGACACCAATGTTCTGGACATAGAAAAAGAGACAAATCGATGAGCTCATGTAACAACTTGAATTCTCCACATGAATTCTCCGTCAAACCAACAAATCAGCTATCATGCCATTCTACGTTCGCACCCGATAGTCAGCCACGTTTTACTCTGTTCTGTGATTGGCTGAAATCTAGTCTTATTTACTGCTGAGTTCATATAAATTGGACTTTATTACACCAATGCATGTAACTTTTCTATTTTTTTGGTTTTTAATGTCACGAAATTGTAGGGTTAGCCTGCAATTGAGGGGAACAGCTGCCTGCCTCAACCCTTGTTGTCACGCTAAATTTGGTACTCTTTTACTAAACGGACTCTTTTATATAGTGCTAGTTTGGTTAATGCTAATGAAATAAAATAAAATCGGATGAATATATAATAGTTTAGAAACAAACTTGGACTATATATTTGCACATTAGGGGGGGGGGGCAAAGCATACCATATATTAAATACGTAACCTAACCTAGGTACCTTCCCCCCCTAAACCACCAAAAACAACAATTTAAATACAGTTCTTGCCTTTGTTTATATCCCAGAAGGCAGCGTAAACCTGTTTTTCATCACGCGTCTCGGTCGATTAGATGAGTGGTTTGCATTGCCGTATATAAAAGAGTCCGTTTAGTAAAAGAGTACCCTAAATTTTAACTCTGCATAACGATATCTCGGGAAAAAATCCTGAAAAACACCCACCCTTATTTTTCTTTCTGATTTTTTTTTTGTGGGATGGGGGTCTCCTTTCTACTAATAGCATGCGAATTTTCCATGATAGTGACTTTGCTGAGTAGCGTTAAACATAATGAATTTTATTTACTTTGAAATCGAGGCACAAAGTAGACTCGTTCGATATACCTAATTTTGTGAAATTTTTACTTACAGTTCGTTACCCCGAACTATTTTAAAATTAAAAATACTTAAATGAGCTTATTCGTCCCCGAAACAGTGTTATAAAGAAAAGTACATGCTTTGAAAGCGTAATGTTTTCATTGAAAAATCAAGTTTCACTTTAGCATAATGAGGGAGGCTTCAGGGTGTGTGGCAGCTTTCCCTTCCCCCGGTTTCATGCTTAGCGTGGTTTTCCTTTGCTTTGACGTTTGAAGTCAGTGTTGTCTTTAATGTAAAATAATAGGTTTTTTATTTACAAATCATAAAAGAAGTTAAACTTTAAGTTACAAAAAACTTTATAAAACGCATCAAACATTTGTTTATATGCATATTTGTTACTCTTTTACGGCTCGGACAAAAGAAGGGGGGGGGGTTCAAATCTGGTAACCACCTCCCCCCTTGATATGGTAACAAATTGATGGGAGTTTTTTTTTGAAGTTGTACATAAACGGGGGGGGGGGGTCATGGGCATTCATAAGGGGGAGGGGCAGGGGGCGCCCGCCCCCTGGCTAAATGATGTTGCCTTATTTTTATATTTTTGTTCTGAGATTTCTATTATATAGTATTAAAAGTGCCAATTAGACGAGGTTTGCCCCCCCCCCCCCCTGGAATTCAGCTTATGGGCGCCCAAGGGGGGGGGCATCTAAAAAGCTCACAACTATGAAAAGCCTCATTTGTCAGGAAATCGAAGCTAAAATACCCCATCCCCTGTCAATGGAGGTTTGTATCTGATGGCAAGTCTTGCATTGTCTTTCCAGAAAAATGTTAGTTTCCCAAAAAATTCAAATAGAAGAAATAGAAATAATATAAGTGATTTCATAGCCTTAATTTTTCCACGTAGCGTCACCATTCAAGTCGTTTTAGCCCTCATAAGCAAGGCCGTATCTAGGGGGGGGGGGTAAGGGGGTTTTACCCCCTCCCCCCCCCCCCCCAAAAAAAAAAAAGTTTTTATTCGACTCGTAAAAACGTAGCAAAAATGAATAAAAGCAAATTTTTTATGGGTTTTTAGAAGTTTTTTTGGTAAAATACCTTGAAAAAAAGGTTTGCAACCCCCCCCCCCCCCGAAAAAGATCCTGGATACGCCCACTGATATTGAATGCTCATGAGATTGGGATTGATGCTCATGAGATTAAAAAAAAACCCGAAACATCTAGGCTCTTAATTAACATCTTTAATGAATATTTGTTTGTAAACACATGTCTTGCATCAAAATAGCCTGCGAAAATGTCCCGGGAGTCAACAGTCTACAGAAAAACGGTCTCCTATCCAAAAAAGTCTTATATGTTAATTATGAAAAGTAGAAACTATTGTTTTATGTGCGTATTTGTGGTCTTCAAAAGGGCAGCTACTACCCTATCCCTCTTGCTACCATTCTTAAGCGCTTAGTGAAGATTTAACTATTGTTGCTATCGGCCACAACATAGCCCCTGGTTGATGTCAGAAACGTGTGTGACTGAACTTGAAGACACACCGAAAAGCCTGGCGCTAAGCTTGAGTATAAAGTAGAGAAAAATTAAGTACGGGTTTGTTTCTGTGACAGGTGTACAGCTGACTTGTAGTAGATGAAGGTTTATCTTTATAACAGGTGTACTACTAGGATTGTAAGCTGGAGATGATTGTTGTCGAAATGAAATTTTTGACAAGAACAACTCGTAGTTGTAATTAAACATTAACTAAGATTTCTGTTTTTTTTTTTTTAACTACAGTTTTCAATAGAGCCTAAGTGTATTGAATTGTACAGAGGAATACAAATTTAGGAGTTTTAAATTTGAGAGTGTCCGGAATTTCTATTTTCAAATTCAGTAAATTATGTGGACACTTTCAAGCCGGCTTCAGGGTATTTTAAACAAAATTAGGTGGCAACCATGTATGTACATAAATGTTGCTGTTGGGAACCAGTAGTACATGGCTGTAAAGTAGTCGCATAGGCATGTACTTGAACCGAACTTCCATGAAGTCTTTATAAGAAATAAAAAAAAATAGTTACGGAATATTTTTTAAATAGGTTCTTCTTTAGATGTTCCAATTATTTTTAAACCCATTGCATGTGTATATTTATTAAATCGTTTGCATAAGATAAATTCCAATTGTATAGTGCACAAGCAAAAGCTCAGAACACCAATCTCAGTCTGGAAGTTTCGCCTTTGCATTCTAGAATCCTAAAGAACAACAGTAAAGCTAACAAAGTAAATTTGTTAAAATAAACAAATTTTGATTTTTTATTGTTTTGACAGTAATAACCGTGTGAAAAAACTTTTTGTTAGCCCGGATTTTGAAATAGTTTTCATAAAATATGCAGTTTATTTCAAAATTTCATTGAACTAAGTCCATTTGTTTAATTTTTGTTTAGTACTCTTGGCTCTTTTCGAGATTATTGTATGCTGGTCTTATATAAATATTAAATAAAAAAAACAAGTTTTTCAAACTGAAAGTAAGGAGCGACATTAAAACTTAAAACGAACAGAAATTATTCCGTATATGAAAGGGGCTGTCCCCTCCTCAACGCCTCGCTCTTTACGCTAAAGTTTTTTATTGTTTTAAAAAATAAAGTTGTGAGACAGATTCAAACTTTAGCGTAAAGAGCGAGGCGTTGAGGAGGGGACAGCCCCTTTCATATACGGAATAATTTCTGTTCGTTTTAAGTTTTAATGTCGCTCCTTACTTTCAGTTTAAAAAACTTGTTTTTTTTATTTAATTTCTGATCGTTTTTTAGTTAATGCAGCTTTTATTTGCATAAAAAATTTTACTTTTCTTTTGCTAAATGGATGTCTTTACAAATTAACTTACGTAACTAACTTCTATATTCGTATATTTTTCTTCTGGCAAAAAATACAAAGTTGCAGATTTTTGCAGATATGAGCTTGAAACCTATTTAATAGAGTTTTCTGATACGCTGAATCTGACGGTGTGATTTTCATTAAAATTCTTTCACTTGTAGGGGATGTTTCCCCCCTCTTTAAAAAATCGAGTAAATTTTCTCAGGCTCGTAGCCTTTGATGAGTAATACTAAACTTAATAAAATTTATATATTTAGGATCAGCATTATAAACACATTCTTTTGATACATTTATTGACATCAAAATTTCGTTTTTAAAAGTTTCGATTACTATTGAGCCGTATCGCTTGTTTTTTTATTGTTTTTTTTTATTACGTATATGTTATTACTTATATGAAGGGGTTCTCCCCTTAGTCAATACCACGCTCTTTACGTTAAAAGTTAAAAAAAATTTTGATTCACAAACCCCTGAATCACAAAGGCCGTTTAATTAGAATAGATAGCTCTTTTGAAAGCACTAAAAAAAAAACTGTAGCGTAAAGAGCGAGGTATTGACTTGGGGGAGAACCCCCTCACATACGTTATAATTTCTGTTCGTTTTAAGTTCTAATATTCCTTCTTACATTTCAGTTGAAAAAAACTTGTTTTTTTTTATTTAACTTCTGATCGTTTCTTAAATAATGCTTGGAAATCCGGCGCCCCCTTCATAGAAATGTCCCTTACCCCAAAGAAACATCCTCCACGGAAATATTCTCCAGAGTAATCCCCTCCTCTAGCCCCCCCCCCCCCTCCAGAAAAAATCCTTCCTGAAAATGGTTGTATACTTCCCAATAACCAATAAATAATGCTGGCAAGTCCGGCGCCCCCTTCATGGCAATTTCCCTTCCCCCATGAAAACTTCCTTCATGGAAAGATCCTTCCATATAGCCCCCGACCCTCTCCTTCCGCCACCTACCAGAAAAAATCTCCTCTGAAAAAGTCTGTATACTTCCCAATAACCAATACTATATGTTAACATTGAGTAAAGTTCATAACTTTCAGCCCTCCCCCTGGGGCTTCGAGGGATTAAGTCATCCTAAAAGACATATTTATCATATTTTCGACCATGCTGAACAAAATGGCTATCTCAAAATTTTGATCGGGTGACTTTGGGAAAAAAATGAGCGTGGGAGGGGGCCTAGTTGCCCTCCATTTTTTTGGTCACTTAAAAAGGGCACTAGAACTTTTAATTTCCGTTCCAATGAGCCCTCCCACGATATTCTAGGACCACTGGGTCGATACGATCACCCCTGGAAAAAAAAAAAAAAAAAAAAAAAAACAAACAAACAAATAAACACGCATCCGTGATCTTTCTTCTGGCAAAAAATGGAAAATTCCACATTTTTGTAGATAGGAGCTTGAAACCTCTACAGTAGGGTTCTCTGATACGCTGAATATGATGGTGTGATTTTCATTAAGGTTCTATAACTTTTAGGGGGTCTTTCCCCCTTTTTTCGAAAATCAGCCAAATTTTCTCAGGCGCGTAACTTTTGATGGGTAGCACTAAACTTGATGAAAGTTATATATTTGAAATCAGCATTGAAATCTGATTCTTTTGATATATCTATTGGTATCAAAAACCCGTTTTCTAGAGTTTCGGTTACCATTGAGCCGGGTCGCTCCTTACTTACAGTTCGTTACCACGAACTGTTTGATAATCAAAAATAACCGGTTCCGGTAAGTAATTCAGTTACCCGTACCTTGAAATTTCAGAGATTTGTTAACATTGATTTTTGGATGCTTTGGCACAATTGGAAGTGTCCGTCCTCCCCAAGAAGTACTAAAGTTTTCCCTACAGTTTCTTATGCTCTCTTTTCTTAGTCTATTTTTTGTTTGTCTGAATTGCCTATAAAAATATTCATGAAAAATTAAGCCGGTTTACGTCTACAGCTCCATGTTGGACAAACGTGTAAGACAAGAGCCCCGTATTTTTACTTCATCCAAATGTAAGATCTCACAAGATCTTACTTAATTCTGCTCGGATTATTGTATTCTGCTTCATCAAAATGCTAAAATTTTACACCTCATTTGTCTTTGCACACAAAAAATATTTCTACTAAATAGAAGACTGAAGAGAGAATTTTGATGACAATCTCATCAAAGTCCTTAGACCACTGATCAGTGTGGAATGAAAAAAAGATGTTTGCTAAAAAATTTCTATAAAATAAAATCAGAGTCGTCCACATATTTTTCGTTAAAGTTGATTTCTGTCAAACGATGTAAGATATTGGCACATTGATTTTCGAAAAGAATCAGGGCTAAGAAAAAGCATGCAAGTCGTGAAAAGGATGTAGTCCGTCAATGATCTGCCTTTTATTTCGTCAGGTGCTTCTTCTCCGATTTTATTGATGCTCGTCGATTTTGGGTATGGCATGATTAGACTACTCCATTCTTATATCAATCAAATTTAAATATCCAGTTAAACCGGAATTTTCGGCGCGCCTTTTTTAAAACTATTTTATGATACGATACAACATTCCACTTTCAATGTCAAGAACAGGTTTTATTTTAGACTACCTTAATTTTACAAAGGTTGGTTAATTGAACGATGAAATTTTTGCTTATCCCTAGGTTTTCTATATAACCTTAGGGTGGTAGATTTTTCCCAATAAAAATTGTTGTTGAAAGTTTATAAAAGCAGAATGTAGATTGTAGCTTTTTAAATGAGATTAGGTTCTTTACCATTCACACAAAATTCCATGTTTTTGAAGGGGGGGGGGATCTTTTTTGGATCTTGATGAAGCCCTAATGCATCGAAAAATGGCTACTTATTGTAATATTTGTAAAGTGAAAAGAAAATTCAAGTTTACTGGGGGGGGGGGGGTCAAAACAAAAGAATATTTAAGAAGTTTCCATTCCCAAGTCAATAATTTGATGTTACAGGGAATTTTTAGGGTGAAATTACCTGATTACATGAGGTGCTTTCCAGCTAATATATGGAATGCTAACTGGTAGTTTTAGTTGCGACTGGTAGGTTTAGTAGCGATAATCAAGGTGGAGTTTTAACTATCTATATTGTGAGTTGTTTTTTTTAGAGCAAGATTGTTGTCGTACCATTCATAATCGCAAGCGCAACGGATTTTGCTGTTCTAGCAGCAAAATTCAAATTTTCTTGGTAAATCTAGTTTGTCACCGGCAAACACGCTTTCTTTGCATGTTTACTTTCATTTCTTAAATTTTTAATTTGAATCATCATCCGTTTAACAAATGTGAATGCGTCTAGGCCAAGCGCATTTATTGGGAGAAAGGTCTTTGGTCCATGGCTCCCTTCCCCTCTGATCTCAAGTTATCGCGATTTGTCTTATATGTAAAAAATTGCATTTATAATTCACTTATCTTTTGAGGTTTTTGCTTTAAATTTTGTGTATAGGTTTCTTTTTCTTTTTCTATAAAAGCATTTGAGAAATAGGCTTGTTCGACACCACATAATCACTTAGTCTCCTAACCTTCATAGTCTCCTAGGTGCTAGAGGGGATTATCCCATTACCTGGGGTGCTCACAAGGTTAAGCATAAAAAAATTGGTACTTGTCGGATAAACGAAACACATTCAAGAATTAGGTTGTGTAATATCTGACAATAACCGGTTTGTCTGTCTAGGATTGGCTATGATTTGCTTATTTGGAGTGAAAAATAACTACAATGTAGGTATATTTTAACTAAATATTAAATATGTAGAGGTTGTTAGTGGTTAGGTTGGGTTAGGTTTCCATAATTTTGCTTCTAAAGTATTATTTTATCATCATGTTTGGTTATATTCCATTAGGATTAACCTAACTTCACTTCTTGGGTGTGTTTCGTTTAACCGACAAGTACCGAAAATTTTCCCTTTGGGGAGTGTGGGGTCTTTAAAAGTTTTTTTTTCACCAAAAGTGTCATATCACTCCTAAAAATGAAACAAATTTATTGTTTCTTTTTACACTATGGTCTACTAGGATGGGAGGGGAAATTCCTCCTGGTAATTTTTTAATTATCTCAAATAAAGGTTCCACATGCCTTTAAACCTAAAGATGGAACTGTGTAAGGGTTTTTCAACAGGTCAAAAGTTTTGATTTCATTAGTTCCACGATCAAATTATCCGAAAAAAAAAGATGTACCCTTACGGCGTTAAGTGGCTAGAATGTAAAGGTTGATAATCATGCATATGTGACTGTATACTGGCTACTTTTCATAAGGCACCCTTTTAAACCCAAAGAAGGGACCATTTCCAAGTATGCAAGATACTGGGCAGTCAATCGACCTTATTACTAAGCAGAATAAAAAAAAAACAATCTCACTCAAAATTAATTTAAAATTACTAGTAAAGGAATGTTTTGGAAACAGAAGTGGTAGATTGTTTCAATAAGGGTATTCGTAAGCAAAACTTGGTAAGTCTTGAGATCTGATTTTAGGCAATTCAAACTTCACATAATAGTTCATTGCAAATATTACAGTGTCATCTATGTTCAAATGAGATAAAATGACTTGTTCCTGAGCGGAAATCAACGGGCTCACACATATTTAGTTCGGTAATTGAATTGAAAAAGAATTAAGATGTTTTTCTTACGGGTTAAAGCATGAGGTGATAATAGATTAATAGTGCTTCTATTAATCCTCTTGCGATTGCTAGGTTCCCATCTATTTATTATTTGGAATCCCTTGACAATATTGGTACCACTTATGGATTGCTCCCATTATTTCATCAAGCATCACCTAGAGTGTGCTAATTGTTAGTATTTTGGTTTTGGAATTGTTGTAAATTATTGTTCTACTACTGTCAAAATACAAGAAGAAATTTTCTTTTCTCAAAGATCAATTTTATTTTTCGGCATTACTTTTCGATGTTATTAATAACAAATATTTAACCAGTGGGACAGTGAACAGTGAGACTAATAGAAATCAAATTACACGGAGGGGCTGAACCAGAACACTGTTATCCACCTCTACATAAATTTAATTTACCATAAATTTATGAAAAATTGAATAAATAAATTTTATATAATAATTAATCGAAGAAAGACCAATTAAGCATGACGCCATTAAACTGTATTACATGATTTCGTTAAATATATTGTTAACATTTCTGTCGATTGTATAAAGCAAAAATGTTTGACAAACAGTTGCTTTTCTTTCCCTTTTCATTTTTTGCGAGGTTACAGTCTAAAAAATTGGCCTTGAATAGACCAGGAAATAGATCTGCCCTCACCTGGAAGACCAATTGTATACAAAAAATGCGACATTCTTCCACATTCGGAATAAATTTAACGCATTTCGGAAAAAAAAACATTTCCGTAAAACTCTCTCCTCCCTAGAAAATGTCTGGAAATCTTACCTTCTCCCCTGAATAATGTCAGGATTTACCATTATTCATGGCTAAGAATCAAAGAACTTCGGAAGCTGGACGGACTTTCTGGGGGGGGGGTCCTTGATATACAAACGAAAACTTGACTCACACTGAACGAAACATATGGTTTACATTTAGTAACTGGTACTTCATTTTGGGCAAATAAATTAATTTATTAAGCAGAATGTTGAACTGTAATTTATAGTCAACAGCTCTAAGCCTCCCTCGTCCAAAAATAGATTGTACTACGCCCATTAGTTCAAAATTGGTACGAAATATGACTAAGAAGAAGGGACAAACTGCTGATAATTAACTTGGGATTGTATCAAATTGTTAGAGAGCACCAGAATCAAATTTCAGAGTGGAGAATTGAATTCAAAAGAAATTTATCCTCATTTTGAACCAGATTAGATCCTCTAGAAATTTTCTTTTCAGTTTGAGAATAATGAGACGTTAATCCGATAATATTCGAAATGATGGTAAGATCTGTTGGTAAGTTCTACTGATGGTAGCCGATAAGTTACAAAGGATATTTGGATGCTTATCTTTGTATTCATTTTTGCAGCGTAAACGCAGATTTTGGACCGTTCCCTTGTCAATTATCGACATGAATTCCCTGCAGTGTGAAACCCTTCTTGGAGATCCGGCTCTTCTTTCAATGCTGCAGGCCAGAAACTATACAGCAGTGATAATAGACCTTTTCAGTAAGTTATTTCTCAGATTTTACTGCCGATGTAGCATCATTTAACCATACACAACTAAAAGTAATAATATTACCAACCATAAGGGAAAAACAAGCCTTTGAGGAATTAGTGCTCCTGGGAGTAGTTTCTAGGTTAACATCGCTAGAAATCATTCAAGAGTAAAAAATGATCTTATATAATTGAAATAACTAAACTGATCTTAAATAGCTGAACTGAAATAACTGATCTTAAATAACTGAAATAAATTTATGCAATTAGGAAATGATTCTGAACTTTTCCCACATTGTAAGTAATTACAAAAGAATTGGTATAAACATTTTACCAAGATAAACATTTAATTTTGTTAAAGAAACAAAGGTCATTAAAACATTAAAAGACTAAAAAAAGCACTAAAGAATAAAGGCTTTATTAGGGGTTAAATAAACTCATAATTTGTTTTTATGGTACAAAATCCTACTGGAATCATTGTAACAATAATATAAATACGCTCTAGAGCAGGATATAATCATAAAAAAAACCATAACTAGTACTAACAACTCACTGCAGCGCCAAGCTGCTGAGTCCAGTAGAGCTGTGTACGCTTCTCCATCCCAATCTGTTCAAAGCTTCCACCTATCGAGAAGTCCCAATTTCCTTTAAAACGTTTCTTACGACCTTTGACTTTTAATAATAAAATAAAATAAATAATAAAATAAAATAAAAGGAAGAAGATGGGATAATATTCAGTTCTCATCAGATTATCTGACTCCGAATGTGGGGATAGCGACAGCGGTCTACGATTCTACTTGAAGATAGTCTATTATATAAAATCTCATTTTAGCCATATTTTCAAAGAAGAAGGAAATAACACATACAACTCTGCGAGCATTTGTTTTTCTTATACGGTTGGAGGTGGTGCTAAATTTAAAAAGAATCAATGAAGCATATTGAAGCCCTACCGTTCAAAAATGCATCAGTTCTTCCATTACATTACATTTTGTTTGACAAGTTTTATTGCTTTTACTATGACCTTGGGTTTTCTATCAAATTTGATCACTTCGAGAATATGCTAGTATTAGTCAGCTTATCCGTATTGAACTATTTTCTCACATGTTCTGAATTGTAAAATTTAGCATTTGCGAATTGTCCAAATCATAAATTTGAAAAGTCATTTATTTAAATTAATTTTGTTTAAAACTATTTATATAGATCTTTAAATGAGGTGTTTTTGTGGTTGCTATATACAGTGAAAGTTGTATCTGTATTTACAGTTTTTTTTTAATATAATTATCGATGATAATGAGTTCTGGTTGAATGCCACTTTTTGTGGCAATAAATTCCGATAACTGTTCTAAATGAACACAAATACAAAGCACCTGTGGTTAAGGCTATTGTAAAGGACTCGTAAGAGCATTATAAGTCATATTAACCAAGTTAAAGCCTTGTACGTGCCTTTCCAGTGAAACGGGGCTTCTAGTACGAAATAAGTTTGAAAACTCCATTTATTATAAAATAAAATCAAAAAATTAAAAAATCGCCTTTCACTTAGTTGGCAAAAGCCGAGCATGGGCGCCCATAAGCTGAATTCCAGGGGGGGGGGGCAAACCTTGTCTAATTGGCAATTTTAATGCTATATAATAGAAATCTCAGAACAAAAATATAAAAATAAGGTAGCATCATTCAGCCAGGGGGGGAACGGAGCCCCCCCTGCCCCTCCCCCTTTGCGGGCGCCCTTGAAGCCGAGTAACATTTTACAGGAGAATTAACATTGTATTTTGTACTTAGAAGCCAACATAAGAAAGTCTCCACCCCCAAATTGTAGGCTAGTTATATTCACTACAATGTAAAGGGTACAAATGCAGTCAAGACTTTTTTGTATAGTTTTCTGAAAGAACTGAGGGTACTTGTATGATAAAAAAAAAACCCACCGCTCAAGTTTTTCATTCATTGACGCATTATAGAACCGTTTTTTTTTTTTTTTTCGTTAGTTTCTTTCAACTTAACGTGAGACAATACAAAGAGCAGTGACAAAATAGATGGAAAATATATAATTTGGGCTATATATTTTCCCATTAGGGGGGGGGGGGCGTAAAGTGTTTGGACAGTGTGAAGTTAGAAAACAATTTTTTCTACATAATATGCAGAATAATTGTACCTAACACATTAGGCAAAAAAAACGCTATACTTTACCCCCCCCCCCCCACCCCCTAATCTTCAAGTACTTACTTACTTGGTACATTTCATTAGGATTGAGCGTCAGAGAAATATATTAGAAGAATATTAGGTAGGGGGTATATCATATAAGTATCGAACCAAGAGTTATCCCGTCACCAATTCTTTTATTTTCTTTTAGCTAATTCATGTGGAATGATATTTTCTTCTTTATTGAAAATACCCACCATTGGATTCTTGCAAATCGGGGCTGTTGGACTTGAAGGTCGCTACATTGGAGCTTTAAATCCTCCATCCGTGTCTTCTCAGGTTATGTCAGACTTGGGTGTTCCAAACACCTTTCTTGAAAGAACTTGGGGTTCAATTAATGCCATAGCTGATATGTTTATCCACAATTATGTTCAAACCAGGGTAGCTGTATCTATCGCTGAGGTAAGCCGCATGATCTTCCAATGCTAATTCTCCTAAAAAAGTCATCGCAGAATTAGGTCTCTACAAAAATATCGTTTTATGGGGTTGGCAGACGTTGCGTTTTTCAATGTACAAACGGCTATATTTATTAAATACATTTTATGCTAGTTTTGGACCTGTTTTTTCAAATTGTGCTCTTTTGGAGCATTTTTTTAAAATTGACTTATTTAAGTTTGACAGTTTGAATCATATCAAGAGAACTGAATGTTTTCCATACTCGGTTTGTAGAGATACTATAGAGGCTTATGCTCACCCAATCACTCGTAATTTGTAATTTGTTGACTTGCTTAAACAAATTGCCTTCTTTGGATACCCATGTTCTAAAAACTTAAAATATTGGCAAGAAAACGCTGTCTTTCCAGCTTATTGTTCCCATGCACATACTCTTAAAGCATAAGAAGAAATTATTATGTATGTATAGTCCTTAAAGTACCAAAAACATCAAAAATAAAACATCCACCCAGGGGCTCATCTTAGGTCTAATCTTCTCTTAGAGCCCTCATCTTAGGACCAATCTTCCCATGCATATACTCTTGAAGCACAAGAAGAAATGCTATATATGTATAATCCTTAAAGTACCAAAGACATCAAAATAAAACATCCACCCCAGGGCCCATCTTAGGTCTAATAATGCCTGAAATCCGTGGTATTCTAAGATTACTTTTTTGGATGTCTAAAAATCATAAAGCTTCTAGGAGAGGGTCCCATTTCGTCAGTGTTGCCACTTTGGGCCGTGAAAATGAATAAGGGAAACAAAATTGGTTAAACTTGGAAACACTTTTCATCTGTAAAAATTCAAAGACTAAAAATCTGTTGAGTACCAAATACTCCTTCAAAGGAAAGCCACGCCTTCTTAAGCTGTTCAGTGCTATATTTTTTTTAGCTGATTTTTCATCATCCTTTTTTTATAATTTGACTTCTGATGTTGTCAAAACCTGTATAACTACATTATTATGCAAGTCTTTTTCATTAAATAATGTTTTCCGGATGTTTCCAAATTTCTTAATGTTTTAGTTTTCATGCAGCCAATTCCAAAAATCAGATTTCATGTCACTGTCAATGGTACCTACTTTAACCATTGAGTTTCGTAGGGTAATTGATTAAAACTTGTTTTTTTGTGCTTAATCAGCTTTGATTTTTGGCGGTCGTCTTGTTTCGATAACCCTTTTCGGTGATTTCGTTGTGAGCTATTGGCAATATTTTTGTCTGCAAAATAGAATCTGTGACTACATAGTTTTTCCATTTGGATTCGAAAAAAAAGAAGAAGTGTGTCAGGTTTAACACGTTTCATTCTGGTCTGCATTTTTGAGCTTAGTAAGGACACTAACCTTTAAATTGGAAGATTGTCAACAAAATCATTATTTGCTAGCATTTATTTAAAGTAAGTAAAGGGGCTGGGTATTAACAAGAATAACAGGAACAGCGAAAATATTTCCTTTGTTTACCTGAAGTTATATCCTATTCTAACAGCAATTGTTTTCCTAACTTCAGTAGCTTTGTTGTCCATGATGACTTGTCATACAAAACAGACATCTTCAGGTTATCAGCATTTTATTTTCAAGAGTAAACCCTAATTCATGTGGAATGATATTTTCATCTTTACTGAAAATACTCACCATTGGATTTTTGCAAATTGGGGCTGTTAGACTGGAAGGTCGCTACATCAGTGATGACTTGTGCTATATAAAATAGACACCTTCAGGTTGTCAGCTTTTTATTTTCAAGAGTAAATCCTAATTCATGTGGAATGATATTTTCATCTTTATTGAAAATACTCACCATTGGATTTTTGCAAATTGGGGCTGTTAGACTGGAAGGTCGCTACATCAGTGATGACTTGTGTTATATAAAATAGACACCTTTAGGTTGTCAGCTTTTTATTTTCAAGAGTAAATCCTAATTCATGTGGAATGATATTTTCATCTTTATTGAAAATACTCACCATTGGATTTTTGCAAATTGGGGCTGTTAGACTGGAAGGTCGCTACATCAGTGATGACTTGTGCTATATAAAATAGACACCTTCAGGTTGTCAGCTTTTTATTTTCAAGAGTAAATCCTAATTCATGTGGAATGATATTTTCATCTTTATTGAAAATACTCACCATTGGATTTTTGCAAACTGGGGCTGTTAGACTGGAAGGTCGCTACATCAGTGATGACTTGTGCTATATAAAATAGACACCTTTAGGTTGTCAGCTTTTTATTTTCAAGAGTAAATCCTAATTCATGTGGAATGATATTTTCATCTTTATTGAAAATACTCACCATTGGATTTTTGCAAATTGGGGCTGTTAGACTGGAAGGTCGCTACATCAGTGATGACTTGTGTTATATAAAATAGACACCTTCAGGTTGTCAGCTTTTTATTTTCAAGAGTAAATCCTAATTCATGTGGAATGATATTTTCATCTTTATTGAAAATACTCACCATTGGATTTTTGCAAATTGGGGCTGTTAGACTGGAAGGTCGCTACATCAGTGATGACTTGTGCTATATAAAATAGACACCTTCAGGTTGTCAGCTTTTTATTTTCAAGAGTAAATCCTAATTCATGTGGAATGATATTTTCATCTTTATTGAAAATACTCACCATTGGATTTTGCAAATTGGGGCTGTTAGACTGGAAGGTCGCTACATCAGTGATGACTTGTGTTATATAAAATAGACACCTTTAGGTTGTCAGCTTTTTATTTTCAAGAGTAAATCCTAATTCATGTGGAATGATATTTTCATCTTTATTGAAAATACTCACCATTGGATTTTTGCAAATTGGGGCTGTTAGACTGGAAGGTCGCTACATCAGTGATGACTTGTGTTATATAAAATAGACACCTTTAGGTTGTCAGCTTTTTATTTTCAAGAGTAAATCCTAATTCATGTGGAATGATATTTTCATCTTTATTGAAAATACTCACCATTGGATTTTTGCAAATTGGGGCTGTTAGACTGGAAGGTCGCTACATCAGTGATGACTTGTGTTATATAAAATAGACACCTTCAGGTTGTCAGCTTTTTATTTTCAAGAGTAAATCCTAATTCATGTGGAATGATATTTTCATCTTTATTGAAAATACTCACCATTGGATTTTTGCAAATTGGGGCTGTTAGACTGGAAGGTCGCTACATCAGTGATGACTTGTGTTATATAAAATAGACACCTTCAGGTTTCAGCTTTTTATTTTCAAGAGTAAATCCTAATTCATGTGGAATGATATTTTCATCTTTATTGAAAATACTCACCATTGGATTTTTGCAAATTGGGGCTGTTAGACTGGAAGGTCGCTACATCAGTGATGACTTGTGTTATATAAAATAGACACCTTCAGGTTGTCAGCTTTTTATTTTCAAGAGTAAATCCTAATTCATGTGGAATGATATTTTCATCTTTATTGAAAATACTCACCATTGGATTTTTGCAAATTGGGGCTGTTAGACTGGAAGGTCGCTACATCAGTGATGACTTGTGTTATATAAAATAGACACCTTCAGGTTGTCAGCTTTTTATTTTCAAGAGTAAATCCTAATTCATGTGGAATGATATTTTCATCTTTATTGAAAATACTCACCATTGGATTTTTGCAAATTGGGGCTGTTAGACTGGAAGGTCGCTACATCAGTGATGACTTGTGTTATATAAAATAGACACCTTTAGGTTGTCAGCTTTTTATTTTCAAGAGTAAATCCTAATTCATGTGGAATGATATTTTCATCTTTATTGAAAATACTCACCATTGGATTTTTGCAAATTGGGGCTGTTAGACTGGAAGGTCGCTACATCAGTGATGACTTGTGTTATATAAAATAGACACCTTTAGGTTGTCAGCTTTTTATTTTCAAGAGTAAATCCTAATTCATGTGGAATGATATTTTCATCTTTATTGAAAATACTCACCATTGGATTTTTGCAAATTGGGGCTGTTAGACTGGAAGGTCGCTACATCAGTGATGACTTGTGTTATATAAAATAGACACCTTCAGGTTGTCAGCTTTTTATTTTCAAGAGTAAATCCTAATTCATGTGGAATGATATTTTCATCTTTATTGAAAATACTCACCATTGGATTTTTGCAAATTGGGGCTGTTAGACTGGAAGGTCGCTACATCAGTGATGACTTGTGTTATATAAAATAGACACCTTCAGGTTGTCAGCTTTTTATTTTCAAGAGTAAATCCTAATTCATGTGGAATGATATTTTCATCTTTATTGAAAATACTCACCATTGGATTTTTGCAAATTGGGGCTGTTAGACTGGAAGGTCGCTACATCAGTGATGACTTGTGTTATATAAAATAGACACCTTCAGGTTGTCAGCTTTTTATTTTCAAGAGTAAATCCTAATTCATGTGGAATGATATTTTCATCTTTATTGAAAATACTCACCATTGGATTTTTGCAAATTGGGGCTGTTAGACTGGAAGATCGCTACATCAGTGATGACTTGTGTTATATAAAATAGACACCTTTAGGTTGTCAGCTTTTTATTTTCAAGAGTAAATCCTAATTCATGTGGAATGATATTTTCATCTTTATTGAAAATACTCACCATTGGATTTTTGCAAATTGGGGCTGTTAGACTGGAAGGTCGCTACATCAGTGATGACTTGTGTTATATAAAATAGACACCTTCAGGTTGTCAGCTTTTTATTTTCAAGAGTAAATCCTAATTCATGTGGAATCATATTTTCATCTTTATTGAAAATACTCACCATTGGATTTTTGCAAATTGGGGCTGTTAGACTGGAAGGTCGCTACATCAGTGATGACTTGTGTTATATAAAATAGACACCTTAGGTTGTCAGCTTTTTATTTTCAAGAGTAAATCCTAATTCATGTGGAATGATATTTTCATCTTTATTGAAAATACTCACCATTGGATTTTTGCAAATTGGGGCTGTTAGACTGGAAGGTCGCTACATCAGTGATGACTTGTGTTATATAAAATAGACACCTTTAGGTTGTCAGCTTTTTATTTTCAAGAGTAAATCCTAATTCATGTGGAATGATATTTTCATCTTTATTGAAAATACTCACCATTGGATTTTTGCAAATTGGGGCTGTTAGACTGGAAGGTCGCTACATCAGTGATGACTTGTGTTATATAAAATAGACACCTTCAGGTTGTCAGCTTTTTATTTTCAAGAGTAAATCCTAATTCATGTGGAATGATATTTTCATCTTTATTGAAAATACTCACCATTGGATTTTTGCAAATTGGGGCTGTTAGACTGGAAGGTCGATACATCAGTGATGACTTGTGTTATATAAAATAGACACCTTTAGGTTGTCAGCTTTTTATTTTCAAGAGTAAATCCTAATTCATGTGGAATGATATTTTCATCTTTATTGAAAATACTCACCATTGGATTTTTGCAAATTGGGGCTGTTAGACTGGAAGGTCGCTACATCAGTGATGACTTGTGTTATATAAAATAGACACCTTTAGGTTGTCAGCTTTTTATTTTCAAGAGTAAATCCTAATTCATGTGGAATGATATTTTCATCTTTATTGAAAATACTCACCATTGGATTTTTGCAAATTGGGGCTGTTAGACTGGAAGGTCGCTACATCAGTGATGACTTGTGTTATATAAAATAGACACCTTCAGGTTGTCAGCTTTTTATTTTCAAGAGTAAATCCTAATTCATGTGGAATGATATTTTCATCTTTACTGAAAATACTCACCATTGGATTTTTGCAAATTGGGGCTGTTAGACTGGAAGGTCGATACATCAGTGATGACTTGTGTTATATAAAATAGACACCTTTAGGTTGTCAGCTTTTTATTTTCAAGAGTAAATCCTAATTCATGTGGAATGATATTTTCATCTTTATTGAAAATACTCACCATTGGATTTTTGCAAATTGGGGCTGTTAGACTGGAAGGTCGCTACATCAGTGATGACTTGTGTTATATAAAATAGACACCTTCAGGTTGTCAGCTTTTTATTTTCAAGAGTAAATCCTAATTCATGTGGAATGATATTTTCATCTTTATTGAAAATACTCACCATTGGATTTTTGCAAATTGGGGCTGTTAGACTGGAAGGTCGCTACATCAGTGATGACTTGTGTTATATAAAATAGACACCTTTAGGTTGTCAGCTTTTTATTTTCAAGAGTAAATCCTAATTCATGTGGAATGATATTTTCATCTTTATTGAAAATACTCACCATTGGATTTTTGCAAATTGGGGCTGTTAGACTGGAAGGTCGCTACATCAGTGATGACTTGTGTTATATAAAATAGACACCTTCAGGTTGTCAGCTTTTTATTTTCAAGAGTAAATCCTAATTCATGTGGAATGATATTTTCATCTTTATTGAAAATACTCACCATTGGATTTTTGCAAATTGGGGCTGTTAGACTGGAAGGTCGCTACATCAGTGATGACTTGTGTTATATAAAATAGACACCTTCAGGTTGTCAGCTTTTTATTTTCAAGAGTAAATCCTAATTCATGTGGAATGATATTTTCATCTTCATTGAAAATACTCACCATTGGATTTTTGCAAATTGGGGCTGTTAGACTGGAAGGTCGCTACATCAGTGATGACTTGTGTTATATAAAATAGACACCTTCAGGTTGTCAGCTTTTTATTTTCAAGAGTAAATCCTAATTCATGTGGAATGATATTTTCATCTTTATTGAAAATACTCACCATTGGATTTTTGCAAATTGGGGCTGTTAGACTGGAAGGTCGCTACATCAGTGATGACTTGTGTTATATAAAATAGACACCTTTAGGTTGTCAGCTTTTTATTTTCAAGAGTAAATCCTAATTCATGTGGAATGATATTTTCATCTTTATTGAAAATACTCACCATTGGATTTTTGCAAATTGGGGCTGTTAGACTGGAAGGTCGCTACATCAGTGATGACTTGTGTTATATAAAATAGACACCTTTAGGTTGTCAGCTTTTTATTTTCAAGAGTAAATCCTAATTCATGTGGAATGATATTTTCATCCTTATTGAAAATACTCACCATTGGATTTTTGCAAATTGGGGCTGTTAGACTGGAAGGTCGCTACATCAGTGATGACTTGTGTTATATAAAATAGACACCTTCAGGTTGTCAGCTTTTTATTTTCAAGAGTAAATCCTAATTCATGTGGAATGATATTTTCATCTTTATTGAAAATACTCACCATTGGATTTTTGCAAATTGGGGCTGTTAGACTGGAAGGTCGCTACATCAGTGATGACTTGTGTTATATAAAATAGACACCTTCAGGTTGTCAGCTTTTTATTTTCAAGAGTAAATCCTAATTCATGTGCAATGATATTTTCATCTTTATTGAAAATACTCACCATTGGATTTTTGCAAATTGGGGCTGTTAGACTGGAAGGTCGCTACATCAGTGATGACTTGTGTTATATAAAATAGACACATTCAGGTTGTCAGCTTTTTATTTTCAAGAGTAAATCCTAATTCATGTGGAATGATATTTTCATCTTTATTGAAAATACTCACCAATGGATTTCTGCAAATTGGGGCTGTTGGACTGGAAGTTCGCTACATCAATGATGACTTGTGCTATATAAAATAGACACCTTCAGATTGTCAGCTTTTTATTTTCAAGAGTAAACCCTAATTCTTGTGGAATGATATATTCATCTTTATCGAAAATACTCACCATTGGATTTCTGCAAATTGGGGCGGTTGGACTGGAAGGTCGCTACATCAGTGATGACTTGTGTTATATAAAATAGACAACTTCAGATTGTCAGCTATTTATTTTCAAGAGTAAACCCTAATTCATGTGGAATGATATTTTCATCTTTATTGAAAATACTCACCATTGGATTTTTGCAAATTGGGGCTGTTAGACTGGAAGGTCGCTACATCAGTGATGACTTGTGTTATATAAAATAGACACCTTCAGGTTGTCAGCTTTTTATTTTCAAGAGTAAACCCTAATTCATGTGGAATGATATTTTCATCTTTATTGAAAATACTCACCATTGGATTTTTGCAAACTGGGGCTGTTAGACTGGAAGGTCGCTACATCAGTGATGACTTGTGCTATATAAAACAGACACCTTCAGGTTGTCAGCTTTTTATTTTCAAGAGTAAATCCTAATTCATGTGGAATGATATTTTCATCTTTATTGAAAATACTCACCATTGGATTTTTGCAATTTGGGGCTGTTAGACTAGAAGGTCGCTACATCAGTGATGACTTGTGCTATATAAAACAGACACCTTCAGGTTGTCAGCTTTTTATTTTCAAGAGTAAATCCTAATTCATGTGGAATGATATTTTCATCTTTATTGAAAATACTCACCATTGGATTTTTGCAAATTGGGGCTGTTAGACTGGAAGGTCGCTACATCAGTGATGACTTGTGCTATATAAAATAGACACCTTCAGGTTGTCAGCTTTTTATTTTCAAGAGTAAATCCTATTTCATGTGGAATGATATTTTCATCTTTATTGAAAATACTCACCAATGGATTTCTGCAAATTGGGGCTGTTGGACTGGAAGTTCGCTACATCACTCACCATTGGATTTCTGCAAATTGGGGCGGTTGGACTGGAAGGTCGCTACATCAGTGATGACTTGTGTTATATAAAATAGACACCTTCAGATTGTCAGCTTTTTATTTTCAAGAGTAAACCCTAATTCATGTGGAATGATATTTTCATGTTTATTGAAAATACCCACCATTGGATTTTTGAAAATTGGGGCTGTTGGACTGGAAGGTCGCTACATCGGTGATGACTTGTGTTATATAAAATAGACACGTTCAGGTTGTCAGCTTTTTATTTTCAAGAGTAAACCCTAATTCATGTGGAATGATATTTTCATCTCTATTGAAAATACTCACCATTGGATTTTTGCAAATTGGGGCTGTTGCACTGGAAGGTCGCTAAATCAGTGATGACTTTTGTTATATAAAATAGACACCTTCAGGTTGTCAGCTTTTTATTTTCAAGAGTAAACCCTAATTCATGTGGAATAATATTTTCATCTTTATTGAAAATACTCACCATTGGATTTTTGCAAATTGGGGCTGTTGGACTAGAAGGTCCCTACATCAGTGATGACTTGTGTTATATAAAATAGACACCTTCAGGTTGTCAGCTTTTTATTTTCAAGAGTAAATCCTAATTCATGTGGAATGATACTTTCATCTTTATTGAAAATACCCACCGTTGGATTTTTGCAAATTTGGGCTGTTGGACTGGAAGGTCACTAAATCAGTGATGACTTGTGTTATATAAAATAGACACATTCAGGTTGTCAGCTTTTTATTTTCAAGAGTAAATCCTAATTCATGTGGAATGATATTTTCATCTTTATTGAAAATACTCACCATTGGATTTCTGCAAATTGGGGCTGTTGGACTGGAAGGTCGCTACATCAGTGATGACTTGCGCTATATAAAATAGACACCTTCAGAGTGTCAGCTATTTATTTTCAAGAGTCAGCCCTAATTCATGTGGAATGATATTTTCATCTTTATTGAAAATACTCACCATTGGATTTCTGCAAATTGGGGCTGTTGGACT
Source organism: Artemia sinica (assembly GCA_027921565.1). Taxonomy (NCBI): domain Eukaryota; kingdom Metazoa; phylum Arthropoda; class Branchiopoda; order Anostraca; family Artemiidae; genus Artemia; species Artemia sinica. Next base: position 28,559,717 of record CM051269.1, read on the forward strand.
GGAAGGTCGCTATATTATTGATGACTTGTGCTATATGAAATAGACACCTTCAGATTGTCAGGTTTTTATTTTCAAAAATAAACCCTAATTCCTGTGGAATGATATTTCCATCTTTATTGAAAATACTCACCATTGGATTTCTGCAAATTGGGGCTGTTGGACTGGAAGGTCGCTACATCAGTGATGACTTGTGCTATATAAAATAGACAACTTCAGATTGTCAGCTATTTATTTTCAAGAGTAAACCCTAATTCATTGAAAATACTCACCAATGAGTTTTTGCAAATTGGGGCTGTTGGACTGGAAGGTCGCTATATCGGTGATGACTTGTGTTATATAAAATAGACACCTTCAGGTTGTCAGCTTTTTTTTTCAAGAGTAAACCCTAATTTATGTGGAATGATACTTTCATCTTTATTGAAAATACTCACCATTGGATTTTTGCAAATTGGGGCTGTTGGACTGGAAGGTCGCTACATCAGTGATGACTTGTGTTATATAAAATAGACACCTTCAGGTTGTCAGCTTTTTATTTTCAAGAGTAAACCCTAATTCATGTGGAATGATATTTTCATCTCTATTGAAAATACTCACCATTGGATTTTTGCAAATTGGGGCTGTTGGACTGGAAGGTCACTAAATCAGTGATAACTTGCGTTATATAAAATAGACACCTTCAGGTTGTCAGCTTTTTATTTTCAATAGTAAACCCTAATTCATGTGGAATGATATTTTCATCTTTATTGAAAATACTCACCATTGGATTTTTGCAAATTGGGGCTGTTGGACTGGAAGGTCGATACATCAGTGATGACTTGTGTTCTATAAAATAGACACCTTCAGGTTGTCAGCTTTTTATTTTCAAGAGTAAACCCTAATTCATGTGGAATGATACTTTCATCTTTATTGAAAATACTCACCATTAGATTTATGCAAATTGGGCTGTTGGACTGGAAGGTCACTAAATCAGTGATGACTTGTGTTATATAAAATAGACACCTTCAGGTTGTCAGCCTTTTATTTTCAAGAGTAAACCCTAATTCATGTGGAATGATACTTTCATCTTTATTGAAAATACCCACCATTAGATTTATGCAAATTGGGCTGTTGGACTGGAAGGTCACTACATCAGTGATGACTTGTGTTATATAAAATAGACACCTTCAGGTTGTCAGCTTTTTATTTTCAAGAGTAAATCCTAATTCATGTGGAATGATATTTTCATCTTTATTGAAAATACTCACCAATGGATTTCTGCAAATTGGGGCTGTTAGACTGGAAGGTCGCTACATCAGTGATGACTTGTGCTATATAAAATAGACACCTTCAGGTTGTCAGCTTTTTATTTTCAAGAGTAAATCCTAATTCATGTGGAATGATATTTTCATCTTTATTGAAAATACTCACCATTGGATTTTTGCAAATTGGGGCTGTTAGACTGGAAGGTCGCTACATCAGTGATGACTTGTGTTATATAAAATAGACACCTTTAGGTTGTCAGCTTTTTATTTTCAAGAGTAAATCCTAATTCATGTGGAATGATATTTTCATCTTTATTGAAAATACTCACCATTGGATTTTTGCAAATTGGGGCTGTTAGACTGGAAGGTCGCTACAACAGTGATGACTTGTGTTATATAAAATAGACACCTTTAGGTTGTCAGCTTTTTATTTTCAAGAGTAAATCCTAATTCATGTGGAATGATATTTTCATCTTTATTGAAAATACTCACCATTGGATTTTTGCAAATTGGGGCTGTTAGACTGGAAGGTCGCTACATCAGTGATGACTTGTGTTATATAAAATAGACACCTTCAGGTTGTCAGCTTTTTATTTTCAAGAGTAAATCCTAATTCATGTGGAATGATATTTTCATCTTTATTGAAAATACTCACCATTGGATTTTTGCAAATTGGGGCTGTTAGACTGGAAGGTCGCTACATCAGTGATGACTTGTGTTATATAAAATAGACACCTTCAGGTTTTCAGCTTTTTTTTTCAAGAGTAAATCCTAATTCATGTGGAATGATATTTTCATCTTTATTGAAAATACTCACCATTGGATTTTTGCAAATTGGGGCTGTTAGACTGGAAGGTCGCTACATCAGTGATGACTTGTGTTATATAAAATAGACACCTTCAGGTTGTCAGCTTTTTATTTTCAAGAGTAAATCCTAATTCATGTGGAATGATATTTTCATCTTTATTGAAAATACTCACCATTGGATTTTTGCAAATTGGGGCTGTTAGACTGGAAGGTCGCTACATCAGTGATGACTTGTGTTATATAAAATAGACACCTTCAGGTTGTCAGCTTTTTATTTTCAAGAGTAAATCCTAATTCATGTGGAATGATATTTTCATCTTTATTGAAAATACTCACCATTGGATTTTTGCAAATTGGGGCTGTTAGACTGGAAGGTCGCTACATCAGTGATGACTTGTGTTATATAAAATAGACACCTTTAGGTTGTCAGCTTTTTATTTTCCAGAGTAAATCCTAATTCATGTGGAATGATATTTTCATCTTTATTGAAAATACTCACCATTGGATTTTTGCAAATTGGGGCTGTTAGACTGGAAGGTCGCTACATCAGTGATGACTTGTGTTATGTAAAATAGACACCTTTAGGTTGTCAGCTTTTTATTTTCAAGAGTAAATCCTAATTCATGTGGAATGATATTTTCATCTTTATTGAAAATACTCACCATTGGATTTTTGCAAATTGGGGCTGTTAGACTGGAAGGTCGCTACATCAGTGATGACTTGTGTTATATAAAATAGACACCTTCAGGTTGTCAGCTTTTTATTTTCAAGAGTAAATCCTAATTCATGTGGAATGATATTTTCATCTTTATTGAAAATACTCACCATTGGATTTTTGCAAATTGGGGCTGTTAGACTGGAAGGTCGCTACATCAGTGATGACTTGTGTTATATAAAATAGACACCTTCAGGTTGTCAGCTTTTTATTTTCAAGAGTAAATCCTAATTCATGTGGAATGATATTTTCATCTTTATTGAAAATACTCACCATTGGATTTTTGCAAATTGGGGCTGTTAGACTGGAAGGTCGCTACATCAGTGATGACTTGTGTTATATAAAATAGACACCTTCAGGTTGTCAGCTTTTTATTTTCAAGAGTAAATCCTAATTCATGTGGAATGATATTTTCATCTTTATTGAAAATACTCACCATTGGATTTTTGCAAATTGGGGCTGTTAGACTGGAAGATCGCTACATCAGTGATGACTTGTGTTATATAAAATAGACACCTTTAGGTTGTCAGCTTTTTATTTTCAAGAGTAAATCCTAATTCATGTGGAATGATATTTTCATCTTTATTGAAAATACTCACCATTGGATTTTTGCAAATTGGGGCTGTTAGACTGGAAGGTCGCTACATCAGTGATGACTTGTGTTATATAAAATAGACACCTTCAGGTTGTCAGCTTTTTATTTTCAAGAGTAAATCCTAATTCATGTGGAATGATATTTTCATCTTTATTGAAAATACTCACCATTGGATTTTTGCAAATTGGGGCTGTTAGACTGGAAGGTCGCTACATCAGTGATGACTTGTGTTATATAAAATAGACACCTTTAGGTTGTCAGCTTTTTATTTTCAAGAGTAAATCCTAATTCATGTGGAATGATATTTTCATCTTTATTGAAAATACTCACCATTGGATTTTTGCAAATTGGGGCTGTTAGACTGGAAGGTCGCTACATCAGTGATGACTTGTGTTATATAAAATAGACACCTTTAGGTTGTCAGCTTTTTATTTTCAAGAGTAAATCCTAATTCATGTGGAATGATATTTTCATCTTTATTGAAAATACTCACCATTGGATTTTTGCAAATTGGGGCTGTTAGACTGGAAGGTCGCTACATCAGTGATGACTTGTGTTATATAAAATAGACACCTTCAGGTTGTCAGCTTTTTATTTTCAAGAGTAAATCCTAATTCATGTGGAATGATATTTTCATCTTTACTGAAAATACTCACCATTGGATTTTTGCAAATTGGGGCTGTTAGACTGGAAGGTCGATACATCAGTGATGACTTGTGTTATATAAAATAGACACCTTTAGGTTGTCAGCTTTTTATTTTCAAGAGTAAATCCTAATTCATGTGGAATGATATTTTCATCTTTATTGAAAATACTCACCATTGGATTTTTGCAAATTGGGGCTGTTAGACTGGAAGGTCGCTACATCAGTGATGACTTGTGTTATATAAAATAGACACCTTCAGGTTGTCAGCTTTTTATTTTCAAGAGTAAATCCTAATTCATGTGGAATGATATTTTCATCTTTATTGAAAATACTCACCATTGGATTTTTGCAAATTGGGGCTGTTAGACTGGAAGGTTGCTACATCAGTGATGACTTGTGTTATATAAAATAGACACCTTTAGGTTGTCAGCTTTTTGTTTTCAAGAGTAAATCCTAATTCATGTGGAATGATATTTTCATCTTTATTGAAAATACTCACCATTGGATTTTTGCAAATTGGGGCTGTTAGACTGGAAGGTCGCTACATCAGTGATGACTTGTGTTATATAAAATAGACACCTTCAGGTTGTCAGCTTTTTATTTTCAAGAGTAAATCCTAATTCATGTGGAATGATATTTTCATCTTTATTGAAAATACTCACCATTGGATTTTTGCAAATTGGGGCTGTTAGACTGGAAGGTCGCTACATCAGTGATGACTTGTGTTATATAAAATAGACACCTTCAGGTTGTCAGCTTTTTATTTTCAAGAGTAAATCCTAATTCATGTGGAATGATATTTTCATCTTTATTGAAAATACTCACCATTGGATTTTTGCAAATTGGGGCTGTTAGACTGGAAGGTCGCTACATCAGTGATGACTTGTGTTATATAAAATAGACACCTTCAGGTTGTCAGCTTTTTATTTTCAAGAGTAAATCCTAATTCATGTGGAATGATATTTTCATCTTTATTGAAAATACTCACCATTGGATTTTTGCAAATTGGGGCTGTTAGACTGGAAGGTCGCTACATCAGTGATGACTTGTGTTATATAAAATAGACACCTTTAGGTTGTCAGCTTTTTATTTTCAAGAGTAAATCCTAATTCATGTGGAATGATATTTTCATCTTTATTGAAAATACTCACCATTGGATTTTTGCAAATTGGGGCTGTTAGACTGGAAGGTCGCTACATCAGTGATGACTTGTGTTATATAAAATAGACACCTTTAGGTTGTCAGCTTTTTATTTTCAAGAGTAAATCCTAATTCATGTGGAATGATATTTTCATCCTTATTGAAAATACTCACCATTGGATTTTTGCAAATTGGGGCTGTTAGACTGGAAGGTCGCTACATCAGTGATGACTTGTGTTATATAAAATAGACACCTTCAGGTTGTCAGCTTTTTATTTTCAAGAGTAAATCCTAATTCATGTGGAATGATATTTTCATCTTTATTGAAAATACTCACCATTGGATTTTTGCAAATTGGGGCTGTTAGACTGGAAGGTCGCTACATCAGTGATGACTTGTGTTATATAAAATAGACACCTTCAGGTTGTCAGCTTTTTATTTTCTAAGTAAATCCTAATTCATGTGGAATGATATTTTCATCTTTATTGAAAATACTCACCATTGGATTTTTGCAAATTGGGGCTGTTAGACTGGAAGGTCGCTACATCAGTGATGACTTGTGTTATATAAAATAGACACCTTCAGGTTGTCAGCTTTTTATTTTCAAGAGTAAATCCTAATTCATGTGGAATGATATTTTCATCTTTATTGAAAATACTCACCAATGGATTTCTGCAAATTGGGGCTGTTGGACTGGAAGTTCGCTACATCAATGATGACTTGTGCTATATAAAATAGACACCTTCAGATTGTCAGCTTTTTATTTTCAAGAGTAAACCCTAATTCTTGTGGAATGATATATTCATCTTTATCGAAAATACTCACCATTGGATTTCTGCAAATTGGGGCGGTTGGACTGGAAGGTCGCTACATCAGTGATGACTTGTGTTATATAAAATAGACAACTTCAGATTGTCAGCTATTTATTTTCAAGAGTAAACCCTAATTCATGTGGAATGGTATTTTCATCTTTATTGAAAATACTCACCATTGGATTTTTGCAAATTGGGGCTGTTAGACTGGAAGGTCGCTACATCAGTGATGACTTGTGCTATATAAAACAGACACCTTCAGGTTGTCAGCTTTTTATTTTCAAGAGTAAATCCTAATTCATGTGGAATGATATTTTCATCTTTATTGAAAATACTCACCATTGGATTTTTGCAATTTGGGGCTGTTAGACTAGAAGGTCGCTACATCAGTGATGACTTGTGCTATATAAAACAGACACCTTCAGGTTGTCAGCTTTTTATTTTCAAGAGTAAATCCTAATTCATGTGGAATGATATTTTCATCTTTATTGAAAATACTCACCATTGGATTTTTGCAAATTGGGGCTGTTAGACTGGAAGGTCGCTACATCAGTGATGACTTGTGCTATATAAAATAGACACCTTCAGGTTGTCAGCTTTTTATTTTCAAGAGTAAATCCTATTTCATGTGGAATGATATTTTCATCTTTATTGAAAATACTCACCAATGGATTTCTGCAAATTGGGGCTGTTGGACTGGAAGTTCGCTACATCAGTGATGACTTGTGCTATATAAGATAGACACCTTCAGATTGTCAGCTTTTTATTTTCAAGAGTAAACCCTAATTCTTGTGGAATGATATTTTCATCTTTATTGAAAATACTCACCATTGGATTTTTGCAAATTGGGGCTGTTAGACTAGAAGGTCGCTACATCAGTGATGACTTGTGCTATATAAAACAGACACCTTCAGGTTGTCAGCTTTTTATTTTCAAGAGTAAATCCTAATTCATGTGGAATGATATTTTCATCTTTATTGAAAATACTCACCATTGGATTTTTGCAAATTGGGGCTGTTAGACTGGAAGGTCGCTACATCAGTGATGACTTGTGCTATATAAAATAGACACCTTCAGGTTGTCAGCTTTTTATTTTCAAGAGTAAATCCTATTTCATGTGGAATGATATTTTCATCTTTATTGAAAATACTCACCAATGGATTTCTGCAAATTGGGGCTGTTGGACTGGAAGTTCGCTACATCAGTGATGACTTGTGCTATATAAGATAGACACCTTCAGATTGTCAGCTTTTTATTTTCAAGAGTAAACCCTAATTCTTGTGGAATGATATATTCATCTTTATCGAAAATACTCACCATTGGATTTCTGCAAATTGGGGCGGTTGGACTGGAAGGTCGCTACATCAGTGATGACTTGTGTTATATAAAATAGACACCTTCAGATTGTCAGCTTTTTATTTTCAAGAGTAAACCCTAATTCATGTGGAATGATATTTTCATGTTTATTGAAAATACCCACCATTGGATTTTTGAAAATTGGGGCTGTTGGACTGGAAGGTCGCTACATCGGTGATGACTTGTGTTATATAAAATAGACACGTTCAGGTTGTCAGCTTTTTATTTTCAAGAGTAAACCCTAATTCATGTGGAATGATATTTTCATCTCTATTGAAAATACTCACCATTGGATTTTTGCAAATTGGGGCTGTTGCACTGGAAGGTCGCTAAATCAGTGATGACTTTGTTATATAAAATAGACACCTTCAGGTTGTCAGCTTTTTATTTTCAAGAGTAAACCCTAATTCATGTGGAATAATATTTTCATCTTTATTGAAAATACTCACCATTGGATTTTTGCAAATTGGGGCTGTTGGACTAGAAGGTCCCTACATCAGTGATGACTTGTGTTATATAAAATAGACACCTTCAGGTTGTCAGCTTTTTATTTTCAAGAGTAAATCCTAATTCATGTGGAATGATACTTTCATCTTTATTGAAAATACCCACCGTTGGATTTTTGCAAATTTGGGCTGTTGGACTGGAAGGTCACTAAATCAGTGATGACTTGTGTTATATAAAATAGACACCTTCAGATTGTCAGCTTTTTATTTTCAAGAGTAAATCCTAATTCATGTGGAATGATATATTCATCTTTATTGAAAATACTCACCAATGGATTTCTGCAAATTGGGGCTGTTGGACTGGAAGGTCGCTACATCAGTGATGACTTGCGCTATATAAAATAGACACCTTCAGAGTGTCAGCTATTTATTTTCAAGAGTCAGCCCTAATTCATGTGGAATGATATTTTCATCTTTATTGAAAATACTCACCATTGGATTTCTGCAAATTGGGGCTGTTGGACTGGAAGGTCGCTATATTATTGATGACTTGTGCTATATGAAATAGACACCTTCAGATTGTCAGGTTTTTATTTTCAAAAATAAACCCTAATTCCTGTGGAATGATATTTCCATCTTTATTGAAAATACTCACCATTGGATTTCTGCAAATTGGGGCTGTTGGACTGGAAGGTCGCTACATCAGTGATGACTTGTGCTATATAAAATAGACAACTTCAGATTGTCAGCTATTTATTTTCAAGAGTAAACCCTAATTCATGTGGAACGATATTTTCATCTTTATTGAAAATACTCACCAATGAGTTTTTGCAAATTGGGGCTGTTGGACTGGAAGGTCGCTATATCGGTGATGACTTGTGTTATATAAAATAGACACCTTCAGGTTGTCAGCTTTTTTTTTCAAGAGTAAAGCCTAATTATGTGGAATGATATTTTCATCTTTATTGAAAATACTCACCATTGGATTTTTGCAAATTGGGGCTGTTGGACTGGAAGGTCGCTACATCAGTGATGACTTGTGTTATATAAAATAGACACCTTCAGGTTGTCAGCTTTTTATTTTCAAGAGTAAACCCTAATTCATGTGGAATGATATTTTCATCTCTATTGAAAATACTCACCATTGGATTTTTGCAAATTGGGGCTGTTGGACTGGAAGGTCACTAAATCAGTGATAACTTGCGTTATATAAAATAGACACCTTCAGGTTGTCAGCTTTTTATTTTCAATAGTAAACCCTAATTCATGTGGAATGATATTTTCATCTTTATTGAAAATACTCACCATTGGATTTTTGCAAATTGGGGCTGTTGGACTGGAAGGTCGATACATCAGTGATGAATTGTGTTCTATAAAATAGACACCTTCAGGTTGTCAGCCTTTTATTTTCAAGAGTAAACCCTAATTCATGTGGAATGATACTTTCATCTTTATTGAAAATACTCACCATTAGATTTATGCAAATTGGGCTGTTGGACTGGAAGGTCACTAAATCAGTGATGACTTGTGTTATATAAAATAGACACCTTCAGGTTGTCAGCCTTTTATTTTCAAGAGTAAACCCTAATTCATGTGGAATGATACTTTCATCTTTATTGAAAATACCCACCATTAGATTTATGCAAATTGGGCTGTTGGACTGGAAGGTCACTACATCAGTGATGACTTGTGTTATATAAAATAGACACCTTCAGGTTGTCAGCTTTTTATTTTCAAGAGTAAATCCTAATTCATGTGGAATGATATTTTCATCTTTATTGAAAATACTCACCATTGGATTTCTGCAAATTGGGGCTGTTGGACTGGAAGGTCGCTACATCAGTGATGACTTGTGCTATATAAAATAGACACCTTCAGGCTGTCAGATTTTTATTTTCAAGAGTAAACCCTAATTCAGGTGGAATGAAACTTTCATCTTTATTGAAAATACCCACCATTGGATTTTTGCAAATTGGGGCTGTTGGACTGGAAGGTCCTAAATCAGTGATGACTTGTGTTATATAAAATAGACACCTTCAGGTTGTCAGCTTTTTATTTTCAAGAGTAAACCCTTGAGTAGCTTCAGTTACACAATTCTTGTCCCGGCTTTTCATTTACTAGAGCTTTATTCTTTAAGTATTCATTAGCCTCATCCAGAAAATGCTGTATTTTTGTTTAAAGTATGAAAAAGCTGACTTGGTACCCTTTGCACTGAGAAATTTTGTAATGTAGTACTGCAAAAGTTGTCATACCGATCCTCGTAAAATTAAGACCCAGGATTGACGCCACAATTGGGTTTATAAGAGCCAATTTGGCCCAGTCCACTTTAAAGTAGTTTTATCTTCTAGCCTCAAAGTACTTGATTAGCTTTTAACTGTAATCTTTCACGAGCATATTGAAAAGAAAAATGTTTTAAATATTGAAAAAAGGGTTCAAAAATGTTTTCACGCCCAAATATTTGTTCTAAAATAATTTTTATCGAACACTAAACAATGCTTTGCTTTAGAAGCCAATTTAACCCAGTCCACACTCAAACAAGGAAGAGAAGACTGTCCACACTCAAGGACATAATCAAAGGCCAAAAATCATGGAAATTGTTTCCATCAGATCAGTGGCGTATTACAACTCAAACCGGCAGTTACTCTTCTTCTTCAATTGAGTGGTTCATTTAAAACAGTACATGAAAAAAAAACCTGAAGGTATATTGGAAAGATATAAGGAAAACCCCTACCTATCAACTTCATGTGAAGTGAAGGGTTTTTAGCGTATAGCGAAGACTGCGCTCAATAATTTGTCGTGGAAATTCACACACAAGCCATAGGCATTGAAAGATTATCAAATGTTCAGTTGTAGCTTAGGTATTGTATGTTTTACCTTCAAGTAAATACTCCCATTTTTTTGTATTTATAAAAAAAATGAAAAAATTTAGATGGATTGCAGTAATTAAAACAAGTTTTCGCAAAAAGAATTTGTAAAAGAAATGAAAACAGCCACACTGAAAACCTGAATCAAGTAGAAATAAAGTCGTATAATAATTCAAACTTATAACAAACAAAAATTACTATGAATGAATCAATGAAACGCAAAACGAACAAAATTATAACATCAAAGACAAGATAACAGATGCTGGTATGGATGAATAAATGAACCTTAAAATAGACAAAACCGAAATGAATAATCAAGTGAAACATAAATAAACAGAAATTACCACAAAATAATAAGAGGGGGCCATCACCCTTCTAAAATTTCTAAAAGTCATAATTTCATTTGTGCTTTGCTGAAACCACAATTTGCTGAACCAAATAAAAATTAAATCTGGTCATTTTTTTTAGTTGACATAGTTTTATTATTTGTTAAATGTAGCAATATTTCTAATATTTTTGTTGCTTAGTTTTTCTGCTTAAGAATTAAAATATTAGATATTCCAAAGATAGTCTTAGGAACTTAATTGAATGGTTGTATACTCGTATCAAACAATAAACTTTAAGAAAATACTGCTTAAATCCCGCTTTCTAGGACTGCAATAAAAGACAGATCAAAACTGAAAGGTCATATTTTGCACATGAAGGATGACAGCTTGCTAAGCTTTGGGCTCTTTAGGAATCCATCTGGAGTGACACAAAAGTAGGACGTCCTCAAATGAGGCGATAAGCGGTAATGAAACAAGGATTTAAAGGATAATTTCAAGGAAATAGCAACTAAATGGGAGGGAGTAAAGAGTAAACTTTAAAATCGATTGCGTGGAAGAGTAGTGTCCATAGCTATGTCTGCTTCGGTCGGTTTGGTACTGCGACTTGTTATCAGTTGTTGGAGTAGTAGTAGATCAATACTTCCAGGGACATAAAACCTCACTAATTTATTATACTTAATTTAATATGCCCAATGTGAGTTAAATGCAATTATCTACTTCATTAACGTTCATTCGAATGTAAAATATTATGCTTGAATGCAGCCATATCCGCTCGGTTTAAAAGAAACGTATTTTACCTGCTTCGTTGATTAATTTGTCCTTTAGAGGCAAATTCACTGAAAAAGGAACTAATACAGGCGGAAGGAAGAAGACACAGAAATAATTTGAAGAATACTGCAAAACCTTGCTGTATATTTTAATGAGTCTATATGCACGGAATATCTAATCTGTGTGGTGAAATTACATCCGGTTTTTCAGTAGCCCTACAACCACAGACTATACAACTACCGCGGTCACACAGTTTTGAATCATGTCAAGGTGCACTTATTTCCTAAGAAACTCGTGTTATTTTTTTATACATTTATGTATTATTGTTGAGTTTCTTCAAAATAATAAAAGCTTTTTTTAAGTCTCGTAGCAATCTCAATTATATCCCGGTGTTCAATAACCTATCCAACAGATCAGCAGATCATAGCTCAACAGATCAGATATCCTTATATGAAATGGCATTTTTAAGGTTCATAATCTTCCACGGAGAAAATTTTGTTCAAAATCTATATTTCTTTGGTACTCAAATCAGCCGCGTTCGAGTTGCCTTTGGAAATCTCTTTAGACTCTAAATAGATGCAAGATTAGGAAATACTTATAAATTGAAAAAAAAACAAGGTCTATTCAGAGATTACACAGAAAACGATGTATATCCCGTTGTTGAATGGCCTGTCTTCACAGATTAGCTATTTTGTGTCAAGTAACATTTTTAAGATTGATAAGCCTTCCACAGAGAAAATCAGGCCTAAAATCTATATTTGTGTATTTCAAGAATCAAATACAGGTAAAAATCAAACGCATTGTCAAATTTGTGACAGCACTAAGCCTATTTTGAACCCAAATTTGATCTTTAAGCAAAAACAAGTTTGTCCAAAATATAAATTTTTTTCAACTTAGAAAAACTAGGAATTGTTTTGGTAAGGGAGGATAAAGGCAATTTTTAGATTCAAATCGGCCGTGTACAAGTTCCCTTTGGAAGTCTCTTTAGACTCTAAAAGATGTAAGATTAGGAAATACTTAGAAACTAAAAATTTCAAGGTCTATTTAGAGATTACGAAGCAGACAATGTTACGGAGATTAAGAAGAAAATGAGGGGACAACATTTATTTTTGATCCTATTTTATATAAGAAATAAAAATTCAGGTGAACTGAGCTATATTTTTGAACCTATGCTGTACAATTTTTTCTGACCTCCCTCAGTGTAATTGTTTTTCAACCATCAAGTTTGATTCGAAAAATTCGTTTTTATCCGAACATCAAAAAGTGAAAACAAGGAAAAAAAACATTCCTAGGTGAAAACTATCAAAAATTAAACTAAAAACACGGGTCAGAGAGCGAAGTTTAGGAAACATAAAATAAATAAGGAAAAGAAGAACAAAAAAAGAAAAGAGAAAGAATAAAAAAACAAGAGAATACGTAGTTAGGAAATAAAACAATAAAGATGACTAAGAAAAAAAAGACTTGAAAAATCAATTGTTCTAGAAAAAACGATTTGTCAAAATAGGGGAAGAGCTAAATCATTAAGAATAGCGCTCCAAACGCTAAATATCCTCATTTATTAGATGTATCTGACGAGCAGGGGAAGGTCTAACCTAAAAAATATTCTAACTTTAAATGGGTATTATAAAGGCATGTAACTTTACCCTCTAGCAAAGGAGGGAAATATTGAACTTAAGCTATGGAATTTAAGGTACTAGGCAGAATTACGAAGCGCTATAAGCTTGATATGACCATAAAGGCTTGAACAGAGATAAAAGGCCTAAATCTCTATTTTGAATGGTTTCAAAACAAAACGAGATTTCAATTCAGGCATATATGCTGTATAGGGGCATTTAAGGGGAAAATGGGTTGGTTTTTTGTTATTAAAGCAAAAAGGTGAATTTTGTTCGCCTTTTAAAATGTTGGAAAATATTGGAAAGTAATGAAAAACGCTTGATGTTCTAGTGACGGGTTTTTCCGGTGAAAAGCCGTTTACAACAATGAATGTACCGCTAAACCCCAATTTTAGTAGAATGCTTTCTCTCCTAGTTGCTCTTATCTTTTTTTTCTTCTTCTTATTTTCTATATTTTTTTCCAGTTTCTAGACATTTTTTACTATCCTGTAATTCCATTTTAGAAATATTTGGATGAAGTTCCTGACGTCTACGAATTATTTGGAAGGCTGGATTTGATAATTTCAGGCTCTCATCCTATAGTTGAATTTCCGAAGTACATGCCTCAAAAAATGCTCTCCATTGGTTGTTTTCACTGCCGTCCAGCTCAGAGAATCCAGAATAAGGTTGGTTTCCTGCTATTTTCAAATATATGCTTGAGCAGCATTCCATATACCTAAGAAAACTCTGTGTTTTTTGTCACAGAGGGGGAGGGGGAGATCCCAGTTGCACTTTCTATATTCCTCTATAATTTTCACAAAATGCGTCTGTTAGTTCTGTCGTTGTCTGCTGTTTCCAATTTTGCTGTCTTGACAAATTTTGACTTTCCTCTTTTGACGAATTTTTCTAAGCATGCACAGCAATATTTACACATAGGTCTATTGTTTGATCCCCTTTAGTATTTGCATCGGATTTTGCTTCGATTACTTTTTTTCTTCCTTACTATTCCTTTTTTTTCCTTTGAAAGGAAAAATAAGAAAAAATAAAGCATTTAATACTCGATTGTCTAGAATGATTTTACTTGGTGGATGGTAAGATGGCTATTAACATCTTGTTATTTTCATAATAAGTAGTTTGCTGATATTTATAATTTAGAATCTAAATTCTAGAACCTGGCTTCGCTTAAATAAGATTTCAATTTTTAGCAACTCATTTCCTTTTTCGAATGCTCTCGCTGATTTGAGAATGACAAATTGCTGCTTGGCAATCGGTCATTACTTGGTTCTTGGTAGTCGCCAAAGATCTTCAAATGCCCTAGCCACCAATCTACCTTATTTGAAATAAAAATAATATCTTTTCTTTACGACTTATTTTCAAAATTTTCCTTACTGTAGTTGCCATTTCCAGGAAATGTAACTCATACTGCCTACCTGATGTTATTTCCCGACATTTGGAGTTTACTGAAATTATCTCTTTTTGGCTGGTCATATTTTTAAAAATGACTTAAAACGTTCAAAGGACTTTAATGAATAAAGACATTTCTTTAAGTTGATATTTTTTTTTGTAGCTTTAAAAACCAAATTAGAATGATGAATTACTGCCCCCCCTTGTTCCCTAATGAAATCCCTCTTGTTTTGCAAGCCTTTATTGTACCTGTCCACAATCGGAAATCTTGCTTGTTTCTGCTTTAAACATGATGTCAACTCTATTTAGATTTTAGTAAAAATGGTATTTTTTTCTTCCACAAACACAATTCGATTCTATCGCCAGGAACCAATCAACAGTGGCACACAATGTGTCTAAGGTCGATCGGTGTTGTGATTCGAAGGACGCTTATTAATGTTTCGTTGTTACATTTACCGCTACACAATTCGATTCTATGGCCAGGAATCAATCAACAGTGGCACACAATGGGTCTAAGGTCGATCGGTGTTGTGATTCGTAGGACGCTTATTAATGTTTCGTTGTTACATTTACCGCTACACAATTCGATTCTATGGCCAGGAATCAATCAACAGTGGCACACAATGGGTCTAAAGTCGATTGGTGTTGTGATTCGAAGGACGCTTATTAATGTTTCGTTGCTACATATGCCGCTACACAATTCGATTCTATCGCCAGGAACCAATCAACAGTGGCACACAATGGGTCTAAGGTCGATCGGTGTTGTGATTCGTAGGACGCTTATTAATGTTTCGTTGCTGCATATGCCGCTACACAATTCGATTCTATTGCCTGGAACCAATCAACAGTAGCACACAATGGGTCTAAGGTCGTTCGGTGTTGTGATTCGAAGGACGCTTATTAATGTTTCTGCTACATATGCCGCTACACAATTCGATTTTACCGCCAGGAACCAATCAACAGTGGCACACAATGGGTCTAAGGTCGATCGGTGTTGTGATTCGAAGGACGCTTATTAATGTTTCGTTGCTACATATGCCGATACACAATTCGATTCTATTGCCTGGAACCAATCACCAGTAGCACTCAATGGGTCTAAGGTCGTTCGGTGTTGTGATTCGATGGACGCTTATTAATGTTTCTGCTACATATGCCGCTACACAATTCGATTTTACCGCCAGGAACCAATCAACAGTGGCACACAATGGGTCTAAGGTCGATTGGTGTTGCGATCCGAAGGACGCTTATCAATGTTTCGTTGCTATACGTATGCCGCTACAAGTCTGTCTTAAATAATGGTTAAAAAAGAATTATTGCTAAAGTCTTAGCACATCTAAATTGCTATACGAACCTATCCTTGACTTATAATTAAATGAATCGGTAAAATGACATTTTTATCATCTTCTATTGTGTAACCCAACTATCAATAGTATGTACAAAGTTTTTGTATTCTTTCTGGTGCCCTTGGAATTTTATTGTTCGTAAGCTTCTTGGGATTCTTCAACTTCTTTCTTAAACCGCGGAAGTTGTTTCATGTCTTTTATTGCGTCGCGCTGTATTGTTTGTTCTTTCGTTAGTGTGACTAGCATTAATATGATTCAAAGACTAATTAACTCTGCAAGGATTTTGATGACATCAAAATTATCTATATAAATAAAAAAGATAGGTCCTCTACGGACGTTGTATATTTCATTTTTGAGACGGAGGTTATTAAAATTTTAACCATGAGAGCTACAGTGGCAAACTATAAAATACTTATGAGTTTCCAGTAGTTATTACAGTACTATTTTCAACGTTTTGAGAGACGTGGCTTCGCAAAGGTTTATGAATTTCTGTCTGAAAAACCACAGTTCTACAGAAGATCTCGTTTTCATCCTTTCTAATTGGATTTCTGTATATTAGTAACTCAATAATTCCGTTCGAGCCGTGGTCTTATCCATGTTTTCCAGAAAGAACAGGGAAGCATTTGAAAAGTTTTTTTAGATTTTTTTTTTTTTTTTTTTAATCCAAAAGGATTTTTAGCCAGTAGTATTTCATAAAAACTAAATTGCGAATAAGGACAGCGTTTGGGGAAAAGCCAAAAAAGCCATAGTCTTCCCACTGCTAAAAAATAATAACATTAAAGATAAAAAGAAATATTTTTTCTTATTTTCTAAATTGGTCTCTAAAAGGTTCAATCCTGAAGTTCATCAAAGCCAATGCTCAGGCACCCTTTAAATTAAAACAGAGATGTATTTTTTCAGAACCAGTTTCCAATTATGACAATCGTTGTTTCTACAGTGCAATACCCTTACATTATGCAAATATGCTGTTGATTTTCTTCCTCTTTTTCCTGTTTAGAAAAAGGTGTTTCTTGTTCGGTTGTCTGTTTGCTTGTCACGACACATCCTATTCTGTGATTTTTGGGTTCGTGATGATGTAATTCTTTAAACAGGATCGATCATGACTTCCTTGAATACATGTAATTACCAGAAACTTTTCAATTGAGTAATTTTGACTTGTTTAAGTTTTATTAGAACTTTTTATTTCTAAATGGAATTTTATTATGATTTCTTCTGAGACGGTTCCTTTTTCAAGACTACCCAGGCATATCCTGAGAGCTATGAGAAGCTATGCTCTTTTGCTTGTTCTGGTGCCCCCAAAGGGAGCTCGAATTTTCATTTGGGTATAAATATTGTTGACAATGCTGGAAGAAGATTTTTTTTTAAAGTCGCTTTGGTTAACTCCTAAGCGAGAGATAAGGATATCAGAGCATTATTGACTTTCTGTTAAGAAGGTATTTTTCTTTGGCATAAATAGCACCAAATATTATAATATTGGGTATTCTTCCATTACCTGGGCTCTTTTTGTATCTCAAACCCGAGCGCGTTGAAAAACACGTTTTTCAACGGGATGATACAAGACACATCTGTAGGTAAATACAATGTATAGCGTGGTTTTAATTGCGTATACGATATTTAAAGTGTTGTTTCTTTGTTTTTTTTTTTTTTGGGGGGGGGGAAGAGGTACCTAGGTTAGGTTAGGTTACGCATTTAATATATTCTATGCTTTGCCCCCCCCCCCTAATGTGCAAATATATAGCCCAAATTTGTTTCTAAACTATTATATAGTCATCCTATTTTATTTTATTTCATTAGCATTAACCAAACTAGCACTATATAAAAGAGTCCAGCTAATTGAAGAGTACCTAATATTGTTCTCAACTGGACAAAATCACAGTATCTAGTTCAGAAATGCCAACAATCAGTATGGGTTGCTTATCAAAGACGCCCAAAACCGCAAAACTTGACAAATTATATTTTCACCCAAATTGGCACGTCTTTCCACGTTGGCTATTGTGTTTCAAATGTCACGTTGCGATCCTGTCGTTATATCCAAAATATACTAGAAGCCAAAGTACTGCCATGTAACCCAAACTAAGAATACTCTCAGACAAAATATATATATAAAAAAAAACGATAGATAAAATATACTTTTTAGGAAGAAATCGAAATTTGTACCTTCGATAATGATCAGAAAAAACACTTTAAAATACCCCCTAACAAACCTTTCGAGCACACCTAAAAAGTGGCCTTTTTAAGCTACGTTTATTCCAGGGTTTGGAATAGCATTTGCATTTCACTAACTTCGATCATAATAGATCCATGTACTAAAATATATGTAATATACAGAAAACAAGAACTCAGCAAAATACACTTTTTCTTTCGTTTCCACCTCGTGAATTCTCTGAAGTTAATTACACTCAGAAAGCCTTACTTCTTTCAAATACATTTGAGAATCCATACTTTCCGGAATATCCTGATTTAATTGCCAGTTGTGACTCAAAAAAGGAAAATACCAATTTAGTAGATTTATAACGCTAAGTCTGTTGGTTTTGTTTTCCCTTATAAATCCTTCAACAAAGATATAATTTAAAGCACAAAAAGTTTTCATGGTTTCAAATATTTTAGTAGAGTGTCCCTACAATTTTTGCCCAACTGTAATGGGATAAATAAGTTTGGGCATTTATCATGGTCGCTGGATTGACTTGGACTGTACTATCCTGCTTAGCGAAAATGGGTTTGCGTAAATAGTCCAACTGTGGGGATTTTAACGATTTTCTCTAAATTCACCTTCTTCTTTATACTAAATCGAACTAAAATATATAAATTTAACTTACCATTCAATTTTATCAAACCAATTCGTTGAAATTTAGTCAGCCTGGCAACTCTGGTATGGTAACTGCCATGGGAACAGCGGCCTTGGCAAGGAAGGATGTTGGGTGGGTTGGGCGAAAAATTGGTTTCTGGTAGCAGTTGAAAGTAACTGAACTCAAGTAACTACTAAATGTGATAAAAAATGTTCACTTTAACAAAAGTGAACACTTGTTAAAAATAAAATGTATATATTGTGTTCTGTCCCCGTTGATCGCAGCAAAACTTGAATATCAATGAGAATGTTGCCATTTGAATGAAGTGACATTTTGAGAATGAGAAACACTTTTTTTAAGTGACGCAATGCCTACTATTAAGCTGTTTGTCAACAGAATCGGGATCCGTATTTTATTCTTCGCCTTCACTAAATCTGATGAACATTCGTCAGTAACTGATGTAATTTTCTCGTGTGCGGTTGTCCCATTCGATGCGACATGCTCTTATAGCCTACTCACAGTTGTGTGTGGAACTATAAGTTTTCTTGCAAATACTGAGATTCTCTGGATTTTCAAAAGTAAATTTATTTTACATTCCGGTAGAATTTTGCTGCGAAAAAGATGAAAATTTAAACTTTGTTGCATGCGAAATACAATTTTTTTAAAGCAAAATTTGCCCAATGTGCCTTACACGCGAATTACAATTTTGGAAATATGGTGGTATAACCACGGACCACAAAAGCTCAATTTCATATTTCTAAGCACTTTAGCATGCCCAATAATAATAATATTACAATAGACGTATCAGTTTAATCTAATAATAAAATAACTGTCATAGTGAATATAAATAATCAATAAAATATTCTAATTTGACATTTCTTATTGATCTAAGTTTGTCGTGTTTTTAGGTTTTGAGGGAGTTCCTTGATACATCGCCCTATCCAGTAATTCTGGCTTCATTTGGCTATACAATGGCAAATAATGGTATCTATCAGCGAAAACTTTTACGTGAACTCATGAAGGCAGTCAAAGATCTACCAGTCAGAGTAAGTTTCCAAGTTCTTGTTTTATAGATGTGTCAGCTCTAATTTAATTGGTATTCTTTAGTATTTTTATAAATGAGATTTATCAATAGCCCACTTGAACTCTTCTAGCTGTACCGATTCATTGACCCAATCTGTTTCCCCGCACCTCCTCATAAATCTGAAATGTCTAAATTTGCACTGCTAATTTATTTTTCTTAGGCGCTCTAGCCCAAGAATAATGAATAGGTAATGAATAGGTTGATCGATTTCCCTTTGCTGTTGCCGTTTTTTTTTTTTTTTTTTTTTTTTTTTTTTTTTTTTTTTTTTTTTTTTTTTTTTTTTTTTTTTTTTATCATCCTCTCTTTGGGTTGTTGTTTGGAAAGGATGGATAACTTATAAGAGAGGAAACTGACGTTACTGTTCGACAAAAAAAAAAAAAAAAAAAAAAAATCAACGCCGTCATGCAGTCGTCCCTTAGCATTTTATCAATGTAATAATACGGCAAAATTAGCGTAGTTATGGTAACTAGTGAAATTTATCTAGTAACAATCGGTGATCTCAGTTTCGGAAAAAAACACAATTACAAAGTTTTAAGCAAATTCACTGAAACGCCAAATTCTAGATGGTGCTAGTGACTATTTTCTCAACCGCTAACGCCAGTTGCTCTTCTTCTAATGTGCCGACCCATACTATTTAATATCATCTTTAACAGCTGGTCACCGTAAAAAGTGATTTCGTTAAAATCCGGGAGAAGTGCTGTTTCAATGCATTGCAGTCTTGATTCGGAAGCCAACAAACGCGGTTACTTCTTTCACTTCCTGGTTGAAAATTTTCTCCATTTACGGTGTCATTTAAGATACATTGCACCCTTTCTTTCGACAAGATATGAACCTGAAGTATCTTCGGTAATTTCAATGACAACTTCGGTTAATTTCGGTGATCATAACCACGCTTTGTATTTAAGACAAGCAGTTCAGTTGATCCTTTCAACCTGATGGCGGAGCGAATAAATTTTTAAAGGTGGCACTCTTAAAGTCCCAAGGACAGTGAAAACAAAATATTGTTGTTTGGATTGGGCAAGTGAAAATTCACACAACCCTACATATTAAAAAAAACTTAGAAATAATTGGAAATTCGATTTTCAATGAAAAAGACCTTTATATGTAGCTATGCTGTTTCCTGTTGTCGCGGGCGCCAAATTAAAAAAAAGAAAAGAAACGCTGGTGGAAAATAATCTAAAAGCATAGTACACAAAACAGCTTATGAAAGCATAGATTTCATTTGATGGTGTAGCTGTCCTTGGCAATCCTAAGATGGTTAACGTTTGAATTTTTACGGATAAAAAGCGGGGTCAAAATTAATTAAAAAGCTTTTTTAATTTATTCTGATAGTTAAACGTGCCAACGCTGACTAAAATATGGTGCCGCCCTAAAAACTTCATAATTTTTAAACAACCAAAAGGGAAATCCTAGAAAATTGCGGTATTCCAGTATGAATAATAATAATAATAATTTATTACAAACCCGCTTATAAAAAAGAAGCATGAAGAAGCGGAGCAAAACAAAAGAAAAGAGAAAATAAAGACAAAAACAAATCAACCGAACATAATAATCTACTAAATACAAACAAATCACACTTCAACTATCAAGCAAGAAAGTCGCTGGGAAATCAAATAATAGTGCCCTGTGTTTCACGAGAGCTTGTTTTTCAAAATTCGGCATGAACTCAACAGGATCAGGTATATGATACTTTTCTAGCAGACCAGTGTTACGGAGGTAAAGTGGCAGACCAAGCAGAAACTTTAAATATTTGCAAAAGCCTGAACGGATTCGCAACATATCCGAATTCGATAGCCAATGCCAAACGGGTGAGATGTAGTGAGCAAAGGGAAGAGCGACGGCACGATACAACCTAGCAAGGATATGCTTATTAAACTTAAACTTCAGAGCTGCAAGTTTAGCATACCCAGACCGAAAACCCGACAGAACCTGGTCAACAAAAAGAGCACGCGAGCTTCTAAGGTCGCTTCCATATGTGATACCTAGGTACTTCAACTTGCGGCTTGGAAGTACTACTTGCCCTGCAACGGTAACACGGGTAGCCTCGCAACGGGCAACTTCAGACGGCACACGCGGGGGTTCAAATACAAGAAATTCTGTTTTAGCAGGGTTAATAACCAGACCAATATTAGTATAACCTCGACTTAGGAGATCGATATTAGCTTGAAGGTTACAAAGCGATGTGCTCACCAGTAATATGTCGTCGGCGTAGCACAGTAGGCTCACATCCATACATTCAGTGTTAAAACCACCGTTAATCTTTTTTGTTACCGACGAGGTTAGTGAATTGAAGAGTACAGGGCTTAAAACCGACCCTTGACGCAGTCCCCGGTGAAGCTTAATCGGTTTCGACAGGAGTTCACTACTCAACTTAACACGGATAAGGCTACTCGAATACCAGTGCCATAGGACGGCCGCTACATGTGGGTTCACACCTTGGTGCAGCAGGTTCAAAATTAACTTTGAATGAATTACCGAATCGAACGCCGCGGACACATCTACTGCACAAATTAAAAGAGTCCGTGATTGATTCTGAGCTTTCGATACTATACGCGTAAGAAGGCGATGTGCAAATGCACAACCGAGGTGGCGACGGAACCCGAATTGTCGATTGTCAATTTTACACTTTCGTAACAGCTCAGGTAACAGAAGTCTCTCTAACACTTTGCTTAATGTACTAGAAACTGTTATAGGCCTATAGCTAGAGCAGAGGTTACGATTTTTTCCCTTCTTCAAGACGTTAGACACAATACCTAGGGCAAACGACTTAGGGACTGCACCAGAATCAAGGCACATTTGATATAGCAGCGTCAAGTGCTCAATGAGCAGAGGTGAGCCACAGCGGAGGTGTTCAGTCACAATTCCGTCGTGCCCGGGAGCCTTGCCCTTTCTCAGCTGCTTAATAACCTGGAGCACTTCGCCTATTGAGACGGTAAAATAGTTCCGTTGGCTCAAGAGGGACGCAAAAGCTCGTGAGAGCTCACTATCACTTTCGGTTGTTAGTTGGGCATGTTTGATCCCAAAAACTTCACTATAGTGTTTTACCCACTGCTCCTCAGGTATGTTACTAGCAGGGTTTGTCACTGGTTTAGACTGTCTAAAAGACTTCCACATAGATACAGGATTATTTGCTGCTTCTTGGGAAGCAAGTTCGGCTTCGGCAGCTTTAAGATCACTTACAGACTTATTATAAGTTTTTTTCGTGTTGCGGAACTGCTCAAACACTACACCTGACCTAGAAATAAGACCGATCCAGGGGTGCAAAAAATGTTTATGTTTTAATATCCTTAAAAATATACTTTAAAACTTTGAAATATCAACTAATTTGGTTACTACTTAAACAAGAGTTATTTATGGCCCACTCATTCTGTGTAATAAATTGATCTCTTGTCTCAATTACTGTTTTCCGCTGCTTGAGTATTTAGCCACAAATAGGACATATCAATTGCATTACCCAGTAATTTTCAATGTCAAGCACATGTTTTCCATGCCACATTATAACATTGACCGTCATATCCTAACCTGCTCAACTTTGTCTACGAATTCTTCCAAAAACTTGGTGACGAGTTTGCTAATGTGTTTGCTAATTATTGTTGCTACATTACCGGTACACTTCCGTCCACGGGGCTGTTTTGCACGATGATAATTGAAGGATCAATTTAGATTTTGATCCTGTTCAGATGATGGGGCTCGTTCCAACCTTGATGGATAGGGGTTTTCGGTAAGGTGGCTCAATTTTAATAGCAAGCGATATCTCACTAAAAATGAAGACTTGGTTTTGAGTGTAGACTCCCCAAAGAAGATTATAACGTAGGCCAAATATAAAAAAAGTAAAAGTTTACAGTTTCTTATACTACATGCATTGATAGAATTACTTTATTTTCAGGCTGTGATTGCTTTTGACCCCGATCGTGAAGAAAAAGAATTAGTTCCAGACAATGTCCTTCTTGTGCGATGGGTTCCACAACAAGATGTACTAGGTAAGGATAACAACTTAGAGTTCATAGTCTTAACTTCAATAAGATGGAAATTAATTACCTAAGATATCGTCGGGGTATAAGACAAGTGTACACAGAGAAGAAATTAGTTGAACAATTACGTTGAAATATAGTTAACAACCAGGGGCGTCGTTTGGGGGTGGCAAGGGGGGGGGGGGGCAGTTGCCCCCCCCCAATAATGTGGAGAAGAAAATATTATACATCCCATGCCCTTTGACTATTCAGACATGGACCCCTCTTGCCCCCCCCCCTAATAAAAATGCTGGAGATTCGCCCCTGTTAACAACCTTAACTACATCGACTTTCAGAACTCAATTAATAAGTGTCAATATAGTGCAATATTTTATAAGCAATCTGGACGGAAGTAGGTTATGTTAGAAAAATTCCTAGTTGTTTCTAAAAAAAAAGTTCCTCGTCGATTCAACACCGATAAAGTAGATTAACTAGTTCTATGTCAAAAGAACAGCTAGCTTTAGTTTTGCGCCTAGCCGAGGAATCTAATCTATATACAAATGCAAGTATAAATTTAAATTCGAAACTTGACAATAAAGCATACCTTATTTCAGCTTTAATTTCCAAAAAGTTGTGGTATCATGAGATTTAATTGCAGAAAAATTCGCCATATTGGAACAGTTTTCCATAAGCAAAACATGTCTCATATATGCAACAATATGTCAAATAAGATTGCAGAGAGCGTTTTTGGATACAAAATAAACTTATAGCCATAAAACCAGAGACAGTTTTTAGGCTCATGGGGCCACGGTCCCGTTTCTTATTAAACGAAAAAAAGATGGCAGAGTATAACGAAAAAGTTCAGAGCATAAATTGGACTTGTTCAATCTAAATAGCTAAGCTCGAATCGCCAAGACCTACAATCGGCGTTTTTATAAAATAAATAATCATGTGTAGAAGCTAATAAAGAAAATACCTACGGAAACTTAAAGGACGCGTAGTACAACTGACAGTTGGAGGAGATAGCCTGTACGGTTATGGTGTTACAAGTTAGCCTGTTCGGTGTTACTGAATGTGAAACCAGTCCTGTCGAGGTTTCTTTCTTTTGCTGCTTGATTTATCTCCTCCATTGATAATGTACATTTCTATTAGTGCTAAATACGAATGTTTACAATGAAACATTGGTGAACTGGTCGTGACTCACTGATGTGAGAACTGAATTTTCGTTTTGATTAAAATAAAAATAGATGTAACTGTCTCATTAAAATAAAAACCCTTACTATTTACAATTAATGAAGAATAAATCCTGCGTTTCCGCATCTGATTAGTGAGGTTCAATGCTCGCCTTAAGCTAGAAGATTAATTAGAGGCACTTATTACAGATTCTTCTCAACAGGCTAAAGATGTGACTTAATTCAAGCCATGGTTTAGCGGTGTAATTAACGTCTTGGTTATTAACGGTAATATACCATATCATAGGCAATAGACCGCAAGTACAGCTCTTTGTATGGAAATAATTAAGAAATATTCCTGCATTGAAAAGTCTTTGTTTTAAATTTTAAGTAGATAATTAGCAAAGGAGCCTAGAAAAAAACACGTAGAGTATGATATTTTTTGCCGACCAGAGGAAAATATTTCGCCCCTTCCCCAAATGATATAAAATTATAAATCTCCTCACAGAAAAAGATTTTCCTGGAAGTAAAACTCGATACCCATATGGAAGACGAGCGAAGAGAACAATCTCTTGCGACAATTGGAAACAAACTGGACTTCGACTGTAATTAAATAAAAAAACAAGTTTTTTTTTCAACTGAAAATAAGGACCAAAGTTAAAAAAAAACAAAAAAAAAACCAGAAATTTGTCAGCATTTTTTTCTCGAAGGATTTTGACAAAAAGTGAAACTTTAGCACAATGATCGAGGGTTTGAGCAAGAGGTAGGACCTCTTATATACTGAATAATTTCTGTTTATTTTAAGTTTTAATGTTTCTCATTGCTTTTAGTTGAAATTTTTTTTATTTAAATTCTGGCCGCTTTAAAATCGTGCCAGGAAGTCCCCCTCCATGAAAAATTATCCCCGTGCAAAATCCCCTGGAAAATTCTCCCACAAGAAAAGATCTCGGAAAATTCTCCCCGTGGAAAATACCCCTCCTGCAGATAACTCCCCCGAAAAATTTCTGTATATTTCCCAATAATAAATGCTATATGTCAACAATTGGCAAATCGCATAGTCTACAGCCCTTTCAACAGGGGCTGAAGGGGATCATGTCATTACCAGACAGTGGCGTCGTTGAGGGGGGGGGGGTCGCCCCCCAATAATTTGGAGAAAAAATTATTAAGTAACTCTAAAACTGCTGTTCGTTTTAAGTTTCAACTACGTTCTTTAGTTTGAGCAGATTATTATTTTAATTACTCCATCCTTGTTTTTTTAACATAAAAAACGCGAAAAACAGGGGTCCAGGACACTTCCTAATATGTTCCACATTTATATTTATACAAATATACCTTCTTCGAAACCTTATCATCAAATAAGACTTAGTGCTTTTTATGATAATATTCATATTGTAGCTAGATAGGTCAAATCGACTGTAGTTTAGTCATCGAAGTTAGTAGAGGGGAAGATCAGCTCTACGAGCCATTTAATTGTTTTAATTTTTTACTTCCAAAATTTAAATCAAAACTCCAATATAGCTCCAAATTTCATTATTTGTAATTGAAACGCCTAGTGAGCGCTGATAGCGTCCTATTCCTTGTGTTTTGGATTCAAATACGAACCCATAAACGTGGAACTGCGTCTATGTACAATACGATTCTGACTTTTCACCATTTTCACTTTTCTAAATATTTCTTTTAACCAGCTCCCAAAAAAATAGACATAAATGTGCTGATGGTTATTACTGTTATTAATCGCACTTTACGTAACGCCAGCGCTACCTGTGTGACATTTATCCCTGCATCAGCAAGCTGTTCGAAAATGTCTGCTGCAAGTAGGAAAAAGTGAATCTGAACAATATACGTGTGTTTTTATCACAATTTAGAAATTTTATGCTCACGGATAAGTGGTACCAACCCATAATCTTTATCTATTATTATCAGTTTCAATATGCAGCACTAGAAGACCAAGCTTTGCTTAGGGAAGGGAATTTTAGACATATGAAAATATTCAGTGCCCTTCCGGAAATGTATTCCTCCCATACCCTGATGTACACAATAAAAAACTTTTGTCTAATTTTTCTAGATTTTTTTTTTTTTTTTTACAAAGATATAAAGGGGAAGGTAATTTTAGAACTCTAGGTGTTAATTTTTTCTATCTGATTGGCATCCTTGGCAAGTTTAACTAACATAGGGTTTCTGCCACAATGCTGCCAAGAACTATTCCGATTTTCTGAATATTCTTAGTCAAAGAATGCTCATGAGTAAGTTAACAACTCACACATTTTTTTCGAATGCTTTAAATTGAAAATACTGTCGCTATGGGAAATTTCCAGGGGAATTCTCCATTGAGGAGAATTTCCGCAGGGGTGAGGGGAAATTTGTCCGCTGATTTCTTTCATTGAACAACACCCTTTTTTGTTATCTTTTATTTTCAAAAATGAAAAACATTTTTCCATTCCAAAAATGTCACCCAAATTGCGTTTTAGTGTGCCATGTGGCACTTTATGACGGCCTTATCGAGTCTAGGCATACAAAAAACGGTGCAACATAAGAATTATCTTTTACGAGTCCTTAAACAGCTCTCTATGATGTTCCAGTGCCTCAATAGCAACAAAGAAAAATAAGAGGACGTATCACTGCTGCTCATGATAAAAACTGATTTTTTTCAATTTTCCTGTATAAGGTTTCAACAATAGTAATTTAAAAGGCGTACTTTTTTATTTCCTAAGACGTCATTTTCAAATCGCATGCAACTGAATGACGTGATGCACGGGGCTATTGGAATAGTGGGTAGTTTAACTGCGAGATTTTGTCTCCTATAATTTTCGAGGGAGTTAAAGGAAGTGGAAGAGGGATATGCACTTTAATATTAACGGTAAAGCTGGCAAAGAATCCGAGCTTATTAAACTCACCACCACCCACCCGAAGTGTTTACAGTACACTACTGCTGTCTGCACCAACTCATAGCTGACAGCCTTAGTAAAAGCTGAGTCCACTATTCAATTTATGTTTGTTTGACGCGTAAGCAATGCTTATTTGTGTATTCTGTAATGTTTTGAATTTAACCGAGTAACGTCTTCGCTTAATAGTTACTTTTCTTCGGTTTTGCTTGAACATAAATGTTCTATTGAAGACTTAGGGAAGGACCAAGCTATCTTTACTTTTTAACCACTTGGAACACCACCCCCATTAGTTGATAGAGTGCTCGTGTGGTCCCAGGATTGGGACAGCTGGGCTGCTACGTATCCTGTAAATTATTTATTCAGAATAAGCGCGTCCTTAGGCTCAGCGATGTAAGATGGCCAAACTTTCAGTTCTTTAACCAGTTCTGTAAAAACAAGCTTTGTCCAGCTCGTTTTGATGTGTTTTATAACGTTATTAAAAATATTAATTTGTATCAATTTTAATCGGTTCTTAGAGGCTAATAAAATCAATAAAGAGCAGAGTCCCTTACTTTATTTGGCTCAGAACTAACTTCATAAAGCAACAGAAAGTAGAACAAGAAGAAAAAGGTATTGAAAAGGCATTTGATTCCCATCTATGTCTTCTAAAAGCAACACAAGAACAGAAAGTGAAGACAATCTTAACAGTGAAAGCAGGTCAACTTTGACCAAATTAATTGACAAGCATGATCCAATTAATGGTCCAACCTCAGCGTTGGCTCATGTTTGTGATTGCCCCTATCAACAAAGGGAATTTATTTTCCCTTGATTTTAGACAAACGGGAGAAAATTTGGAACAGAATCATCAGAATTTTCAGACATCTTTAAAAAAAAATTAGGCTTGTATTTTTCCCAAGTTTTCTAACATCCCTTTCCCCATAGGTGTTTATAGAGGAGAGGAGTTGACGGGACACTCGCCCTGGGCGCAGAAATTTTTGGGGCACAAATTTGAGATAAATAATCTAACATTTATATTCATTTTGTAGTTTCTAAAATTTTATCTTTATTAAAACAAAATAGAGATCGTAATTGGAAGTAAGTTACTTACTTACTGTAATACTTATATAGCTATACTTGATACTTACAGTAAGTATAAGCGAATTGAAGAGGCCAGAACCGCCACTGCTTTCCCCTGAAGGATAGACCACAGACTATCCCAATGTGTACTCTCTCTTGCCCCCCCCCAATAAAAATGCTGGAGCTACGCCCCTGGACCTGGATCCAGTCCATCAGGCATATGAAACACACTGCTAGTTGCAATCCACTAGACCAAGAAAGCAATTGCGTTGGTCTGTTTAGATTCTGTGCCGCTGAATGAAACTAGTAAAAATCCCTTATCTTGCAAAAGCCCAGTATTGATAACTTAAACTTTCCACGCTATTCTTCATCAGTATCATCAACGTAGCACGAGCTTCAGAGGTTACATAGATGTTGTAGGGGTTAATTCAGTAACCGTTTGTTCGAAAAAGGGGATGTATTGTGCGGATACAAAGAAAAAGTCTTATCTATATGCTTCTTCCTTGGTCTTTTCCACATAAGAATGCTGTGAATTAGAAGAAGAAGAAGAATGCTTTTTCCACCCTCCTGAGTAAAATTACATGTACGCCCTTGTTTTCAGGAGTAATGTTGTTTTAATCGGCCTGAGATATTAAATAAATATGGTACATGTTTGCAATAAAATCAAAACCCAAGCCGAGAGTCATACCAGTTGGTTATAACCAACCGGTAGTTACAACCAATACAAGTAACAACTGGTTAAAACAACCAATAGTGCATTAGTTTGGTCGATAGAAAAATGAGGAAGAGGGCATAGAGCTATAGTGATTCTAGAAGCACTACTAGTTCTAGCACCACCAGGCACGTACGCAGGAATTTGTCTCGGGGGAGGGGGGGGGCGAATTTGTTTCGGGGGGGGGGCAAATCCTTCAAACCCATTATTCTATGAGAAAAATCAGAAAATTATGGGAAAATGAAAAAAATCGTGAGATTTCGGGGGGGGGGGGGGCAAGGCCCGGAGCCCCCCCCCCTGCGTACGTCCCTGAGCACCACCACAAGGATTAGTTCAATTTAATTCTCATTTTCCTCAAAATCATCTCTGCCAATGGACGAAAATATGGAGGGGAAAGTGTCTTTCCCAATATTTAGGGGGAGGCAATTTGCTTTTATTTTTTCCATTAAAAGCACAAAAAGTGGATCTTTAAATAAAAATACCAAAAAAGGTATTCTTGAAATTGGAAGTGGGGGGTGGGGTGGGGGGTTAGAAACCTTTTGTTTGTAAAAATTCAAAATCATTGCAGAAAGACATAATTAACCCCCAAATTGGCTCCACTGACTGGTTGCCCAGCTTTCTATTACTTATTCATCAGACCAGACATAAATTGTGTGTGTCATACATTAAAAAGTAATCTTTCATTAACAAAAATGAATCTTATTACCATTATTATCCATAATTTTAGAACAAAATTTAGACTTTCGAATTTTTTTTATGTAATAGTAAAATATCTGATTGCTGGTATTTTTTCTTTTTTTTTTGTAAAAAGCTTGCTTTTTTCCGACATATTATCTAAATATTTTGTTGAAATGCAATGAGGAATGTCTAAACTGCTTAAAAATTGAGCCAAATGGCAAACACTTCTGTGACAATGGATTAGCCCGAATATAAAATATTAAAACCAATTCAGTAAGAATAAAGAGTATCCATGCGTTTAAATAGAGAAATTGCACAATGTTGCAGCTCCAGCTTTCTGGTTCTTATTCAGTGGCGTAATTTCATCAAAATCCTGGGGGGGGGGGCAAAGTTGGAGTCAATTTTCCCAAATCAAGTGGAAATTACAGTAAAAACTAAAAATAAGCCATTTGATACCAAAAAGGTAATTTTTAGTACTATAAAGGTACTTTATGGTAATATAAAGGTAAATATGTACTAAAAAAACTGATCTGTTTCTGTTGATGCTTCATTTATGCAGGTTTATCTTAGTTTTGACAAGATTTTGGAAGAAAATAAATTTCAGCTGGGGGAGGGGGGGGGGCAAACCAAGGTCTGGGAGGGGAAGCTGCTTCCCCTCCCCTGCCCTATAGCAAATTACGCCCCTGTTCTTATTCCGTCTAATAACAACTTATATATTTTGCTATTCTTAAGAGTTGTAATTAGTGTCCTTAGATGTGTCATTGTTGGTGGCATTATTGATGTCATTTATGTCATTGGTACAATGCTGGTGACCTTTTTTAACAATTTGTATTTTAGAGGATAAAAACTGTCATTCTGAAAATTAATCCATGAGTCACTGGCTCATGGTTTCGCTATCATTTTTTACTAATCAATTTTTGACGACACATATTTATAGCCACTCTATTGTTTGTTTCTAAAACTCATGACTTTTACAGATGTATATAGTAAATTATTGAATCAACTTAGTGAATGGTTTTTAATAGTTGGATTTCTGTATGACTCAGGCACGCACATCGAAGGGTCTTTGGGCCTTGATCTCCTCGATACCTTGAGATATTAATGAGTCTTACTACAATTTCTTATATCTTTCTTATAAACCGCCTGTTTTTTATTTCGAATTTGTGTCCCCTCCTACAGTACAGAATATTACGTACGAACCTACCAACTTTGGTTTTATTGGTGGATGTATCTTATGTCTTGCTGGTCAGAACGAGATATGCATATCTATAGACATCTCCCTCGTAATAAGTATAGATTGGAAATATAGCCAGGTCTCGATAATCAGAAAAACTGTAAAATCAGAGAATGAAAAGTCTCAAAATCCCGTGTATCTTTTTTCTTAGATTCTGTCCTGATCCGGCTATTGAAAACCTCTCTTCTAAAGATTTTACAACGGAGGAAACCCAGTTCTTGCCCAAGTGACCAAATTTTGCCTGCCTCAATCACGAGTAAATTTTTTCGAGACTGTCTCCAGTGTTGAGTCAGGTATATTTGGTTGTAGAGGCGCTGTTGAGACTCCAGATTTACCCCGAAGAGGGGGGAAAGTAGGTTAAAATTCTTCTTGATTTCACTATTTTTCTCAAGCTAAATAATATTAAAGATATACAAATCATAGGCAGCGCAATAGCGCTGCCTAAGTAAAGAACGATGTTAGCACAATGTATTATTTATTTTTTTTTTTTTTCTCGATCTTAGACCAGGACACTTCGTATCGAAGGAGTGTTCGTAGAAACTTCGAAAAGAGCTCATTCGACTGGAAATTAGAGTGGCTTGTGCCTTTTTTAATAGTCGAAAGTGATTGGAAGGCAACTAAAACCCTTTCCACGTCCACCATTTCCCCAAACACATCCAATCAAAATTTTGAGATAGCCATTTTGTTCAGCGTAGCTGATTTCCACATAGAAAATATGTTTTTGAGGAGGACACTCTCCCACAACCCTCAGGGCAAGGGTTTTAAGTTATGCCCTGGGGGTATATAAGAACGATGTTGGCACAATGTATTATTTATTTTTCCTTTAGACCAGGGCACTTCGTATCGAAGAAGTTGTCGTAGAAACTTCGAAAAGGGCTCATTCAATTGGAAATTGGAGTGGCTTGTGCCTTTTTTAATAGTCGAAAGTGATTGGAAGGCAACTAAAACCCTTTCCACGTCCACCATTTCCCGAAACACATGCAATCAAAATTTTTAGATGGCCATTTTGTTCAGCGTAGTTGATTTCCAGATAGAAATTGTGTGTTTGAGGAGGACACTCCCCCACAGCCCTCAGGGCAAGGGTTGTAAGTTATGCCCTGGGGGCGTATAAGGTTTTTATAGAAAGCGTTGTCGTAAAAAGTTCAAAAAAGGCTAACTCGATTGGAAATTCAAAGGGCTAGTGCCCTTTTTAATAGTCGGAAGTGATTGGAAGGCAACTAATACCCCTTCCACGCCCACCATTTCCCCAAACACATCCAATCAATATTTGAGATAGCCATTTTGTTCTACGTAGTTTAAAGTTCAGAAAATTATACCTTTGAGCAGGACACTCTCCCCACAGTCTTCAGGGCAAGGGTTATAAATTATGCCCTGGGGGCATATAAGGTTTTTATTGAAATCTTTGTCGTAGAAACTTGAAAAAGGGCTCATTCGATTGGAAATTCAAAGGGCTAGTGCCCTTTTTAATAGTCGAAAGTGAGTGGAGAGTAATTAACCCCCCTCTCACGCCCACCATTTCCCCAAAAACATTCAATCAAAGTTTAGAGATAGCCATTTTGTTCAACGTATTTGAAAGTTCTAGAAATTATGTATTTAAGGATAACAAACCCCCCAGAGCCCCCAGTGCAAAGGTTGTAAGTTATGCCCTGGGGGCATATAAGGTTTTTATAGATAGATTTGCGTAAAAACTTCAAAAAGGGCTCATTCAATTGGAAATTGAGAGGGCTAGTGTCCTTTTTAATAGTCGAAAGTGATTGGAGGGTAACTAACCACCCTCTCACGCCCATCATTCCCCTATACACATCCAATCAAAATTTTCAGATAGCCATTTTGTTCAACATTGCAGAAAGTTCTGGAAATTAGGTCTTTGAGGATGACACCCCCCCCAGCCCTCAGGGCAAGGGTCGTAAGTTATGCCTTGGGGGCGTATAAGGTTTTTATTGAAAACGTATAATAGTTAAAAGTGATTGGAGAGCGACTAACGCCCCTGTCGCGCCCACCATTTCCCCAAACACATCCAATCAAAATTTTGAGATAGCCATTTTGTTCAACGTAGTTAAAAATTCTGGAAATTAGGTCTTAGAGGTTGACAACCACCCTAACAGCTCTTAGGGTAAGGGTTGTAATTTATGCCCTGGGGGTATATAAGTTGTTTATAGAAAGTGTTCACGTAGAAAGTCAAAAAGGGCTCATTCGATTGGAAATCGAAAGGCCTAGTGCCCTTTTTAATAGTCGAAAGTTATTGGAAGGCTTGACATTTTTATAGTAAAGATTGATGTGGGTATAATGTATTATTGTTTGTTTTTTTTTTTTTTTTGTTTAGACCAGGGCACTTCGTATCGAAGGAGTTGTCGTAGGAACTTCGAAAAGGGCTCATTCAATTAAAAATAGAAAGAGCTGATGCCCTTTATAATAGTCGAAAGTTATTGGACGGCAACTAATCCCCCTCCAACGCCCACCCTCCCATTTGCCCATTATGTTTAAAAACTGTTTTCCATTTCAGGTCAACTAGAGGAGGTATGAAACTAAATTAAACACTACTATTTGTGTCCAGATTTTTAAAAGGGTGTATGTTGTTAAAAATTGCTGAAAATTTTTCTCCAGCTTACAAATAGCAGGCCAAACCATAAAGTCTTAAAAAAAACAAAAAGATTTAAATTATTATTTTCTTTTTCCCTGAAAAGACTATGTCAACATAAAACGAACAGAAATTAATTTAAAAAAACTTTTTCCACAAAATATGTTTTTCAAAGAAAAGTAAAGAACTCCATTAAACAAAAAATGAGCAAAAATAAAATCAAATAATCTACCAAGCGTTAAAGTACCACAAATCGGCATCGATAAATAAATGAAACCCAAAACGAACAGAAACTACAATAAATAACCCAGTCAAATTCAGAACGAGCAGAAATTAACATAAGTTGGGCTCAAAACCCCTATGCTTTCCCAAGGCCAGAACATAACTTGCACTTTACTGAAAAAAATACAAATGAATGTGCATTGTCAGTTTAATATACATATACTGATATTTAGTAATCAAAATGTTAATATTATTTGATTTACTAATGTTATAAAAGTAAAAACATTTATATTTTTTTCAGTAAAGTGCAAATTATGTTCTGGCCTTGGGAAGGCCAGAACATAAAAAGTTTTTTTTTTTTTGTTTTGAGCCCAACTTATGTTAATTTCTGCTCGTTTTGAGTTTGATTCGGTTATTTATTGTAATTTCTGTTCGTTTTGGGTTTCATTTATTTATCGATGCTGTTTTGTGGTAGTTTCACGCTTGGTAGATTATTTTATTTTATTTTTGCTCATGTTTTGTTTAATGCAGTTCTTTACTTTTCTTTGAAAAACTTATTTTGTGGAAAAAGTTTTTTTTTAATTAATTCATAAATAGTTGAAAACGCCCCAGATATTATCACTGACATAGGGAACAAAGTTGTCATATTCTTGATAGTCACATACAATAAAAATCTATGGAAATTTTGTCTAACCCAAGCACTTACAAAACTGATCCCACCGACAGATTCATGCGGGGAATGTGAAAATAACTAGGAAATTAAAAAACCGAAAGAGTTGTTACTTCATAGGTGAATAAATTTTTTTTTCCCTAAAGTTTGTCCTGCTCTTAACATTACGATAACCCAAAGGTCCACGAAGACGGAATTCTTTTGCGTCCTATTGAGACTTGTTATAACTTTCCAGATGCCAGATTCCGAAAACGGTTGGCCATATTTCGTCCACTTATGTGTAGGCAAAATTCATGCATAAGAAATTCAGTTCACACTATGAAAAAGTTAAAGACCTTGAGATAAAAAAAAAACGACATAATTTTGGCTAGTTTCGATGCTACCTCAATGCATATTTGTTATGTCATTTGAAACTGCAAACTTGCTCTTCAAAGAAAACTAAAGGGCAAGATTAATCAAATTGACTACTAATCATTAGATACCGGCCCATTTGCATATTTGCAATATCTTTTTTTTATATTTCCGACTTCATATAAACTATGGGTGTTCTGATGGGTAATAGCATTTCTACCTTTTTGGCCACTTTTTACATGGAGTTTATTGAAATCTCTGCTTTGAACAGCTTGCCTCTGAAGTATCCTGTCTGAGGTTGGTTTGTTGACGACACTAATTCCGTGTGGGATCATGGAAACACTGAAGAATTTCTTGACACACCTTAAAAGTTTAGATTCTAATCTTAGAACTGGAAGATAATCGTAAATTACCGTTTCTTTACGTTTTGATTTTCCAAAAGTATCTCATTCCTGAGTTCTCCATTTATAAGAAATTTAGATACTAGTGCATTAAACGGACACTTTTATATATTGTTTAAGAATGTCAAACCTGGTGTACAAACATATTTGCTCCCCCCCCCCCCCCCCTAGTGTGCCAATATATATAGCCCAAATTTGTTTAGAAACTTTTATATATTCTTCCTATTTTATTTTATTTCATAGCATTAACCAAACTTGACTTCTTTAGCAATATATAGAAGTGTCCGTATAATGAACCAGTACCGAAATTTACACATAAACGGTAGGTATTATTAGTTTTCAGTAAAAAGAGAAGTGATAATATCCTCAGTTGATTGAGTGCTACAGATACATTCTTAAGTTCACTATTTCCTGCACCTTAAGAAGAATAGCAATAGTTATTTAAGCGTTAAATGACGCGGTTCTTCTTAAAGTAAAGCGCGGGACAATAGTATTTTTTTTATCGAATGGGTAATAGTAATAATAAATATACGCATAATTTTGAGTCATAAGGGTCGGGAGGAGGAGAAAATTTTTAGTCTTTATTAGTTTCAGTCATGTTGGGATCTTGCCATAGGTTGCATATACACCATTTCTCTTTTTACATCACTCTCTGAATAGGCTACAAAATGGATATTAACAAGTGCATATAACCGAACTAAAATCTAAACGTAAAGGCAGTATTACTGAAAACTGAAATGCCTGTATTTAGTTTAGCTAAAGGTAAAAAAAACACATATTGTATTAGATGGAGTATCTTATATACCATTGTGAATTGATTGATACATTTGTACTACTCATGTGCATTCTTATAGAAAAAGACAACAAGTCTTGCATATTACTATAAAGCCGTGACCTTTAATTCTAGGTCATCCAAAGACAGCTCTGTTCATCTCCCACTGTGGAATCTCTAGTACATTAGAGGCGGTATATCATGCAGCCAAGGTTATCGCAATCCCAATAAGCTTGGATCAGGGAGAAAATGCACTAAGACTCAAAGATCTGGGTGTTTTAAATCACATTTTAGATCCTAGAGTTGCCAAAGCAGAAGATGTGGCTAAATTCATTGACAATGCTTTAGAGGATGACCGGTAAGACTACTTCCAAAGATAAAATCTCCAAAGATTTTCTTGTAATAAGAACAGTTGACCAATTAAAACTTTTTCCCCTTGAAATTTTTTATATTATATTCAAGAAAGAAAATCCAAATATTGGCAAATGAATGTACTTGTTTGATTTAACATACTTAGCTAAATGGGAAAAATTAATGCCATTTATCCTAGTAAAATATTTTGTGCGCTTTTTTTCAAGTTTGGTATAATTTGCAAGAGAATCCGTAGGGCAATGGTAATAAACTAAATAATTGCAACCATTGATAAATAATTAAGCATTTTATCATTACAATTATATTTGCAAGGAACCTAGCCTATAATATGTTAAATGTCAGAGTGGTTCTTTATATACTGATGATTATTGACAGGCACTTAATATTATCATAAAATTCAATCCAAACCACACTTATCAGTCATTCTTCATCATATTTCACAAGTTATCACAAGTTTCACAAGTTGTCTCTTATATTCTCCAAAGTTCCACAATCGTAATTCAAATAAAACACAATTTAATTCATGCAACCACACCCGGGCATGAACGCGCCATCTGTCCTAACAATACATTGTCAGAGATTATGCAACTTCCTTCTTTATTCACGATGTATAGATTTAATGTTCTCTTAAAACATTTCCAACTCTTTTTTTCAACATTCCAAACATGTCCTCTTCTTTCTTTATGAGGTTTTAGTCCCTTGGAAAACTGAGAGAGTTTACATGAGACCATAAGACATTATTTATATTGTTTTGATCCATTTTATTGTTTTTATTTTATATTCAGTTTATTTACATTGTTTAGTTTAGATTATTACCACAAAACATTAACCATATTGTTTTATTTTCAAAAGTACATAAAATATTTAAAAGTTTCAAACAGTTTCAACAGCATAAAATAGTTTCGAAAGGATATAAATAGCCTTAGCAACAAGTATCGGAGAATAATCTCGGTAGATATGTAGCTTCAAAAGTACAGATCTTTACAAAATAGCCTTGATCTTAACGCGAAATCACAAAGCAAGTTTTTTACACTAAATTGGAAATATAAACTAAATAAAAATCACCTCTACGATTCTATTACTATATACAATTCAGTCCTGTTCCTGTATTGTCAATTTTAGTAATGAAAAGACCCAGACGAAAGATCAACTGAGAAAAACTAAAAAATTCCCTTTTCTCAAAAAAAGCATTGTGATAGGTCTTGAATTGCTACGCAACAGCGCTGTTATCGGAGGCACAATTATCATGATGGATCGGCATCTGCCTTAGTCGAAGTTCAAATAATTTGCCAAGTGGAACTGGTCTATAAGCTATATTTTTAAAGTAATGTTTGGTTCAATGTTTGTTTTTAAGCCGAATCTTTCTTTTTTAGGTTAATGGAAAATGCAATCAAGTTCAGCCAACTGATGCGTGATTCTTTGATAGGCATCGAAGACACAACTATGAGACGAATCAACCAAGCTATCAAATACAGTGGACAGCACTTGAACATCCCTTCTTACAAACTGAATATATTTCAGTTCTATTGCTTAGATGTAGCATTATTTTTCCTAGTCCTAATTTTATGCTCCGCAAAACTTTCCCTTACTTTATTTAAGAGAAGTTATCGATATTGGAGAATATTACCTGTAATCAAAGAAAAAGGTGAATGAGAAACCTTGCAATATATTTTGGAAATGTGAAAATCCCGGTTCGTGCTATTAGCAGAGGATATCCCAGTTTTTGAACCAGTGATGTAGAATATTATAATGCCTGCAATTTTGTGTTTTGAACTTCATCCGTACCTGCGACATTTTACCCTGCAGGAAACATGTACCTCACCGTTTTACCAAAATTATTCTAGATAGAATACTAGAAGAATGTTACTTTACCTTGAAATGCATCTGAGAGATATGAAGACAATCCTAAACAAAATCGTGTTCACTGTTGATCTGTGTTTTGTTCAGTCTTCTTCGGAGACTTTCCGATCATTTAATGAAAAGCTATCAAAGATCAGGTGCCACCCTTCCTGACTGCAGCTACTGTACTGGGTCCTACCCAAAACAGTTAGAATTTAATCCTTTCATATATATATATATATATATATATATATATATATATATATATATATATATATATATATATATATATATATATATATATATATATATATATATATATATATATATATATATATACATATATATATATATATATATATATATATATATATATATATATATATATATATATATATATATATATATATATATATATATATATATATATATATATATATTGTATTCAGATGAAGCCTTTGTATCTACAAAGACCCTTTTAGGGTTTACTTCTGGAGAAATGCTGTATTTGAACAACTAGGAAAAATGGCAGGGTAGGAAAAGCCAATTTGTGGACCCAGTGTTAAAATGATAAAGTATATTCTCAAATAAACATCTTGGCATATTCCTGTATTTTTCCAGAACACAGAAACCACTATAATTCTAGTGGGTGACGGATGCATGAGATCTAGGCCAATGGTTCAGGCATACACATAGGAGGGCTTACGGGCTCGTTCCCTTTGACATCTCGAACTGTTCCTATTCTATATAATTCTGTTTTTATATATCTAGAGTTATTGAATCCCCCACCAAAAAAAAAGTGACTCAGGCCAATAGTAACTCAGGCACTGAAACTTACAAAGGGTTCAAGAAATGCGAATTTACTCCAAGAAACTCACCTCGATGCATGTATGTATGTTAAAAAGACTCATTGTTCTAGTTCAAGTGAAATTTTGTATTATCTTCGTTCTGTTATCATTTTGTCAGTTTTCTTTCTTTTTTTCTATTTCACTTGCAGTATCTGTTTTATTTGCAGATATTTGGATCAAGAAATTTTGACACCGTTATTCTAAAGAATTTATGTGATTATTCCATAATAAATATCGTTTGTACATTTATGTGCTTTAAGTAAGAAAAGATAGATTCGGTTTGTACATCCAAGGAAATTGACTTGTTATCAATACCACAGGTTCTTAACCAAGGATTTAAAAACTACAAAACGAAAAGGGTTGCTAAAAGAGAGAAAGAAAGGGAGAAGGAAAGAGAGAGATAAAGAGAGCGAAAAAATGGGAAGAGAGACAGAGAGAGTTGAAGATCCGCTGAAGTTGTGGAGTCACTATTTGATCCAATCTTGTAGATATGCATTGCAAACACTCAGATGCAATAATTTTATTTCGCTTTAAGTTACAGCTTTACTTTTCTATTGGAAAAGCTGCATTCTTAAAAAAATCAATTTTTATTTGTTTTAAGGATAAAAAAAATATAAAGAATAAACCTTACAGAAAGATCTTTGTCTAACTTCAGCGGAGAAACTAAAGAAATCAATATTATAACCTATTCTACGCTGTTCTTCTCTTAAAATTTTATCAACAACATTTCTAAGTCTTCACAGCCACCAAAGTAGGAAAAAACTCATTTCCTACACTATCAACATATGAGCCTTATTACTTTTCAATCCTTTTAGCGCTGTCTCTAATTATTCCTCGCAGAATAAATCTTCCTTCATTTTCAATGTGTCAAGAACTTTTTCATCCTTTGTTCTATCATCTGCTGTAATTTTATCCTGGTTCAGCTCATTCTCAAATGCTTTAATCATCTCTCTTTAACTCTTTCCTTATCACTAATTGCACTCTGTTCCACTGAGACAAGTTCAGATTGACTATTCCCTCTCAGTTTTTGACATGCCAATACAAAATTTTATTATTATGGTGTCTGGTTGCATTTCTAGATTTACAGCTGTTTTATCCCTGGCCTTCAATTCAGACCTCCTTATTTCATAGTTTAACGATTTCTATACTTTCCTCATATTCTTCTTATTTTTATATGATCTATCACTCAAACACTTCTTTTACGGGCCTCTCCTCTTCTCTACTAAACTTAAAGCATTTTTATTAAAAATCGTACCTATATTTCTAACTTTTTTTTTCCCTAAGACACTATCTGCTACTTCACAAATTATTTTCCTAAAATTATTCAACCCATCTTCTACACTGCCCAATTTTAGACTCTTTAATTTAACATTCAACTGCTCCTGGAAAGTTTCTCTCGAATTCTCATCCTGGAGTCTACCAACGTCATAACTTCCAAGAAGATAGTTACCATTCCTAAATTATTATTTTTAGATTAACCCTAGACACTACTAGATGGCTGTATTTACTTTTAACATCATTGACACCTATCCTAAACGCCCAGGTAGCTTGTATCGATTTTCCCATATCTCTGTTTAAAATAATATGATCAATAAGGTTGGCCATCTTACCATCATGTGAGTACCATGTTGACTTATGGACCATTTTATGACCAAATACTGTATTGTTTACAAACAGATAATAATATATACAAAATTGCTGCCATCTATAACGGTCATTTTTTTCTTTCCCTACACCAATTTTACCTAGGCTAGGATACCATATACCTCTATTTCCACCAACTTGGGCACTAACATCCCTAAATAAAGTACCACAGTTCTACATAGGATCCTGTGTATTTTTTCCCTGTAGTTGTAAGCGAAATTCATCTAAATCACTATTATCCCCATCAGTCGGTTCTATGGGGTAGGTTCTTTTGTCCTTATTTTTTCCTCAATCTTTTGGGGAAAGTTCTGTGGGCCAACGTTAGTGGACTTGCTCCTCCCTTTTTTAGGAATAATTTTATTACTTTATAATAGTTTATATGCTTACTGGTTACAAATCCAAGCTAAACATTGAAATATAAACATCCAAATCAAAACGAACAAAGCAGATATTTAACAAAGAGTAATTATTTCACACCTTTCTAAACATAAAGAGTATACTATGAGTAATATCCATAGTTTATGACGCTTACTCCTGGGACTGTGTGGTTAAAGTCAAGACGCAGAATATCGCTAAATCTAAAAACGCTTCTTTATTAATAGTTACTGTAGCACAGTGGCTATAAGACTCCTATATAAAAGTTTCTGTCACTCTGTAGTAACAAAGTTGTATATACTTCAAATTCGTGGGTTATCTCATTTTTGTTGCATCGTAATCTGCTCAATGCCGCATATGATTGACCTTTCGCAATAAGTACCTTATCCAGATTTATAAGCGATGTGAAAAAAATATTATTAAGTTGGTCAAAATATATATTGTCAAGATTATAGAACGTACCATCATGGTTGTTGCTGTAACTGCAATCTAGTAAGGAACGAACCACGGCCCATAGTAACCAGAATTAAAAACACTTTTAAAAAAATTGGCAAGTAGAAAAACTACCATTTCTTCTTGATTCAGGAATTGTAAATTTTATCTAACTTAGTCTTAAAAGCAAAATGTTAGTTTGAAAACAAATTACAGGAAATCCAGAAAAATAGACTGAAATCATTAAAAAAATGGCCTGGGATGGAAACAAAAAGGAGACCATTAAAATTGCCATGATCGAATGCCCTGTTCAGGAAACTTACAGCTCCCTAGCTTGAACAACGGGGAAAATCCCTTTTTTGCGTGGGTAGCACTGATGTGTCCTCTTTTTTTCTTTTTTCTTCCTCTGCTAATGGAGCACTGAAACATCATAAAGAGCCGTTTAGGGGTTAATTTTAAAGGGAACTGCTATATGTTAGAAATGTTAGAAGAAAATATAGACGGTTACAAGACATGCGGTTACAATGTAGGCGGCTACAAGACTTGTGACAACGAAGATTAGAACGAATCGAAAACGAAATTGAAGAACAAAGAATTATGCGGTTAAAAGATATGCGACAGCAAGAATCACAACAAATCAAAAACGAAAGTGAAGAACGTAGGAATGAGCGGTTAGAAGTTATGCAACAGAGACAATCGAAACCAATAAAAAAACAAAAGTGATACCTTATGACTTGAAACTAAAGAATAACATGATGATTATGCTAACGCGTAATTAGAGAATTAAATAGATATAAGCCTGGCATAAAAGTGAAGAACAAGAAATATACGACTGTAAGACGTCCGGCAACGAGGATCAGACCGAATAAAAAAAAGTAATTGAAGAACAAGGAAATATGCGGTTAGACCAAAACGTGTCAAAAATGAAAATGAAGAACAAAGAATTGTGCGGTTAGAAGACAAGCGACAGCAAGCATCAGAACGTGTCAAAAATGAAAGTGAAGAACAAAGAATTGTACAGTTAGAAGCCAAGCAAAAGTGAGTATAAAAACCTGTCGAAAATGAAAGCAAAGAACAGAGAATTGTGCGGCTAGAAGACAAGCAACAGCAAAAATAAGAACGAGTCAAAAATGAAAGTGAAGAAGAAAGAAATATTAGGCTAGAGGAACAACACTATCGCAATCGTCCACGCCAACCAACTGTGCCACAAAATCCAGTACCTATAAAGATGCCGTAAACCACGCAAGTGCTAATTAAAAGCAAATGGGACCCTTCAACGTTGTTTTTATTCGCTGTGGAGCCCTCCATTTTCCCAAGCTCAGAGTAGCAAACGAAGGCGATTCAGTTGGAGATTGCTGCTTGTTCGGTCGTATTGCATTACCACCTCCAAAATTTCCGAATGAATTTCTTTTTTTTAGGACGCCACTTACTCTCTAAAGAGTTCCACACACGAATCCGAAACTTGAACTCATATTTTGCTTTAGCTTCATACAAGTAAAAAATGAACAAAAAAAACCATCAATAGTCGTTATTCAGCCACAAAGTAGCTGGATAAACTTAACACAAAATCAACTTATCGGCACATCCATCCCGAACCCCTGAAAGTGAAATGTAATGTACTTATTAAACCCCGATGAAGCTGTTGAAGAACGCCTTACACATCCTCTAAATTATGGGCCTCTCGTAAACTAATGGATCTCTTGGAAGAAGTATTGCGAGACAGAAACATGATGATGTCCATCAAAGTGCCACCGTTTCGGTGTCAAATTGATCAAAGCTTCTGAATTGGATAATTTCACAGTTATAAATATTGACGAAGACAACACTGCCTTTCCATATCAAACAAATACAACTTAAAAATAATAGGGAAATTTTTTCTAAGACAGTGCAATTTAAATCGGTGAATATTTCGGCCCTATGTCCAAGGGCCGTCTTCAGCACAACATTAAAGAAAAAAAATATATATAAACAACTCACATTAAAATACGAAATTTAAAACTAAAACTGCTTTTAAAAAAGCAGTCTAACAAAACTGCAAACTGCATCTAACAAAATATTTTATTAAACCAATTGACAATAGTATTGAACCCGTTACAAAAAGGCCTTTAAGACTAGCTGCTAAAAAAGCAAGATTAGCTTTGAAAACTTGCAGTTAATAATTTCATTTTATTCCGTTTGAATGACTTCATCCTCTCTCATCATTTTATTTATCAGTCCTGGTTGAACTTCGTTGAAGTAAGGATACTGGGGCTGTTTTAAAAGTTTTTTTTTTAAAAGCAGTTTTAGTTTTAAAT
The DNA here is from genome assembly GCA_027921565.1 of Artemia sinica. Taxonomy (NCBI): domain Eukaryota; kingdom Metazoa; phylum Arthropoda; class Branchiopoda; order Anostraca; family Artemiidae; genus Artemia; species Artemia sinica. The sequence continues at coordinate 28,604,127 of CM051269.1, forward strand.
TTCGTATTTTAATGTAAGTTGTTTATATATATTTTTTTTTCTTTAATGTTGTGCTGAAGACGGCCCTTGGACATAGGGCCGAAATATTCACCGATTTAAATTGCACTGTCTTAGAAAAAATTTCCCTATTGTTTTTAAGTTGTGTTTGTTTGGAATCTCACAGTTGAGATGATTCTAGTTAAATGGGGCTATGGCGATTTTTTTTTACAAAAACATAATAAGTTATGAATTGAAAATAAAATCCACTTGGGCCAAGGCATTAACTTTTGTTTTACCTACATAGTCAATGGCAGTTTCTGCACTCGATACATTTTTTTTTCAGTTTTACCAAATATTCTTTTTATTCTGTCACTACTTTTCTTAAAGAATATCTAGAGCTCGTTACTAAGCAGACCGATAAACGTAAAAGCATAAAATTTAGGTTTTAATGAAGAGAGATCACAATGGAGCATTACAAAAAGTAATGAAAGTCACACTTTAGCGTCCCGACTTGCTTTTTCTTTTGCTTTTTGTTTTGCCTTTTCATATAAGGGTACAAGTTGACCTTCCTTCGCCAGCATATTCAACAGCTCCACAATGAAAGGCAAATAATTATGTTTCCTTCGGATATTTTCAATCCTTTGATTTTTCCGTTTCATTTGTTCCTCTTCAATGAGAGCTTGAAGATGAGCAATTTGAGCTTGTTGAGCTTCTGTTGCTTTTCCTGACGACTAAAACAGAAGGAACACTTCAAAATTTAAAATCCCAAATGCACAAAAGCATTGGCTTTCAATTGGGCTATTAGGGGACCGAATTAACATTGCTTAATTTTTATATTATATTTTATATTTCTTATATTTTTTCGCCCCCTTTTTTTTATTATATTATTTCAGTATTATTATATTATATTATTTCGCTGGTGAGTTTTTATATTATTTCGCTCTTCGAACCCACTGTAGGCCTATTCATACCTAAAAACCGTCATTTTTTTTAAGATTTTTCTAATGGTAATTTAAAAACCAATAAATTCTTAGGGTAGTACAACATTTTCGACAATGTTAACAGTAAAAAGGAAAAAGGTAAAATAATGAGTTAAATTTCACAAGGTATTTCGTCCTTAAAATTCAAACATTAGCAATCCGTTGATTCCCTAAGATAACTACACCTTCGAAAAAGAACTGCGCCTTGTTTGGTACCAAATGTTTTTGGTTTAATTTTTGTTGGTTTTCTAACAATGTTAGAAAACCACCATTACTGCCGAAAATTGTATAAGTGCATATAGAGATCTTTTTCATTAAAACTTTAATTTCCAATTTTCTCCTAATTTTTAAAGATAATAGGATTGTTGAAATTACCACTTGGCAAATTCAAACAGTCAGATTTCATTGTCACTGTTCTTGGTACTTTAAACTGTTGAAAATTTGAAATTCTGAAAATTTCATTTACATTGGTCTTGGTACTTTAAAACTGTATTTTGAAAATTTGAAATTGTGAGAATTTCATTTTCACTGTTCTTGGTACTTTAAACCTTCCCATATTGTTCTCGAAGTTTTTGTGGTGAATCAATTTAATGAGTTTTTAGTGAATCACTTTAATTAGTAGATTATTTTGTGACGAATTAATTCAATGGATGACGAAGCAAAGAATAGGGGCAGGTTTTTGATTAGAACCTTGGAAACGCTTGAAATGACTCTGGTATTATGTTATCAAGACTTCACACAAGAACTACAGGGAAACCTAAACGCAGGGGGGGGGGGGGGGGTAATTAACATGGTTTATTCGAAATTAATAGCTACAGATTTGGCAATCCAAAGCTAATTGTATTTAAAAATAACTGATGAAAAATCGATTGATAAATCAATTCAATAAAATGCTTAAGGACATTCTCCTAATACATTGCAATAAATAAACACAAAGAAAACTGTACATGTTTTCTTACCATATGATTTCGCACAAAACCAGTATCTTCTATTTGAATTTTCTTTTATGAACTTAACCAATTTGACATCTGAGCAGATTAGTCCTATTTGTATAAGACTTTGACTAAGTGAGACGATGACCATTGCTTCAAATACCAAAACTTTTGACATTTTCTTTTATGAACTTAATCAATTTGACATCTGAACAGATTAGTACTATTCCTATAAGACTTTGACTAAGCGAGACGATGACCATTGCTTCAAATACCAAAATTTTGGTATTTGAAATATTTGAAAAAAATATTTGACATTTTTGACACGTGTTTTATACCAAGCGGATTAATTAGACAATACAATCATGTCCAATAAAGAACCCTTGTTGTTAAGACCTAAAGCTTGTTTTTGCACAATAGCAATTAAAAAAAAAATGGTAGCAATTATACATTTAAGTAACAAGCTAATTTAACTAATTAACAAGCTAAAAAAACTAATTTATAATTTTCATGATTGGCCTAGCTTATGAAAACCATCTTCCATATTTAAATGAAAACGAATGTATGTAAGTGTCTACTAAATGCATTACTAACCTGTTCATCCGACCACCAAGAACCTTTAAGAAATTATTGAGTACACCCCTTCCGAGATTTTAGGTATAATCACCCCCCCCCCAAAAAAAAACACCTCTTAATGTTTCGAAACTTTCAAGCAACAGCGTTCGACATTCCGAATACTTTTAAATTTAAAATACGATAGTTATTTTTACCAATGGGAGAGGTTCTTGTTTTCACCAATATAAATTGAGAGCTTCACTTTTCAATTTTAGGACGTTTGATACAATTTTCCATCGATCCTCTTTTTGCTCTTCACTTTTTAATTTCACAGATTAATTTAAAGTTTTAACGTAGTTTAATTTCAACGAAAAAAATATATGGTATGTCCGAAAACACTAGAATAAACAAATAAATAGTATTAAAATAGATCTTGATGTGTTTTTTTTTTAATTTTTGTGTCCTTGAATTTCCATTCATTGAGCAACGCGCGACGGGCATGCTAGTCCTAAATATATTGGAATGCAATTTAAATTTTAAGTTTAAAGAATAGAAAACTTAATTGGACTTAAAACTCAACTTAACTCTAAAGCTGAAAAACTTAACCAGACTATTAAGTTTTAAACCAGGCCGAAAAATGATTCTGGTTTATTTGCTTCTTCTAAATATTTAAGACCGCTATTAATTCATGAAGTTTATTTTAAAATCCCCCACCCTCCTGTTCACCTTCTTGGGCAAATGGATCTAGAAATTTGTGGGATTGGTCAATTCTCTACGAACCTAAAACTTGTCACACTGGCAGTGTTGCTTTGTCTTTTTTTCTTAGCTCTTACCTCAATATCATTTTTGATTACTACTATCTCTTTTTGATAATGAAGAATCTTGTCCGTAATAATAGCCATTAAATTGAATCCAATTTCACCAGCTTTATACCTGGAATAAGAGATAACTGACAATCTACTAATGCAAAAGAAGCAGCTATTCAATGGAAATAGCAGTTGGAGGGCTAGTTATCAGGTCAAATTGTTTTTCTTATACTTTTCCCCGATATAATTGGTAATGTCGGTATTTCCCTGACAATTTCTTATTTGAAAACAATCACATGATATTAAACAACGAGCAGTAAATCTCCAAAGAGACAAAAACCTAACCCGAAACGTCTGTATGTATCCAGCAATCATAAAATGAAAAGCTAGGTTGTCCCCGAATTTCCCAAGGAGTTGGCAAACCTGCTCATAAGTACTTGATGGGTTGAAGTGCGTTCTGATGCCTGGTAAGTCATCTGATTGCTGCGGAAGATGAGAGAATAGATACGTTTCTTGTTTCCTAATCTCACTTTACCGAAGTTCATTTTCATAGATAATATTTTTGATCAAACAAAGTGGGTAAGTTCAAGAACTTAAAGATCCTTTCATAGTTGCTGTGGCGAGGTCCCAGCATTATTTTAGTAGCACGCTTTTGAAATTCTTCTATTTCTGCCGAGAAATAAGCAGTGTTTTAAGTTGGAAGATCCATGACGGAACAGCAATACTCAAGGTTAAGCCAGATATGGTCTTCTGCGCAAAAAGAATTGACGTATATCTGCAGCCTGAAGGCAAGCGACTATTCCTCATTATAGAGATTGCATAGTCAAAAAGTTCCATTGAAAGGTGACGAACTTTATATGTAGTTTGGTCAGGGTGTCCCGTTTTGTCTCATAGCTTGGGGCGCCAGTTGAAACTTCCAGGAATTTTTTTTTTTGGGGGGGGGGTAAGGAGACTTTGAATTAGAGTTTGGGAGAAGAGGGTGAAACATTTTCCTCTGGTCCTCACAAAGGAGTATAAGCTAGGGTTTTTCTTTTATTTTTCATGCCTATCATCCAACATGCTCTTTAGCCAGTTACCTAACAAAGGTAGTCGAATTGCAAGGATTAAGTATCAACTATATTTAATTTACAGACCATTCAACTGTCAAATTTTGACCAATGACAACACAGAAGAGGATTATCTCAGTTACTTTAATTAATAAGGTATGTTCAATGATGTACATTTTATAGGAGAACTTGAAAAAGTAATAACATGCTTGGGTTTTACACTGCTATCAACAATCCGTTGTCCGTCAAATGAGCATTTTCTTTTTAAGCATTCAAGCTTGAGCAAAAATCATTTTGCCATTACAAGCTCCATTCTCAAAGTATTTCTTTCAATGGGATGAGGGGATACAATACATTTTGAAAAAAGACTTCTAAATATATTGAGAAATAAATAAGATACGTACCAACTGAAACACTTGATAGAATAACGTGTGATAGGAAGTATTTCACCCTTTTATTGAAACATCAAAAGAGGATTATACCCTATTACAATCAACAGAGACTGAGAGGGCAGTAGCCCTTTCTCAAATATATGATGATTTTTGTCCATTTTACGTTTTATTTGCTCTTTAACTGAAATCTTTAATCTTTGTCTATGTCTTTAATTTGAGAGAGCAGGTATATAAATATGAGTTTGAAAAAAATGTGTCAGAGAACTTCTTTTGAATTGCCAAAACCAATCTCTGATGACGTCTACTTGATAGCATAAGGTGATTACTTATTACATTATGCATGTTTTCTTTTATATCTAATTGTATTTTTATTAAATAATAGAACACTGGCTTGTATGAAGTGTTCTATAATTTATACATAACATTTACTAGATATTTTCACTTCTTAATCCCGACCTGACCTTTTGGTGGCTGTTTTGAAACTTGATGTTGGTTTTGGTTGATTTTCCTTCATCCTGGGGAATTATCTGAGGGTTCACCCTCAGTTAAACCCATGTTGATTACGGTATCAGTAAACAGAAAAACAACAGAAAGGATAAGTAGATTATTACGTAAAAACGGCAGTACAAAAAAGGAGAAAACAATAAGTTGCCAAATTCTTTAACAAACCACTGTTGAAAGAACAAATTCAACGACTTTTAGAAAAGACTCGTTTAGCTGACGAAGGTTGAATGCATTTTCAATACATTTCATCGCATACTGAACCTTAATGTCCCGTGCGCCATCAGGTCATCTAACGCCAATACAGTAGTAAATATTCAGGCAGTCGATGTGCGGAGTATAATATAGATAAAAATGTTCCAAACGATAACTAATCTCCGTCAATTTCTGCCAAGAAAAAAAAACTTTTTGCTCCACCACCTTTTACCTCTCATCAAAAATAATTATCATCTTCATAATATAACGATATTCAAATTCCTTTTACTCCCTTCGTAAGGCCAGGTTCTAATCCAATAACGGCGAGTCATATTGTATGGAATAACATGCCCGAATGAACTCGAATGTGCCACCCGTTTAACTTATTTAAAAATAAGTTCAAATATTTTTGGCTTCTTAGGCATGTTTTCTTTTCTTTGTCTTTTTGGGAGGGGGGGGGGGGTAGGATTGATTGGAGCCTAATTAATCTATTTAACTATTTTGGTCTATTAAAAGTCTTTTTTTTTTGGGGAGGGGGGTGAGTAAGGTCATAATCTTTATAATCCTCTTTTTTCTTTTGGATTTATAGCTTAAATAACTGGTATATCTTTCCCCTCCTTTACGCACCTAGGAGCCTTTGGAGATTAGTACCGTGCATACATTGCATGTGTAACCAATTATGAATAAATCTTATTTTATCTTCTTATCTAAGTCACTGACCTAGACAAGAATGAGATGACAATTTGAACTCAAAAAGGAGCAAGCAAAGCTACTTAATTATCTAAAAGGAGATTTACATACAATGTGAAGTACTAGATATATTGGGGTTGGAGCAGTGGCGTCAAATCACGAAAATTTAAGGATGAAGCAAAATACATTTTTCAATATGTAAGGGGGGGGGGGCAAAATTACCTTCTTTCAGTTTGTTTTAATTAACACAGCAAAAAGGCATTTTCCCTAAAATATCCCCAAAAAAGTATTTTACGAAAACTAGTGGGAGACCAGCAACACTGCCCCCACCCCCACAAAATTGAGGCTACTGGGTTGGAGTTTAATTTACTTTTGAATTTTGCCTTCGATAATCCCTCGAGCAAACGAAGTCCATTCAGTACCAGTTGGAATAGCACCATGGTCGATAGGTCCCGGTTTAAGGCCATCTAACTCATACAATCTTCCGTCAATTGGAACAAAACTGATAAAATGATACATCTCATCTTCTTCTTTCGCCGCTTTGCTTTCAAATTCAAAAAGTGTTTGCCTGGAATTAGATAAAATTAATTGTTTTTATATATATATATATATATATATATATATATATATATATATATATATATATATATATATATATATATATATATATATATATATATATATATATATATATATTATATATATATATATATATATCTGAAGTTGGCATTTGACGTGAGGAATTTTTAAGAATGGATGCAGCCATCGCCAAGGAAAAAATTAAATTATTGGTCACCGGGGTAGGTGGGGTGGTGGTCGATTCTTTTTGTCCTCGTTTTCAAAATTTTCAAGAGCAGACATATCTTAACAAATACAACACTACAACAGTTTTTGAACGATAACCGGTATTCCGTTATAAGAAAAACAAAATACATTATTATAATTAACAAATAATCTTGTTTAACCGTACTATTTTAGAAAGTTTTGTCTTCAGGGAAAGGGGAGATCTTTAACACAACGTTGCTTACTAGGTTACAGCGGTTACTCCTTCCTCGGGAAAATCCTACCAAATGTTTCCAAATAATCTTTGAAACGTGTCCGCCACCCCGAATTCATTATTGTGACGGTGCCACAGCTTCATAGTGTTTAACTATTTCTAAAGTTCCATTGAAGTAGCAGGAGGCCAGAAAACTACACGTCCAGCCCATCATATAAAAATATCAATGTGAGAGAAAAATGGAGGAGGGGGAGAAATTACACAGATAGAGAGAGAGAAAGGAAAGATTCTGGAATTGTAAATGAGGACAGAATTGAGAAACAGGGCAAAATGCAAACTAAGTAAGTTACAGCAACCCTTACTACACAAAAAAAATCTACCTCTCACCCTGAAACAAATTTCCACTACGCACGTGCCTGGTGTTGGATACATGTTTTTTTTTTATAAAATGAACACCGTCGTCTATTTTTAGAGAATAAAAAAAACTGAAGTATATAAAGTTAAATACTATTTTAAAGCCGTTAGTTTAAAAAAAATGAACTTTTAAATTTTGTAATAAGAGTTACATTAAAAAATAATAATAATAATAAAACAAAAAATTTAATGATTAATTAGGCATTGTAGAAGACACAGATAACGCTGAAATCTTGCGTTACTTAACTCCTAAAAAGCATAAAATCAAGATGGTTGTGACAGGATTGTCGTCATCCACAAAGAAGAAGCAATTCGCTATAAATATTGTCAAAAAATCAGCATGTCTTCAAACAGGGACTTGCTGGAAGCCCAAGCAATGATGCACTTGCATAATAAGCGGAGATGTGATACAATTTTCTTGCAGTTTATAAACTAGCAGCAAAGCTTTTTGGAAGACAGGCATAAAAAAAATTGTAGCCTACATCCTTTTGTGAGGACCAGAGAAAAATTATTGCACCACTAAATTCTGAGTTGCCGAGCCCCAACCCCTCAACACAAAACTCGAAGTTGCAATACAGTCCCTGAAAGTTTCGAAACAAACCCTCCAACAAAGCGATAAAGTAGGGTACACTAACCAAAGATCGAAATGCCCATTCAAGAAGAGGAAAGACCCCCTCCTCCTTTGACTGAATTCTTTATCTATCTAATTCTGCACACTTAAAATAGTCTATTAACGGTTTTTTTTTTCTCAAAATGCAACATCTGCCCGAAAAGAAATACATATACTCAATATTTTGCCTTTTACCGACGAAAAAAAAAAAAAAAAAAAACAATCGTCGGGCTCAAGCTCGTGATCCCAAGATTGGGAGGCTAGTACTTTTCTATCTGATCTAGGCGAGTTTGTTAATAGGTTTTACACCTTTGATTTTAATGCATAAAATCGAACGATTTTTTATAAAGAATGTTCCCTAGAGTTAAAGACGCTTACTAATTATAAAGAGTAAAATGAAACTTGATCGTGGAATCGTTTTGAAGGTTAGGAAAACTGTCTCGATTCCCCATTCTGATTAATCACTCCTTCGCCATTTACATATCTACTTCTTTTCGTATCTTTTCAATACGAACAGCCACTTTAACGATCCACAGCCAATTTTCAAATGCAAATTAGCCCTCGTGCTATCTTTATTCGAGCCGGCCTTACACACCCAGAGTTGTTGTTTGGAGGAGATACATCGAGCCGTCACGGAGGGTCCTTCCATGAAAACCATAGCTAAACTGTTTACCCTGTTTTATCACAATCCGTATTTTTGCGGAAAAGCGATGTGATTCTGCAGAATGAGAGCAACTTTTGGGAAAGATTGACCAGGAAATGTAGATTGACTTCACGTCAAAATATTTCAAAGTATGAGAGGGAACGCATTCGGAAGGGTAAAATATGCTTTGTAAGAGGTAGGCAAAAAAAAGTTTTAGATGACAAAAACTTGAAATGGTAGTTCTTCTTCTTCTTCGTAGTTGCAACCGATATCCAAGTATTTCTTCTTCTTCTTCCAAGTATTTGATTTTAGATTTTATTTTGCTATTTGTTTGCTTGTAATTCCTCCCTCATTTGAAGCGCATTTTAACAAACCCTATGTAATTTTCTCGGAAAAGATAGTGCGTGTCTCGCACTTAAGTTTATCAGAGAAATGCAGTGTGTGAGAATGTAGGGTTAGTTGAGAGAATTTAAAACATTGCTAGACGTTTATAAAAATGAAACAAAATTAAGAGTAGGCTTACCTGGCAAACGAGTTGTGAACTTTTCTTATAGTTTCTGAGTTACTTAAAGCTAATCCTTTCATGTTAGCGTCAAAACCAGAGCAGAAATCTTTAAATTCTGTCAGTGTTGTCCCCATTTTTACTTCTGGGTTCCGCGTATTAAGCAGAACTGATACAATAGCTTGCGTTGCACAAGCATTATTTATAACCTAGAAGAATTTATCGTTTTAATAAGCAAGATAAGACTTATTTAGTAAAGTGAATCTATCACCTACCCTGAAGGGCCCAAATTAAATTAAGACCTAAAAACACGGAAAGAACAATCAAAACTAAAATAGATATGGCAAGTCATATAAGACAAAACGATACACCACAAAGATCATACAGATACAGAAAAAGCAATTAAAAAAAGGCCACAGAGTTAAGAGGAGAACAATTAAATGTGGAAACGTCAAGTATGATAAAAACTACATGGCGTGAAAAAGGAGCAAAGATTAAAAAAAACAAGCTAAAAAATAAGTAGCAATATTAGAATAGACAATCAATGAAGAAGACGAAAGAAGAAAGAACTCAATTTATTTCCAGAAAACTATCAACACTTATTAAGGTGCTCTATGATAAATGGGAGGAAATTCCTTCGAAACATCTCAGCAGCAGAATGGATCAGTGAGTAATTTGGGACAACTTAGGAGTCTAAACGGAAGATACAGGGCCTGGTGGGGTTTTGGAACTCTGGTGGGATTAAGAGAATTTTCTTCGTACGGGGGAAGGAAATTACAAATTCAGCAAATTATAAGCAAATACTATTCCCCCCTGAAAGTATGGCAGGAGGTACTCCTAAAAGTATCAAATACTCCTAACAAGTATTAAAGATTTTATAGATAGTAGTTCTGTGGCAACAAATTCAAAGTTAAAGTTTCTTTTACTACTACTACTAACAACTCATCGCAGCACCAAGCCGCCTGAGGCCAACACAGCTACGCACGCTCCTCCTCCACCCCAATCTATTCAAAGCCTCCCTTTTACACCCCGCCCACGAAGTTCCCATTTCCTTTAAATCTTTCTTTATGACGTCCTCCCACCCCAGACGGGGACGACCTGCTTTCCGTTTAGCCCTAGATGGTTGGCCGAAAAGAACAATCTTTGGCAATCTGTCATCCTTCATCCGCACAACATGCCCTAACCACCTCAACCTTTCTTTCATTATAGACCTAGAAAGCGGTATTGAACCACATTTATCGTATAGCCTATTGTTTGAAATACGGTCAGTCAGCCGGGTACCCAGAACAAAAACTCATATAAAGTTTCTTTTATATGAGTAAATATATATCATAGCAAGGTATTTACGAAGCAATTTTCAAGGAGGAAGAAAGGATTTGATTAGAGAAAAAAACAGCAATATTTAAAAGCAAATTATGGAAAATATTATGGAAACTGAGAGATTTTAAAGGGACATGAGAGTGATTTCTTAGAGCGTGCCCAATCCTCATTATTTTTGCAAATTATTATGAACTTCTTACTAAAAGACAGCATGGAAGAAACATTCCTAATTCGGAAAAAATATTGGCTGATTCAGTGAACAGAAAATTTCGACCATGAAAGCAATCTTTAGGGTGCGTCTTCAGCTCACATTTGATCAGCAGTGCATCTATACTATCTCGCACCCACTTTAGTAAACAGTGCACATGCCTCCTCTCTGGTCCCCTTGGTGCTCTTCGTATTTAATCTCTTTGGCACCAGCGCTCTGTCCCCGACCTACTTCAGTCGAGATAGCAGTATGACTGTAAAATCAAAACAGACTAAGCGCACATTTCGCAAATTGTGTTCGATTTTACCGCGATGAGCTTAAAATGAAAAATATGTACACATTAACTATGTGTTTTACAAATAACGTCTGATTTTCACTAAAAATTATATTAAAGGGATTCTGTGCTTACTGATTGCATATTCAACATCGAAACGCGTAAGCACATATTTAGTAAATATACAGTTGACATATTTGCATAGACAATACACAGCTGACATTTCACAAGTTGATTAATCAATTATGAAAGGATTTTCAATCCCAATGATTGGAGAGGTCGGTCTCCTCTGACATCCCAAGCCCTATACATGCATACAAACATAAAATTATATATAAAAATTATTGCATAAATTATAAAACAACTTATAACGATTTACGTAACGGTCAAAAATTAAAGAATATTAAGTAGATATTTCAGAAACAGTGTTTTATTTCCATCAAACCTGTTATCTAAGGGTTTCTGAGCTTCTTGATTAGAAATCTAAGGTCAAGACAGCAATAAAGAAGTCTAACAAGTCATATAAAATTCGCATTTTACAAATAGTGTTTGATTTCAACCAAAATGAGTACTTAAGAATTTTTGAGCCAATGGTAAATCTAAAGACACTATCAGAACAGAAACGTTAAACACGAAAGCACAACTAATATATCTTAATCTCAATTGGTGGACATATTACATTTTGCTGAAACCTCCAATTTGTATCTACGCAGTGCTCACACATAACTACAACCCCAGTGGGAGTACGTACTCGCCGTAGCACCAATACGTGACGTTTACCGAGGCTTCGTTGATGCCCTTTGCGCCACAGATGGCGCAGGAGGACCTAGGTTCTCCTATTTGTATAATTTGGGGGCTCAAAGTAAAATTTTGGAGCTCGTAGCACCTCTAACACCCCCCCCCCCTCTCAGCCCATTATTCTCAAACACGTTTATATATACTTGTTCTACGTCTTTTGACTTATAATCGTTCTGGGATTTATAAGGAATGGTCTTCAATGAAAGTATTCAAAGCAATCTTTTTTAGAACATGTTTTGTCTCTGAATGCATTAAAAAGTTAAACGATTTTTTACCCAGCTACCCAGTGAATTTCGTATTTTTAAAACTAAAAGTCATAGCGTGGGCCATTCATGGTATATAAAAAAAACTCGTTTGCAGTCTATATGTTCACAATGAGGGATACACTTTGGATAGTTATTTTTATAAAATATGTCGTGAGCACCCATGCTTTTATTTTTAGTCTGAATAAATTTCAATTTTTCTGAGTGGCAGTAACATTTTTATGAGGGGAGGGGGGGGGGGTTATGTTGGAGAGGTCAAGGACCGAATTTCTGTCAGCAGTCATTCATATTGGAAGTCCTTGCACGACTTCAGTCCAAACAAAGAGTAACGGGCCTAACTTCCAGCTGAAACTTCCCAACTTAGGCTGTGGATAGGGTGGAGTCTTATTTGGAGGCACCAAGGGCCCACTTTGGTCCTGAAGTCGTACAGGTTGAAAATCTTTGCATGATTCTGGTTCAAATGAGGTGCTGCCTTATGCACAACATTCTTATAAGAAGTTGACAGAAGGGGTAATTGGGTCAGAGGTTTTGGAGGGTCAGGAGCATACTTTGCTCCTCCAATCATTCAGACTCAAAAAATGATTCTGGTTCAACAGGGACCCTCAAACCCCTCAAACGGCTAGGCTGTAATTTGATCTACTGAAAACGCAATATATTTTGTATACATCTTTCTTCATAAAATATTTAAAAAATCATTTATGGATACAACTTCCAGGACTTCTTTTGTTTTTCCATATTAGTGTGTCTGCAGCAATTAATCTAGTTTCATTAATCCAATATATAAGAAATTTGCATTGAAGGTTTTTGTTTCTTTAAAGGCATAGGTAGTTTATTGACTAAGTAAATTTCCACGTTAAGCTATATATCAGTACTCAGTATCGTGCAAACGACACACTGATCTTCAGAGGATTTTAGGCTAGCAACACCACACTTATTTGTAGTGCAAAATTGTTGACATAAGAAAATAGCAATAACTAATTCAGTTTTGCTGTTTTAAGAATACACCTATTTTCATCAATGTTTCCATCCTTTGAATTCGTTTCTTTCAGATGCAAAAAAAAATATAAACAAGACTCAATGTCTTTCGACCCATTTACTTTTTCACCCCCAATTTCTGCAAGCTAAACTGTTTTAAATTCGCTCTTTATTTCTCATGAAAAATCTTCGTTTTTTATTCAATTCTAAGACACACAGCAACAGAAGTGTGTTTGAATTTTTTTTTTTTACCTCAAAGCTGTAAGAACTAAGTTCTTTTTTTATCTTAATATTTCAAGAATGATTACTCTAATGTCTAATAGAAAAGGATTATGATCAAATTATTGACGTTTTAGCGACATAATTCCAGAGTGAAAGGGTTCATTTAGTTGTACTTCCTTTAAACAATAATATTTTCAGTCTAATATTCTGATAAAGTAATCGATAAATAAAACTCTCCACATTGCCGACTATACTTGTTGTCTTCTAAAATGCATTTGGGAAGGCCGTAACCAAACTTTAGCGCAAAGATTTGGGGGGGGGGGGTTTATATATAGGCTAGTTCACGTTCGTTTTCAGTTTTAACGCCAAAGTTTGTTTTCCACTTGAAAATATGTCTTTTTTATTTCGCCTTGTAGTAATACATCAGGCTGAGGGCAGTTAGTTGATACCTGTTTTGCAAAGAAAATCTTATCCAGTCTTGAGTCTTGGACGACCGATCCGGTAGGTTCGTCATCGGGAACCCATTTGAAGAGGAAAACTAATCCATGAACAGGTCTAAAAAAAGAAGAATAAACATTATATCCTGCTTGAATATTGCGCTGCCTAAGTAAAGAGCGGTGGAACACACCTCGTATTTTCCCAAACTGCATCTGATATGAAATTTTGAGATGGCCGATTGTTGTCATACAAACCTCGAAAAAGGCTCATTCAATTGGAAATTTAAAGTGCTAGTGTCCTTTTCAATAGTCGAAAGTGATTGGAGGGCAACTAGCCCCCCTCCCACACCCACCATTTTCCCAAACACATCCAATCAAAATTCTGAGATAGCCATTTTGTTAAACGTAAACAAAAGGTCCAGAAATTATGTCTTTGAGGACGACAGCCCCTCCAGAGCCCTCAGGGCAAAGGTTGTAAGTTATGCCCTGGGGCATGTAAGGTATATATAGAGGGTGATCGTATAAACTTCGGAGGGGGCTCATTGGATTAGAAATCAGAAGTTCTAGTGCCCTTTTTAAGATTGAGTGATTGGAGGGTGGATACCCCCCCACACCTCGTATTTTCCCAAAATGCATCTGATAGGAATTTTGAGATGGCCATTTGTTGTCGTAGAAATTTCGTAAACAGCTCATTCGATTGGAAATTGAAAGGGCTAACCTCCTTTTAATAGTCAAAAGTGATTGGAGGGCAGCTACCCCCCCCCCCCCCCTCCCACGCCCACCATTTCCCCAAACGCATCCAACCAAAACTTTGACATAGCCATTTTGTTCAAGGTAATTGAGAGATCCGGAAGTTATGCTTTTGATGATGACAACCCCCCGCCCCACTGCCCTCATGGCAAGGGTTGTAAGTTAAGCCCTGGGGCCATATAAGGTATATATAGAAAGGGTGATCGTGTAAACTTTTGAGGCGGTTCATTGGACTAGTAATCAGAAGTTCTAGTGCTCTTTTTAAGATTCAGAGTGATCGGAGAGTGGATAGCCCTCCCCCAAACCACGTATTTTCCCGAAATGCAAGTGATAGAAATTTTGAGACAGCCATTTGTTGTCATAGAAACTTCGAAAAGAGCTCATTCGATTGTAAATTGAAAGGGCTAGTGCCCTTCATAATAGTCGAAAGTGATTCCACGAGCCGGAATAGTGAATGATATCCGGCTTCGCACCAAACGTAAATTTGCCAAAGAGCTAGCTAACCATCACACAGAAATTATTTGTAAGTCATCAGAAATTGCTCTGCGAAACCCCAATAATATTTGGAGGTCCATGCAAGATAAAAAGCCAGCCACTGATGCATCGACAATCCCCTTAGAGTCATGGAAAGCACACTATGGAGCTTTCACTCCCCGTACCCAGAAAAAAGCACAAAATTAAAATATTATCTCAATAACCAGCTATAACATGCAAGTCGCACCGATCGTGTTGCATCAGTTTCTGACATTTGGAACGCCCTCCGTCATCTTAAAAAAAGAGATCACAAGGTATTGACAAAAATTCTGCAGTCCACCTACAAAACCCGTCGTTTCTGCTTATTGAACATTTAACCCTCTTATTCCAGATGATGATTTTTGCACAAGGTATTGTTCCTAGTACGTTCTGCGTCGGAAGTCTTACACCGGTACCAAAAAAGGGAAAGCCTCCTGGGGAATGCACATCATTTCGACCTATAACAGTATCTATCACTTTTTGCAAGATATTCGAACTTTTGATTATTGAGGAAATTAATACGAAATGCTACACACCGCCTTTCCAGTTCGGTTTCCAGTCTGAGCTTGGATGTGGACATGCTTTAAGTGCGGTAGTTTCCGTACTATTGGATGCCGAAAATTCTGGCGAATCTGTCGCTTTTGGCATACATGATATACGACGAGCTTTTGACTCATTAGTACACGAACAGATTGTACTTGAAATGACAAAGCGCGGCGTCCAGTATAACACACTCTTATCCCTGAGAAATATGTATGAAAACCTCGAGGCCGAAATCAATATCAAGTATGAGAAGCAAACAGATTCTGTTAGAATCCCAGTAAAGAAGGGTGCTCGTCAAGACACCTACTTTTGCTCCAGCTTTCAATAATAGCGTGATTCCTGCACAAGAAAATTATCTAAAATCTTGCATCTCTAAAAGTATATATCTTTTCCTAGTTTGCTTTGCTGATGACTTATTAAACATTGCCCGTGAACTTGGAAGAATTGAAGAAAATTTTAAAATTTTTGAAAGAGGCAGCTATTGGTCTTGAATTCAATGCTTCAAAGTCGAAAGTACTATTGTTCAACTGGCCTGAAACGCTGAAGCCCGAATCCATCACGCTCGGAAACACTAATATAGCACCAGCTGACCATATTACATATTTAGGGTTACCCATTGGCCAGACACTAAAGCACACAAGAGCACTACTCATTAAGCATCTCGAGAAACGAACAAGCTTTGCATATAGCAAAATGGTAGCAAAGAAATTCAGCTTTAACCGAATGATCCTAGATCGGCTCTACAATGCACTGGTCGTCCCTCACTTTTTGTACCTCAGCCCCTTCTGGCGAACTTTCCCGCAAACTACGAAGCACAAATTACGGTCGATATTCTTAAAATACGCAAAATACCTACTAAGGTTTCCACCCTGGACACGCAATACTTACCTGAGCAGAAAATACAAAATAGCTGATCCCACGCTTAGAATAGACAAACAAATACAACAGTTTAACAGGAAAATTATTAGTCACCAGTGGCATGCGATTCTCCAGCAATAGTTCATGCTATGCACTGCCATTAGTAGAAGTTATTGCTGTTATATAGTTGGTGCATTTACCTTTATTCAAGTGTATTTTTCTTTCTTTTGTCTTTGCTATACTCCTTCTTTTTTGTTGTCTGTATGATGGGTTATAAATAAATAAATAAATAAAATTAGAGGGCAGCTAACCACCCTCCCATGCTCACCATTTCCCCAAACACATCCAATCAAAATTTTGAGATACCCATTTTGTTCAACATAATTGAAAGGTCCAGAAATTATGTCTTTGAGGATGACAACTTCCCCACAGCCCTCAGGGCAAGGGTTGTAAGTTATGCCCTGGGGACACATAAGGTTTATATAGAAAGGACGATCGTATAGACTTTGGAGGGGGCTCATTGGATTGGTAATCTGAACATCTGATGTCCTTTTCAAGATCCAGAGTGATCGAAGAGTGGATACCCCCCCATACACCTCGTATTTTCCCGAAATGCATCTGATAAAAATTTTGAGATGGCCATGTGTTGTTGTAGAAACTTCAGAAAAGGCTCATTCAATTGGAAATTGAAAGGGCTATTGCCATTTTTATTAGTCAAAGTGACTGGAGGGCAACAAGCCCCCCTCCCCTTCACGCCCATAAATTCCCGAAACTTATCTAATCAAAATTTTGAGATAGCCATTTTTTTCAGCGTGGTCTGGAAATTATGTCTTTGACAACCCTCATACCTTGTCAAGATCAGAACATAATTTTCACTTTACTGAAAAAAAATGGCTGTGGATTGTCAGTTTAGTATACATATACTGATATATATTCCTTAAAGTTTTAATAATGTTTTACTTATTAAAGTTAAAAAAAGTTAAAACATTAAAATGTATTTTGTTGTTTGTCAGAGGATGAAAGGATAAGGAATGGCTTTTGAGTCTTCAACGGGAAAGTGAACACAAAACAGATATTTTTGTTAAAAAAACCCAAGACAAGATAACTTTGTCCTAAAATAAGATTAATAACTGATAATCATATATTATAGTTATTATATTAAGAAATTTATATTTTTTTATATAAATTTTACTGAAATTTCGAGATAACCATTTGTTCAAAAGCAGTCCAAGTATCACATAACAAGGCCTTTGGGGTTGACACAACAAACCAGAGTCTGGGGGCCAGGGTTGTAAGTTATGCCCCGGGGGCAAATGAACTTTTTGTGGAAGGTATGATTGTTTGAGCTTTAGAGGAAGCTCATTTGAGTGGAAATGTATAGTTCTAGCTCCCTTTTAAGAGACAAAATGGATGTAGGGCAACAAGCCTCCCTCCCTAACAACCTGTTTTCCTCAAACGCATCCAATCTAAATTGTGAGATAGCCATTTTGTTCACAATACTCCAAAGAGCATATAACAATATCTTCAAGGTGGACACAACCCTCCGGAGCCCAGGTGCAATAGTTGTTAGTTATACCCCAGGCAAATAAGGTTCTTATGGAACAGATGGTTGTATAAACTTCAAATTGGATGAGGCTCATTTGATTGGAAGTTGGAAGATCTAGTGCCCTTTTTAAGATTCAAATGTGAAAGGAGGACAACCAGCATCCCCCCACAATCATATCATTCTCCAAAATACATTCAATCAAAATTCTAAGAGAACTATTTTGTTCAGCATTATTGGAAGGTCCAGTAATTATGTCTTTGGGGATGTCAACCTCCCCACATTGTCAACTTATATTATTAATTTAGACCTTTACGGGTAAGTTGTGGGGGATTTTGAGCTAGCCAGAAGGCACTATATGTATAATTTCAATACTACCACTACAGTTAATGTAACTGATGATGCTAAAGGTATTTAATGATGAAACTCTTAGGGAACGTTTAGGAGTTTCAATTAAAGGAAAAAAACTGTATGCATGCAGGTTTTCAAAAAGGCATATAAGGAATATCATAGGCAGCACCACTTCTATAATTAGAAATATCATTGAAACTTTTAAAGGAGCTAATTTAATTCAAAACTACAAGTTCTGGTGCCCTTTTTAAGGGCAACAAGAGATTGGAGGGCAAGCAGTCCTTCTCTCAAGCTCATTCATTTTCCAAACGCATCCAGTCAAAACTTTGAGGCAGCCATTTTGTTTAGCATATTAGAAGAGTCCAGCAACTATGTCTTTAGTAATATTATGCATATCAACCCCCCACAATTATGCAATTGGCCCATTATGCTTTAAAACTAAATGTTGGTTTAAAATAAATCAAAAGTCATTGTGTTTATGGTTGCCAATAAGACACCTCAGCAATGTATAAAAAATGACTAGGGATATTAAGTTGAAACTTTTGGGGATACTACTATTACTACTTCTGCTATTACAATTTAAATAAAAAGAGTGTAAGTGTATCCAGGTTGTCAAAGAGCATAGATAGAAAAATTTTGGGAGTGATATTAAGTTTAATTTTTTATGTCAACTTCAGAAGCTATAAAACTACATTAAAAATACTGTTTGTGTTGGGATTAAAATTTGTTGAAAAAGTTTCTCAAACATTCAAATAGCAACCCATACTATGGATTCTTATAGTAAGCATTTTAAGGACATCACAAGTTCAGACATTAACTACTTATTCTCTGATGAAATCCCAGTACATTAGTTTCAATACTTAATCTATTTTAATTAAGACTCAGCTGTTCTAGAAGGTCATCTTGGGCTTCTCTCAGAGTAAAAGGGGGGAAACATCTTCTGTATGCCTTGTGGTTTTCTGCACAGAAAACAATGGTCAGAAGGAAGTAAAGAGTAAAGTTTTCCCTCCACCTCTTTACAGAACAGCTTCAAAGGTAAGAACCAGGGACTCAGTGTTCAAAGACTACTTTCAGATGACAAATTTAACCCATCCATTGGACACAGCCAAACCACTAATGTTGCTAGAGCTGAATTTACAACAGTATTATTTTTTTGCCTTTAAGACATTTAAGCTCCAGATCTGAGACTAAACTAAGATGCTTCAACTATCCACAAATTTTCAAGAAAATGCTTGAGTTTTTGTGAAAATCCCAAAATTCTCCAATTTCCCTAAAACAAAGTTTAAATACCCAAATTTCCAAAAATTATAACTTCCCCCTAAAAATCACATTCTTGTTCCTTCCTAAAACCTCTTCAAAAACCTCTTTTGAGTTTCTTCTTTTTCTTCTAAGTTACTAGTTTCTTTTAACCTTCCATATATCCCACAAGTTTCAATCCACTTTCTCCAGCATGATCAAAACATGGTAGGATAGTACAGGATTTTAGAATCTTTGGATCTGACTGCAAATCACTTTCTGACATAACCCTTATCATTCAAACAATCAGTAAAGAAAAAAAACATCTAAAAAAAATATATAATTAGGGCCTTAAAAGATTCCCTATTTTTGTTTGAAGACTCCTTCTCAGACCTACTGGCTATTGTTAGAGTTTTTAGCTACAAAGCCTATTTGCTGTTGTAGGCTATTTGCACAAGCAAGGCTGTAATGATTTACTAATATTTTGTCAGTTCTGGCAGTGATAACCATCAAAAATGTCATCTGACAGAGGGAGATGTGTTTACTGATATGATTCACATCCTAGTTGCACACAAGAGAGAGAAAAAGAGGGAAGGGTCTCTCACTGAAAAAAAAGTCAATGAATACTTTTTATCATTCTCCCCCCCCCCAAGAGCAAAACATGCATATGTTTACTGACTCAATTCAAAATGCTGTTTTAGTAGCCAACATGATATTATATGTGCATGCTCCTGAAAAGATTAAAGAGGCTTTCTAACTAGCAGTTGATACAATTTTTTGTCACAAATTGTATCTTATTGTAGCAATAACACATTCAAATCTTAAAAAAGGGTACGAGAACTTTCAAATTGAATGAGTCCTGATGCTACAAAATTATAATAGTAGATTTTCTGTGAGTATACCCAATCAGAAGCAAACAATTAAAGTGATTAATCAACATATGGGGACTGCACCATTGTTGTTACAGAGCAAGAAGCAATTGATTACAGAAACTATGCATTATAAATGTGATATAGCTTACTTTAATTTGTCAAATGATGAATCTTCCAAGTCCCATAGTTCTTCAACTTGAATACCTTCTACCCCTAAAAATATATTATTCTGATAGAATGTGGCAACAAAATTTTCAGAGCACAAGTAAACACAGGAAAATAATTAGGGGAGAAAAAAAAAAATGTGGGACCAACCCTAATTTTAAACTAAAATTCTAGAGTAGAGCAGTACAATAACAATTTTTAAAATTAAAAGGAGTCCCTTCCCTTCTCCATATGCTTAAGAAACAAAGGCTTGCAATATAAGAATATGCCAAAAGAGCTACTATGTAACATAAACCCTTGTAACTAGGGGCAGGAAATTAAGGGGTGAACATCAAACAGAGAAGTTAAATACAAATCAATATTCTTGAACATAAATAATAATCAACATTAAAGTTTGGAAGAGACTCACTTGGAAATTTTAAAGAAGACTTTAGGAATAGAAAGACTGATATTCTTAACCAAGTCAATTAAAGAATTATTGCTCAAAATTGCACCTGGATTAATCTAAACAGAAAAATTTCCTGTTTGCCGCCTTACACTAATGTAAGTATTTGACTGTCTTATTGTAGTGTAGTCACTCTTATAAGGTGGGACACAGTACTTATCTGTCATCTAGCATTCCTTAAAAAATCCAATAAAGCCACCTAGTATAGTTCATTCAATGGCAGACATAACAGTTCTATCATTTTGGCAAGTTGCTATTTTCGTTATTGAGAGAATTGACACCCCCCCCCCAAAAAATATTTGGAAAATAGTTTTTTGTGCTTTATTTTGTAATGGTTTGCAGAAATTGTGTGTGTAAGATAGCAAACAAAAGCTAAAACATCAGGCCATGTTTTGTGGCCATATTGTGGAAAAATATGCAACAGTAAAAAAAATTGGACACAATTTGCAAGCATATACAGGGACAAGGACAAGTGGTATGTAATGGGACATGATAAACCAAATGTTGGAACCTCCTGTTTTTATTTTTTAAGATAAATGTCCTTTCTTTTTCTCTGTTTTGGTTTGTAATTACCCCCTTTCCTCTTTGTGGTAATCTTGAGTTTTCTCTTAATAGTGGTAATACTATTTTCTTTTTCTTTGATTGTGTAGGCGGTTACAGTCACAAATTGTAACTGTGTAGTTCTATGGGTGAGTCAATTTTGGTCAAAATTGACAAGGAGAGAAAAGGGTACAGTAATAAAGTTGATTCATTTGAGTTGATGTTGCAACCAGTGAGGGCATGGATTTGCTGGAAATAGCATGTTTACAGGCAGAATCCACCCGCAGCCCCTAGGCAACTTGGCTGTTCTAGGGGCAAGGTTTGGCAATTATCTTCAGTTCTTATATTGAGTTCAGAGAATACATTAATAGTTCTTTCCCCTCTCTCTCTCTCATTTGCATGTATTTTCTCTTCAACTGCCAATACAACAAGACTAAGGACAACTGGATGCTGTCTAACCCAGGGAAGACCATGACAATATACAATATTGCCTCTCTTGTTGACCAAAGCCTCCCTGTATCTTTCACACCAAACAACATAGTGAGGGGCTTCAAAAAGGCAGGAATATGGCCCTACAACCAAGACATCTTTACAGAAAAGGATTTTCTAACCTCTACTGTAACTGATAGACCTGCACCTGATGCTTTGGATTCAGTTGAACCTGGAAACAACCTGGCCAAAACCCCAAGTACAAGTCAGCCTGAACAATTCTCTATACCCATTTCAGTTACTGTGACACCAGAACAAGTTTGGCCATACCCTAAAGCCAACCCACGCTTACTGAGTGATAGAGGCAGGAAGAAAGGCTCCACAAAGATTCTTACTGACACTCCTGTGAAAAGACAGATTGAAGACCAAGAAGCCAAAAGAAAAGATAAGAAAGCATGGGGAGGTAGGGCTAGAGGAAAAGTTGGGACTGTTGGAAGAGCTGGAAAAGCAAAAAAAGACCAGACAAAACAAAGCTATTTGTGGATTCAGAAGGAAGTGATGATAAGAAAATGAATCCTGATAATGACAGTGATAACTAGATGAATTGGAATATGAATGTGAGAAAGAGGAAGAGATCTTTGGTAGTGTCTTTACTGGAGATTTTGTTAAAGTTGTTCACAAAGGAGAGTATTTTCCTGGGTCTGTCCAAGAGAAAAACAAGAACAGTGTCAGAGTGAGTTCATGTGCATGGCTGGTCTAAGAAAGTGGAAGTGGCCAAATTGAGAAGACTCAATATTTTATCCAAGGGAAGACATTTTGAAAAAGTTATCACCTCCTACCCCAGCACCTGGTACAGCTTCCAGAGCAGCATCATGCTTTGTCTTTACCGCCTAAGATATTTTTACTTTTGAAGCCAATTTTTTAATGCAGTTTTTATATGATGAATAGTTGAAGTTTTCTACCAATGCATGAATCTTTTTGCTATGTCCCAGAGTATACAAACTTGTGTCCCAAGATATACCACCCCTGGTACATAGCAGGACAAATGGTATAAGCAGGGACACCCCCATTTTTTTCTTCTAGCTATACAAGAAAAATCTGGAAAAATCACAGTTTATGGGGCTTTCATATGGGCCATAAACCATTTTCCTACTCCAATGTTAACCATACATTTTGGAGGTTTTCCAAAATCTGTCCCTGCATATACCCCTCTCCCCTAAGTATTTGATTGCCACAGCAGAGCTGTTAGTCTGGTAAAAATTTGAGAGAATTATATGTGATGTCTAATGGTCACAACACTAAAGTTTTGCCTGCTTGCACTTTTCTTCAATGGAGTAAAGAGAGTCAAGATTGACAAGTAGTGGCTAAGTAAAAAGAAATAGCCAAAGGTGCATCTTAATCATTCTATATAATACTACTTGTTGGCTAAATTTACTTATGGTTCATCTACCCTCCATCATGAGACCTTTTAAATGCTTCCACCTTTATTGACTTTTTTTTCCCCAAAAAGGAGTCCCCAGGTTTCACAGCTCATTTACTAAAGAAACTTGCCCTGATTCTTTTTGTTGCCCAATAATTCATGATTTCTTCAGACTGGCCTCTGGTTTGTGTTCTGGTAACAAGAGTGAAAAAAATGGAAGTGTATCAAATTGTGATAACTTAAATGTTGGTAAATTTCCCCTCTTTTTCTTTGGTACACCAGACAACATAATTTTAGAGTTTTATGTTTTTAAGTTTTAGCCCTAAATCTAATATGCTTAACCAATTTTGGTGTTTGTGTTTGTACCCTTTCTTCAAATGAAGTGCCCATTTTGTACTGTAGCAATGGTATATGAAGTTTAACTTCCAATTTTTGTCTTATAATAGCATTGGAATCAGTTGTTAAATGGAGATTATTTTCTGAATAGCTCCAACAGTGAGAAAGCTGCTAGTAATAACTTCTCTTGTATGTGCATGGAGTTGAGTTGGATGTCTATTAGAATACCAAGATCCTTCTTGATGTCAAAAGTTTTCCTTTACTTATTTTATCCTGTCTTGGACTTATTGATTAGGACAATAATAGGCAAGGTTATTTCATGGTTCCATTTTAGCTCACTCTGATCTAGCTCAATTACACCCAACATATATTGAATTCATTCCACACTCAACTCAGCCAAATGAAACTAAGCAATATAACTTTTACTGCAAGAAACTAGGTCTGACTAAAATAGGTGGTTATTCATTTATTAGGAACTTAAAAAGCAGATGCAAATTTTGTGCTACTTTAATGTAAGATGATGCCCCCCCCCCCATAATTAAGTTATGCAAAGGACATGAATGCCTGCAATACAGAAGGCCACATGTTTTCTAATTCATAAACATCATAAAAAGCTATCTTGCATTAAATCAGAAGCATTTATACAACAATCAGGTAATGAATGAATCAAATTTCATTTTAATTAAGTTCCAGTAGACAAGTAATAGTGATCACAAAGCCATATAGACTTCTTGTAAGACAAGGTTGGAAGTCTAATATTTTTTGGAACTGCAAGTAAAATTGTAAAATCTGAATTCAATACACAAGAATAAAATTAATAATATGAAAGAAAGAAGATGAGAATACTGACATTAAAAAAGCAGAGATATTGATCTGCTGGAACCGTGTTTTTGCTGCTAGGCTCATTCCCCTCCAGAAAATTCACCTTGTGGAAAACCTCATGGAAAATCCCACCCTGTAAAATTGAGCAGCAACACAGGGAGTATGACAAATAAAAATAATGAAGAAAAGATGGGAGTTTGGAGAATTCTACCAATATTCCCAAATATAGGCAGGACATGTGGTGTTGAATGGCTTATGGTATTTATTTTTACATTTTGATTTTATTTTTGTGTTTCTGGGTGCTGTTATAATAGCAGGGTAAGATGAAGTTTCACATTGGGGTTGTGGGAATGATACCAGCCCTGAAGGCAAACTTAATAGACATTCCAATGTTTTTGAACAAAATAGATATCTCAAAATTTGACTTGATTTCATAAGGGATAGAGGTGGCTGGATAGCAGAAAAGGAACCAAGATAGAGGTCAATTGCCTTCCAGTAGCCCTTGGCCTTTAAAATGACACAAGAACTTCCAATTTTCAATGGAATAATCCACATTCAAAGTTTCTAAAAATAGGCCCTTCAATTGGAAGTGGATGGAAAAAGGTCTTTGACACTTTTTTGGCCCTTTTTAGAGCTTAATTTTGAGGGGAAGCTATATTTTTTATATTTTCTTTCTGTTTTTGGGTTCCCTCAGTTAGAGTAATAATATATTAGGGGGGGGGGTAATTTTATTTCCGATATAAATGAGAGGCAAGTTAAAACTTTCCCCTTGCCCCCCTAATGTGGAAATATATACCTGAATTGGTGTATATAGGGGTGGGGGCTAAAATTCATTTCCAACAAAAATGATTATTATATTTGTAAAGAGTATAAAAAATGCAACAAGTGGTAGCCTATATTCACTTTAGTTGTAACTCAATAATATGATTTGGTAAATATTTACCTATAATATACCTTTGACATCCCTTTAAGGGCTCAAAAATGCAATTAGCCCCAGAAGCAAGTATTGAATTATGAAAGATCATAAAAAAGGCATCAAATGACATTTTAACTTTTGGTAAAATTCTACTTTAGTTACTTTTACCTATCTTGGAAAAGGGTGAGGTTAGGAAAATGAAACTTTCAGGGATGGGTCTACAGGCTAAAATATGTCCTGGGAAGGTATTTTGAAGTAGCTTATCTACCTCTCCTTCTCCCTCTAGAGGATCCTGAAACTTGCCTACATGACAGGTCTATACCTATTGAAATTTTGACAAAACAAAATTTTACCTTAATTTTCTGTTATAAGATTCTTTTTCTCTGGCTTTAGTTCTGAAAATGCAATTCCTGTTATTTGAGTAGTATTTTAAGCCATATCAATGTTAATTTTCAAAATTTAGGAAATGTATTTGCATATCTTTAAAACTCTATAAATCAGGATTGAGCAAAATTGTGAAGCTGAAAACAATTTTGTTGGACTTCATTTTAAGCAGAAGATCTATTTTACAAGGTTTCACTTTTATAACACACAGATTTTTAAAGGTCAGGACCCTGTAGAGGGAGAAGGAGTGGAGGTAGGTACTTCAAAATACCTTCCTGAGACATACTTTAGCCTGTAGATCTATCCCTGAAAATTTAATTTTCCTAACCAAACTCCTTTCCAAGAGAGCCAGAAGTAGCTAAAGTAGAATTTTACCTAACTTTCATCTTAGCTAAATTATAAGGCCCACTAGAAATTTACCAGATTTTTTAGGGGTAAATTTTCAGTGTGAGGGGAATAAGCTATAATCCTCTGGTTCACAGTTTGTAATTGCAGTAATTTTGGTAAATTTTTGGCAGTCTATGTACTTAAGAACCAGTTCTTGGTTTCCTACCTTATATAAATTTTGAAAAACTGATTGGAGTAATCTTGGTGCAAGATACCTTTTCTGAGTTGAACAATAGGCTATAGCCTAGGCAATAGAAAAAGAATAATTTCATTTGACTTCTCTATTTAACTTTCTTTCCATGTATAAAATGTGAAATCATCACAAATACATCCAGCCACCCCCCCCCCCCCCCTTTTGTAATAGGCCTATAGATAAAAACCCAGGCTATGTACAAAAGTAGGCATATGTTGTTTTTTTTCTTATTGGTATTCCAAACCTTGAGTTGATGAGAGATAAATAATAAAAAGAATACAAACTAGGTCTGATGATCAATGGTACATACCAAACTCCCTAATAAGCTCAGAGAATACCCCAGGGTCACTTTCTATAAGGCACCAATTTCCAGCATCAGACATTTGGATACCTAGGCATAAAATTTCGATTGCTTTCTTCTCCTTCTTACTAGGGTTGCCAAAACTTTTAGGGGCAAAGTGTCCAAAACAGCCAAAAAAGGACACTTTTAGTGTCCCTCTAGATAATTAGCCAAAATACAGGGTTGCCATTATGAATTTTCACAACACAGTGAAAAAAGTGCCGAAAAACCTGTGAAATTCGTCCTTCTAAGTTCTGCTACCTAGCGGTCTGTTACCTGCATGAGATCTGCAGGTATTTCCAGCTTTGACATTAACACTACCTATAAATTAAGTTTAGTGCTAGTTCAATTTGAAGAGATGGCAGAAAAAATTCGTCATGAGAATGTCAACAGAGTGAAATATTATATCGATTATCGATACCGCTACCTATCTTAGTCGAAAAGGAGAGAACCAACCATAGAGATTTATTTTCACTTCGGCATTTCCGAAAGTTATGCGAAAAAGATACTAGTCTTTGATCTTTGGTAGCTATTAAGGATCTTTGTGTGCGACAAGGTTCGAACGGCTGTAGCAACGAAATTTCTATTTTGACCTACATGGTTTTAAAGTTAAACAAAAGACGTCGATCACCTTAACCACTTAGCCAACTGGTTGTTCAAGTGGTTAAAATCGTTTAACAACTCCTCTATCTTGCCGTTTTCTGAACATTTAGAAGCGGGGTTGCCATCGTCAGTAGGATTTTACTAGATCTAGTAAAATAAAAAGAAATCTAGTAAATTTAAAAGATCTAGTAAATTTCCCGAAATCTAGTAAAAAGTCATGATTTGTAGGAAACAAAACTTTTGTCATTTTCTATGAATTCAGTAAAACAATTAGGGTCCATTCATTACAAAATCTGATTTCGATTATGTTAGATATTATGGCTACTAGTGCTCTCATTTCTGTGATTTCGCGTCAACCCTAGCACTTAAAAATCTCTACTTTTCTCTAGGCTTCTTCTTGACACTTGCTTTGAAAGGCAAACTATTTAAAATCAGGACTGGTATGCCGGCTTAATTTGTTTTCAGAAAAATTTCCCTGACTCTCATAACAGCTGCTACGTTTGTTAATTAGCTTTGTCCCTTTAAAGACGCTGTTGGAAACGAGCTTTTTCCATACTTGCCCAAGTTCTTTCTGACTCTCTGCAGCTTGCCCCATTCAATTGCTGGAGCAGAGAGACAGTTCTTGATTTTATCGGTCATCAAAACTAAAAACCTGAATAGGTTAAATGTCTTGAGTGTTTCGTCTCTGATGAAAACGAAGAAACTTCTTCTCAGGTCGTCAAGTGGAGTACATGACTGGGTGATCCCCAGCGATTTGACTCGGGCTATCAAGAAATGGAAACAAGTAGATCCCTCCAGTCAGAACTCGACACTAGTGGATACTTTAAATTCGGATGAGGCCGAGTACGATTAAAGCATTTTAAGTGCGACTTTTTTTTAATTGTGACTACATATTTTTCTTCTTACTTTTGAATTTGTATGATTTGCCTGACATGAAGACTATTGACACAATGATATTTTTTTTAACTAATTATTGTATGTTATATAAACCCTAGTCCAATTTGAGGTGTACTTTTTAATTTAAATAATTCTACAATAAAACCGGTAGCCTATTACGTCATTTCCGTTTTGAAGTGACATAGATTGTATTGGTTTTTGATTCCCTTGAATACGAACGAGAGAGAATCCAGAAAAAATCAGTTCAAAAAAATCCTAAATTAATTGCTTTAAAATTTGCCAGAATTCTTTGTAAGCAGCTTATCGCTTATTTAAAGACCAGCCCAAATAGTGTTTTAAAACTGGCAAATTTCCTCTTAAAAAATGCAAAATTGAAGGGTTTAGATTTCAAACCTAAAAACAAAAACTGGAGTACAAATTTCAAAAGCCGTCAATTTCAAACACACCTCAGATTCTAAGTACTCCATTGTCTGAATTGCTTTGTGAATATGAGTTGTAGCTGTTTTTCTTCGTTGATTGTTTTTCAATTTTTCAATATACCTGAATTTTATAACCTGAAGACCATTGATAAATTAAGTCGGGCTTCATCAGCTGGATTTCCAGAATCCAAGATTCCAGACTATTTTTTGACGTCTTGGATACACCACATCTGGAATATGACGCCTATCCAGTAGTACATCCAAATAATAATAATAAAAAAGGACTTTTGAACTTATAGGTTTCCGGAATTTTTAATCATACTATGACAACGAAAGAAAAAATGAAAAGAGAAAAAGAACAAGAAAAAAGGAAAAAATATTGTGTAAATCCTATTGATTATCCTCCTATAGTAAAAATCGATGCTTGATGGTCAAAAAAAAATTTTTGAGCATTTAGTAAAAACAGATACGATTTAGTAAATTTTTCCTTTGAGATTTAGTAAATTCTCCCAGGCCAGGGGGGCAACACTGTTTAGAAGTAGCCCTGAGCAAAAATGACGTTTTCAAGAACTAAAAAGTGAGAAGCCGATTGAAATAAACTCGCTTGATTTATACTCGATAGAAACTGGCGACCAGCGTTTGACAAAAAATCACAGCTGAAAGTATAGAATATAAAACAGAAACAATCGCTAGCGGCTATAAATAAAATTGAGCCGCAACACAGCTTTTCTGCGAAACTCCTTTCTTTCTATGACAGCAGTGTAATAATAGCCATGTACACACGGCTACACGCCACAGGGATTTACGCGGAACGCGCCAGCAGGGAATGGCCATTCACTTCTTCTTTCCAGCCTTCTCAGCGGCCTTGGTGACTCTGCCACCAGCAGTAGGTGGGTCCTTGAAGTTGACCGACTTGATGACAAACGTCAACCGTAAGATAGAAGAAAAAGATGGATTCGATAGTTCTAGCATACCACATTGGTTAAGAATTTAGGTCCTATTCCTCTTCGGTTGATAATAGTGTTTCGCGCAGGGCCCAAAAAAATCTAAGAAAAATCCCCAAGACGTTACCAAAGCTTAAAAGTAAAGTACAAATTAAAAGCAGTCGTATTTATAAAAAAAATGAAGAAAATAAAGACATTTGGTTTTTGATTTGGAAAAATGTTCAAAGTGTCCTTTTTCTCAAAAAGCTGCCTTTTTTGACCCAATAGTGTCCCGGTGTCCCTCAGAGTGAAAAAGTGTCCAAAAGGCACTAAAAGTGTCCATTTAACATCCCAGCCTCTTACAGGACTGCGAAATTAGCCAAATTTTTGATGCTACCTAGGGCCTAGGACCATAGAAAGCAATGAGTTAGATACGACGACAAAACAGAATTTGTAGGAATTTACATTTTTGAAATCCAAAAATGGAATGAATATGGACAAAACAGTGACATCCAGGTCTCTATTCATAAACAATTTATGGTAATGAACTGTAATTAATGAGCAAATTATGCTAATAGTAACAAAAACTCTAAAAAAAAAACCAAAACCAATATGCAAAAAAAAAAAAAAAAAAAAAAAAAAAATGGTGAATCTAAACACATAAAATTCATTTGGTCTATCCTACAGAAGGGGTGCATGCCACTGGGTATATAAACTGAATATGCCACTAGATGTGAGCATTGAATGTCGAATTTGTATGCATAAATTGTGTGTAAATAAAATATTCAAATATATTCTGTTCCCTGTCGTTTTATTGCACTTGAGCCTTCCGAGTCCCAATCTTCTCCTTCCCTCCCAATTTTTTAAGTACGGTAAGCATGTTGGAACTTACTTGAAGTGAAATTGTGCTATATGAAATCATGCGTGAAGTGAAATAATTAGAACGAAAGTGAGATAGGCTCCTCTGACTTCCAACTTGTAACTGAAAAGGTAGGCACGTTTAAACTGAAAACGCATAATGATTTTCCAACTGTATGACTAAAGGTAGAAAGTCAAACCTTGGCTCCTCGAACCACCTATACATCTCAATATCAAATTGTAGCACACAAAAATAAGTATCCTCTGCCTTGTTTGAAGTGGAATGACATAAAAATTTTCTATCTCGGAGATCAGAGTGCGAAGTGCCGCTTTTTTGTGCCTCCAAGAACACCTCCCATAACCAACTTTTCTCTGGAAAGGTAAGGAGCTGTTTTTCAACTGACCGACTTGAAATTTACGAGAAAATTACCTCGGACGAGTTGAATATAAGGATACTGACTTTCAGAGGCTTATTTACCTCAAGAAACTGTATGACTAAAGGTAGAAAGTCAAACCCTGGCTCCTCGAACCACCTATACATCTCAATATCAAATTTTTAGCACAAAAATGTAAGTATGCTCTGCCTTATTTGAAGTGGAATGACGTAAGAATTTTCTATCTCGGAGATCAGAGTGCGAAGTGCCGCTTTTTTGTGCCTCCAAGAACACCTCCCATAACCAACTTTTCTCTGGAAAGGTAAGGAGCTGTTTTTCAACTGACCGACTTGAAATTTACGAGAAAATTACCTTGGACGAGTTGAATATAAGGATAATGAATTTCAGAGGCTTATTCCTATTCTCCAACCTTCAATTAGCTCGCCACTTATGAGGTGAATAATTTGCGTCTAAGGAAACACGGGGTGGGGGCTTTCAGAGGCATATACCATTTTTGAATTCCATGCACCTACCACACTAAAGTGTCAACATTAATTTGAAATTTGGTAGGACTTACCTCAAGAGCAGTCAAGGACATGTTAATCAATTTTGAGACTGTTTTTAAGGAAAGTGTCATCAACAGTTTTTTATTTGTCTTATTTTCTCTTTGGCTGCTCAGTCTTACATATGGGGCGAATTATTAAGGGGAAGTTGTCCGGCAAGAATTATCCGCAAGAACGGGATGGTTTTTCCAAGGGGAAATTTTCAGTAGGGAGGGGGGGATTTTACAAGGATGAATAGGCCAGATACGAGAAAAAAACCGTGAGCATGGCAATTATAGCAACAATAGTGCATCCTCTTCGGATTTTCTTGTTTATTTCACTAACAAAACACCCTTGACCCTTCTGACTGAAAGGAATCAAAAGTTGGATTGAATCTAGAAAATTGGCCCAAGAGAGTACATTCGTGCTTCTACACTAATTATCCTGCCATAAATATTTTGATGTTCATTATTTATTATCGCCAATTCTTTCAAGGCTGCGTTTGACTCGGTGGATCACAACTCGCTCTGGCTGATACTTCGATCAACTGGTCTACCAGAGAAATACTGCAAGTTGTTTGAAAAGCTTTACGAAGAGACCGTGAGTTGCATCCAAGTTAACGGCAAACGGAGCACGACATCAAAACCAGTGTACACCACGGGTGTGCCACCGCCCCAGAACTGTTCAATTGCGTGATAGACCATGTCATGACACGAACAACAAATCGCCTGCCCTTTGGTCTGCAGTTTGGAGATCGCGTTCTGACGGACGCTGACTTCGCAGATGATCTTGGTCTCGTTGCTGACTCGATCGACCAGTTGACTGACGCTCTGGAAGTCCTACAGGAATAGGCAGCAAAAGTGGGGCTGAAAATAAACTGGCTTAAAACGAAGATAATGGCACTGGAGCCCCCAAGCCCAGTCTCACCCCCTGAGAACATAACTGTTTGCAGAGCTCCTGTTGAGGTTGTAAAAAACTTCAATTATCTTGGTTCCGTGCTGTCTAATGACGGCTCTATAGAGGAAGAGGTGTGCAGCCAAATTTCAAAAGCCTCGTCTATCTTCAGAAGGCTCAACAATCTCTGGAGAATGCCGCATATATCTAGGCGCACGAAGATGCGAGTTCATAATGCATCCATAAGCTCGGTCCTCCTCTATGCAGCGGAAACCTGGCCCCTCAAATCAACAATCCTCAGCACGATAGACGTCTGCCAGTCGAAACAGCTCCGTCGGATTGAGAGACTCCGATGGGACGATTTTGTAAGTAACGCAAGGCTGCTAGCACTCACCTCCCAAGTGCCATTCTCCGTCCAAACAGCGCAGCGTACTCTCAGATGGTACGAACACCTCCTACGTATGCCGACGACAACCCCAGCCCGAATAGTCTACGATTTTGACGCTAAAGCTCATGGCTGGTCTCGCCCGAGGGGCAGACCTCAGACAAGGTGGAAGGATAGCCTCAACCAATTCCTGGAGATGGCTAGCATTGATGTCGACGAGGCCCCACTAATAGCAGCAGACCGGTCAGCCTGGAGGAGCAGAGTTGCAAAGCTCTCTACGCCGCCCCCAACGCGGCAGGAGCCTTAAGTCAAGTCAAGTAATTCCTCCGAGTTTTCCCTAGTCAAATGGTTCTATTAGTAGACCTAAGGAGTGGCATATTCAATCCTGACAGAAACCTGTCTTACAAACGTCTCACTAATCTGCATAAAATGGAAAAATACAGGAGTCTCGTCATTTCAAGAAAGCTTAAGGGGAGACGCCTGTCCAGACGAACATCCTATAACTCCGATGTGAAGCAATTATTGCTTACCCTTGATAAGTACTCGAGTGATTTTGTTGGCCTTTCTGGTGGTTTGTAAAAGGGATAGAGACGAATATTTTGTTTAGAACCAATACTTAAGCAAGCACATATTTTCTCTGAAATTTGAGACAAACTCCGAAACCAATTTATGGTTTGCTTTCTAAACTGCGCCATTCAATATCCTTGTAAATAGCGTCAAAAAATAGAGCGAAACATTTCGATAGAATTTTTGGATATTTTATTCTATATCATGTGTTTAATGAACACAGTTCTTCTAGAATACATCGCATCCAGCTCTCCAAACTGAAATACCATCATCAAAGAGCAGAATAGCTGTTACATTACAACAGCTTTTAAAGTACATCTTGACAAATAAACAAATCCAAGGGGTTTTCTACTTGGCTCTGTTCAAATTGATTTAACCACTAGCTATTAGGTTCAAAGTAATTGTGCTACGAGGACAAATTGATGGGAAGATGCTAAGTAGCATGGAAATGCGTGTGTTTTTTTGATTACCATAAATTAATTTTTCTATATATGGAGGTAACCTTTTTGTGCAAAGGTGAGTATAAAAGCATACGCAAAATGTATCCAATGCGACCTGTGATTTATCATCTTTGATAATGTTTCAGGGGCGTCAATTGACGAAAGTGTAAAGGGAGGGACAAAATATATACTTCAAAATTTAGGGGGTTAGTTTTGCTGTTTTATCGATTTCGTTAAACAAAAATATGGAGAAGAAGCTTGATTTCATTGAAAATACCTACAAAACGTATTTTCAAATCTAGAGATGGGGAGAAAAATATAGTGTGGAATATTTAGACTAGATCCTTTCCAATCAATCAAACAGTTCGTGGAACGAACTGTAAGCAGGGAACGACTCAACCCAATAGTCACCAAAACTCTGAAAAAAGGATTTTTAACAACAATAGATAGCACTTCTGCAACAGTTAAAATGAATTAAAAGTAGAGAACGCGTTAAAACTGTAAATAAGGTAGTGATAAATAGTGAAAAAAAACGAAAAAACTATGGAGATGTACAATAATAACAGCCTGGAATTTTATGCTTCACATCTGGGATCCTTTAGTTAATTGAAGAAAGCGAGAGAAGATAGAAAAAAAAAACTAGACTAAACAATTAACATACTGGAAAATAACAAAAAAAATATGACAAAAAGACGAAAGAAAATCAAACTTGATAAACTAAAGTTTTATTTTTAACCACAATCCGATCTGGTGACATGCGGAAGACACAGATCTAGACACAACTATTGTGTCCTATTCTGAAGTTTAGTCAAGTATTTTTTGAACCTACAAAATAGTGTGCAGCAGTTAATGTAATAGTATACAAGCAGTTAATCTTGATTTGCTTTATTACATCATCTCATCACATAATTTCTTATCAGAAGATATCTTACGGACCTCGATAATAGTATATAACGGTGTTTTATGGATTTAGGCTGTCAATGCATCAGTATACCCGATTTCGATAAATAAAAGTTCAAATAGGGATAAAATCCTTTTAATAGACAGTGAAATAGAAATTCACAAAAATACCAGATATTTCGGTCACATATACAGTGACCGTCATCAGTAGTAAAACTAAAATAAAACAATTTAAATCAAAAGTTTATATACTAAATCAAATAACACTACATATTGTTTGAATCTCTTATTCTTTTTAAAGCAAAGGCGGAAGCTATTCTCTTTGACCTTCTTGGATTCGGTTCATTAGCGTTCAATGATACAACATTTGGACAAAGGTCAACTACATTGGGTGAATTGAACTTTACTCTCTCAGATTTTAATAAATTATCATAGATAGAGTCCAGCCCATATTCACCTGTATCACGATTCAAAGCAATATTCTTGAATAAGATTTTCTTTATTTCAAGAATTTCACGAAAATTTTGCTTTAAACCCCGATCCCTAGAAATCAAAGAGACATTCTCGAACAAAATAAAATGGTCTGGAAAATTAAAAATATGTTCTGAAAGGGCTGAAGTGAAATCTTCAGACTTAGAAACTTGCTTTAAAGCCGAAGAAATAGAATCTTTGTGTTGTAATAATCTCATTTCCAAACTCTGGTTAGTACGTCCCACATATGAGCTTCCACAAGTACATGGGATCTGATAAACCCCACTTTGTTGCCCCAATGAAGTTTGATCCTTCCCAGAATTTAGAAAACTACCCAAAGTATTATTACTCTTTAAAGCTACCCTTAGACCATTGTCTTATAGTTCCGGTCACGCTCGCCAAGTAAAAATTGGTTTGATCATTTCTTTAACTGATCGGATCTTTAATATTTGCTCGCCAAAATTTGTTGAGGAGGAGTTGTCTTTTCTAAGGAAAATACTAATAAGTAACATGTATCCAGAATGGTTAATTAACCAGACTTTTTCAAAAAGAAGAAAAAGGTTTCTAGAGATTTCTAAGGAAGTCTTGGAGACAACTCGGGAGAAGGATGTTTTTTGTTCCTTACCATATGTACCCGGGCTAAGTGAAAAACTTAAAAGAATTTTACAAAGCAATGGTCTAAGGGTAGCTTTAAAGAGTAATAATACTTTGGGTAGTTTTCTAAATTCTGGGAAGGATCAAACTTCATTGGGGCAACAAAGTGGGGTTTATCAGATCCCATGTACTTGTGGAAGCTCATATGTGGGACGTACTAACCAGAGTTTGGAAATGAGATTATTACAACACAAAGATTCTATTTCTTCGGCTTTAAAGCAAGTTTCTAAGTCTGAAGATTTCACTTCAGCCCTTTCAGAACATATTTTTAATTTTCCAGACCATTTTATTTTGTTCGAGAATGTCTCTTTGATTTCTAGGGATCGGGGTTTAAAGCAAAATTTTCGTGAAATTCTTGAAATAAAGAAAATCTTATTCAAGAATATTGCTTTGAATCGTGATACAGGTGAATATGGGCTGGACTCTATCTATGATAATTTATTAAAATCTGAGAGAGTAAAGTTCAATTCACCCAATGTAGTTGACCTTTGTCCAAATGTTGTATCATTGAACGCTAATGAACCGAATCCAAGAAGGTCAAAGAGAATAGCTTCCGCCTTTGCTTTAAAAAGAATAAGAGATTCAAACAATATGTAGTGTTATTTGATTTAGTATATAAACTTTTGATTTAAATTGTTTTATTTTAGTTTTACTACTGATGACGGTCACTGTATATGTGACCGAAATATCTGGTATTTTTGTGAATTTCTATTTCACTGTCTATTAAAAGGATTTTATCCCTATTTGAACTTTTATTTATCGTCATGGAAAGGCAGTGTGGTCTCCGAAATTATCTATACCCGATTTCACTCGAAAACTTTGGCTTGCCAGATGAGTTTCTTTCCATTTTTTGTACGTAATTTTTTTTGTCTTTTTGTGTTATTTTCTGGCATTTGTCAACTATTTAATCTAGTTTTTTTGTTCTTTTTTTCATTTGTTTTTCGTTGATAAAGACTTTCAGATGCCAAGCAGGACAACTGAATGCCATGGACATCTGAAATGAATGACATGGACATTTATAAAATGAAATTATCACAATTTCATTTTACAAATGAAACGGCAGTGTGGCCTAGGGAATTATATGCCTGAACCAGATAACTTTGAGTGCTCGCAAGGATTCTGATAAACAAAACTAAGGTAAATATTCTTTTCTTCGTCATAAAAAAACTCATACAATGAGCTATAAGCAAATAATAAACTCAGAAGCGACTGAGAGCTTTGATTCAAATTATCTAGCTCGTACCACCTCGCAAATTGGGATTTTGCTTCACTTGTGAGGTACCTTTTAGTGATTAGCGCCTCAAAACCGAACCCAGCTGACTAACTTAAGCGCGTATTCTGTGAAAGGGTTCAAAATAATGACATTGTTGCCTTCCTAAATTTTACTTTTCACTGATAATCTCTTCTTGTTTGCAGATTTGAATGGAGCGAAATTCAATTCAAATCAGATGCTACTTTATTTCAAACCAACTCTAATAATTGATTAAGTCTCTTATTTGCTTTGTTCCACCGTATGATAGCCTATAATGACGACTAAAGAAATATTGTCAGGACAAATTTCTATGCATTGAAGGCAACTAACACAGCTTCCACGCCCACCATTTCCCCAAACACATATCCAATCAAAATTTTGAGATAACCATTTTGTTTAACACAGTTGAAAGATCTAGAAATTATGTTTTTGAGGAGGACATTCTCCCCACAGCCCTCAGGGCAAGGGTTGTAAGTTATGCCTCGGGGGAATATAAAGTTTTTATTGAAAGCTTTGTCGGAGAAACTTGAAAAAGGGCTCATTCGATTGGAAATTCAAAGGGCTAGTGCCCTTTTTAATAGTCGAAAGTGATTGGAGGGCAACTAGCCCCCCTCTCACGTCCACCTTTTCCCCAAACACATCCAATCAAAATTCTGAGGTAGCCATTTAGTTCAACGTAGTTGAAAGTTCTGAAAATTAGGTCTTTGAGGATGACCACCCCCCCCGCAGCCCTCTGGGCAAGGGTTGTTAGTTATGCCCTGGGGCATAAAAGGTTTTTATAGGAATCGTTGTCGTAGAAACTTCAAAAGCGGCTCATTTGATGGGAAATTGAAATGGCTAGTGCCCTTTTTAATAGTCAAAGTGATTGGAAGGCAACAAACACCGCTTCCACGCCCACCATTTCCCCAAACACATCCAGTCAAAACTTTGAGATAACCATTTTGTTCAACGCAGTTGAAAGTTCTGGAAATTATGTCTTTGAGGAGGACATTCTCCCCACAGCCCTCAGGGCAAGGGTTGTAAGTTATGCCCTGGGGGCATATAAGGTTTTCATTGAAAGATTTGTCGTAGAAACTTGAAAAAGGGCTCATTCAACTGGAAATTCCAAGGGCTAGTGCCCTTTTTAATAGTCGAAAGTGATTGGAGGGCAACTAACCCCCCTCTCAGGCCCACCTTTTCCTCAAACACATCCAATCAAAATTTTGAGATAGCCATTTTATTCAACCTAGTTGAAAGTTCTGGAAATTAGGTCTTTATGGATGACAACCCCTCCCCCCCCCCCCATAGACTAATGGGCAAGGGTTGTAAGTTATGCCCTGGGGTCATATAAGGTTTTTATAGAAAGCATTGTCGTAGAAACTTCAAATGGGGCTCATTTGATTGGAAATTGAAATGTCTAGTGCCCTTTTTAATAGTCACAAGTGATTGGAAGGCAAATAACACCCCTTCCGCGCCCATTATTTCCCCTAACACATCCAATAAAAATTTTGAGATAGCCATTTTGTTCAACGCATTTGAAAGTTCTGGAAATTATGTCTTTGAGCAGGACAATCCCCCCATAGTCTTCAGGGCAAGGGTTATAAGTTATGCCCTCGAGGCATATAAAGTTTTAATTGAGAGCTTTGTCGTAGAAACTTGAAAAGGGCTCATTCGATCGGAATTTCAAAAGGGCTAGTGCCCTTTTTCATAGTCGAAAGTGATTGGAGGGCAACTAACTCCCCTCTCACACCCACCTTTTCCCCAAAAACCTCCAATCAAAATTTTTAGATAACCATTTTGTTCAACGTAGTTGAAAGTTTTGGAAATTATGTCTTTGAGGATGACAACCCCCTCCCCCCCTGCCCAAAGCCCTCAGGGCAAAGGTTTTAAGTTATGCTCTGGGGTCATATAAGGTTTATATAGAAAGATTCGTCGTAGAAACTTCAAAAAGGGCTCATTTGATTAGAAATTGAAATGGCTAATGCCCTTCTTAATAGTTGAAAGTGGTTGGAGGGCAAATAACCCACGCCCACCGTTTCCCAAAAAACATTCCCAATCAATATTTTGAGATTGCCATTTTGTTCAACGTAGTTGAAAGTTCTGGAAATTATGTCTTTGAGGATGACAAACTCCCCACAACCCTCAGGGTGAGGGTTGTAAGTTATTCCCTGGGAGCATGTAAGGTTTTCATAGAAATGAGTGTCGCAGAAACTTTAAAAAGGGCTCATTTGATTGGAAATTGAAAGGGCTAGTGCCCTTTTTAATAGTAGAAAGTGATTGGAGGGCAACTAACCCCCCTCTCACTCCCACCATTTCCCCAAACCCAAACAATCAAAATTTTGAGATAACCATTTTTTTCTACGTAGTTAAAAGTTCTGGATATTATTTCTTTGAGGATGAAACCCCTCCCCCCCTCACAGCCGTCAGGGCAAGGGTTGTAAGTTATGCCCTGGCAGCATATAATTTTTTTTTTTATTATAGAAATCTATGTTGTTAAAACTTCAAAAAGGGCTCATTCGATTGGAAATTGAAAGGGCTAGTGCCCTTTTTAATAGTCAAAAGTGATTGAAGGGCAACTAACCCCCCTTTCACTCCCACCATTTCCCCAAACACTTGCAATCAAAATTTTGAGATAGCCATTTTGTTCAACATAGTTGAAAGCTCTGGAAATTACGTCTTTGAGGATGACAACCCCCCCCCCCCCCCAACCCTCAGGGCAAGGGTTGTAATTTATTCCCTGGGAGCATGCAAGGTTTTTATAGAAAGGGTTGTCGCAGAAACTTTAAAAATGACTCATTGGATTGGAAATTGAAAGGGCTAGTGCCCTTTTTAATGGTAGAAAGTGATTGGAGGGCAACTAACTCCCGAATCACTCCCACCATTTCCCCAAACACAAACAATCAAAACTTTGAGATAGCCATTTTTTTCTATGTAGTTAAAAGTTCTGGAAATTATGTCTTTGAGGATGACAACCCCCCCCACAGCACTCAGGGCAAGGGTTGTAAGTTGTGCCCTGGGAGCATATAGTTTTTATTTTTTTTTTTTTTATAGAAATCGATGTTGTAATAACTTCAAAAAGGGCTCATTCGATTGGAAATTGAAAGGGATAGTACCCTTTTTAATAGTCGAAAGTGGTTGAAGGGCAACTAACCCCCCTTTCACGCCCAGAATTTCCCCAAACACTTCCAATCAAAATTTTGAGATAACCATTTTGTTCAACATAGTCGAAAGTTCTGGAAATTAGGTCTTTGAGGATGATAACCCCCTCAGAGCCCTCAGGTCAAGGGTTGTAAGTTATGCCCTGGGGCATATAAGGGTTTTATAGTGTTGTCGTAGAAACTTTAAAAAGGGCTAATTTGATTCGAAATTGAAAGGGCTAGTGCCCTTTTTGATCGTCGAAAGTGAATGGAGAGCAACTACCCCCCCCCCTCTTACGTCCACCATTTACCCAAACACATTCAATCAAAGTTTTGAGATAGCCATTTTGTTCAACATAGTTGAAAGTTCTGGAAATTATGTATTTGAGGAAGACAAACCCCACAGAGCCCGCAGGACAAAGGTTGTAAGTTATGCCCTGAGGACATAAAAGGTTTTTATAGATAGCGTTGTTGTAAAAAGTTCAAAAAGGGCTCATTCAATTGTAAATTGAGAGGGCTAGTGCCCTTTTTAATAGCCGAAAGTGATGGGAGGGTAACTAACCCCCCTCTCACGCCCACCATTTCCCCAAACACATCCAATCAAAATTTTGAGATAGCTATTTTGTTCATCGTAGTTGAAAGTTCTGGAAATCAGGTCTTTGAGGATGACAACCCCCCAGCCCTCAGGGCTAAGGCTGTAAGTTATGCCCTGGGGGCACATGTTTTTATAGAAAGCGTTGTCGTAAAAACTTCCAAAAGGGCTCATTCGATTGGAAATTGAAAGGGCCATTGCCCTGTTTAGTAGTCAAAAGTATTCGGAGAGAGAATCCCCCCCCCCCCCACGCCCATCATTTCCCCAGACATTTCTGATTAACATTTTGATATGGCCATTTTGTTCCACGTAGTGGGAAGGTCTGGAATTTATGTCTTTGAGGATGACAACCCTCCCTCCATAGTCCTCAGGACAAGGATCGTAAGTTATGACCTTGGGGCATATAAGGTTTTTATAGAACGTTTTGTCGTAGAAGCTTCAAAAAGGGCTCATTTGATTGGAAATTGAGAAGACTAGTGCCTTTATTATTAGTAGAAAGTGATCATAGGGCAAATGCCCCCCCCCACGCCCATAATTTCCCCAAACCCTTCCAATAAAAATTTTGAGATAGCCATTTTGTTCAGCGTATCAAAACGGTTGGAAATATGTCTTTGAGGATAACAAAACCCCCAGCCCTCAGGGTAAGGGTTGTAAGTTATGCCCTGGAGACATATAAGGTTTTTATAGAAAGCGTGGCCATATAAATTTCGTAGGGGGCTCATTGGATTGGTAATCAGACGCTCTAGTGCTCTTTTTAAGAGTCAAAGTGATCGGAGGGCAGCTACCCCCCTCCCCCTCACACACACACACACGTCGTATTGTCCCGAAATGCATCTAACAGAAATTTTGAGATAGCAAATCTATTCAAAAAAGCCTAAATATCATATAACAAGGCCTTTTGGGTTGAAACAAACACCAGAGATTAGGGGCAAGGGTTGTAAGCTATGCCCAGGGGGTTTTAAGGTTTTGATGGGAGGGATGGTTGTTTAACTTTAGAAGAGGCTCAGTCTTTCTCCCTGAAAAAGACTATGTCAATATAAAACGAACAGAAATTAATTAAAAGAAACTTTTTCAACAAAATAAGTTTCAACAACATAAGTTTTAAAAAAAAGTATGGAACTCCATTAAACCAAAATGAACAAAATAGAATCAAATAATCTACCAAGAATACAACTACCACAAATCAGTATCAATAAATAAATGAAACCCAAAACAAGCAGATATTAAAATAAATAAGAGTCAAGCTCAAAACGAGCAGAAATTAATATGAGTAGGGTTCTAAAGCCCAAGTTTTCTAAAAGCCAGAGTATAATTTGTACTTTACTGAAAAAAATTATTTTAAATGTATTCACTTTTCTAACTTTAAGAAATCAAAAATCAATTAAAATTTTAAGGAATAAATATCACCATATGTATATTAAACTGACAATACAGATTTTTTTCAGTATATTCATTTGATATTTTTTTTTAATTAAAAAAAGTTTTTTTTTTAATTAATAAAATGTAAAAACGTGCCTTTTCACGTAAAAAACAACCAGTCAAACTTAGAAAACTAAGAGAGCTCCAGCTTTAATTAAAAGTATGTTAATTAAAATTAAATGAATGACAGCAGATTTTTTTTGCAGTAACTAAATATTTTTGAATCTATCAATATTACGTCTACAACATAAATTTAGGTTTTGTCTCTTTTTACATGCACTTTGGCGTTTAATTTTAAAA
The DNA here is from genome assembly GCA_027921565.1 of Artemia sinica. Classification (NCBI taxonomy): domain Eukaryota; kingdom Metazoa; phylum Arthropoda; class Branchiopoda; order Anostraca; family Artemiidae; genus Artemia; species Artemia sinica. Next base: position 28,646,515 of record CM051269.1, read on the forward strand.
GACCTACACGGTACTTTTAAATATAAGTGAATCCATTGACTTCTCGCTCTCAACACATAGTTTCGTTTATGAAGTAGCATGTTTAGTTTCAGTTATGAAATAGAATAGCTGATATACTGACAATATAAATTCTTGGATGTCCCTTTTTTATAATTACTTTTCAGTTTGACAATGAACTCTAAGTAACTTTTTAACTTAATTATTATTCACAAAAGTTTCAGCAATACATACAAACAGTCACTTATAACATTTCTATTTTTTATTCAGTGCAGCCACCCGTTGATTTAAAGGGTTTTCGGGGGAAGAGCGCCATTCCTTTTGAAGCATCTGTTTAACCTGAGATAACCTCATATTTGGGTTTTCTTGGCGAAGGATCGGAAGACGTTTTTCTTCAAATGCAGTATAAGCAGCTTTCATGCGCTTTTCAGGATGTTTATCTTCTTCTACTGTTGATGACACACTAAAACGAAACATACCTTAAAATAACGATTTTTATATTATTCCCAAGAGTCTGCGGCGGCGCTTCATACAGAGCCACAGGCTAACTCTTGGTAACTTTACCTTACTCTCATGAAAGTCTAGATGCTCTATCACGTGCTGACGTGATATGACGTGCTGAGTTTTTGATTACGAGTTAATTGCCCGTGATGAAAAAAATTCCAATGTAAAAAAGAACAAAAAAAAAAACATCTATATACAGAAATTTGTAATGTTCAGACTAAGCTATAAAATTTATTGACTGTAAATCCGACTTTTGCTTTAAACACATTATCCCGTACAATCTCACAAAAATCTCCTTCTCGCACGAAATTTTTGTTTGCATAGAATTTCAACTAGCGAAAAAAAAAAAAAAAAAATCCGACAAATGGAAAAAACTCGCTCAAAACAAACAAAACTAAAAAATTCGTGACTTTATTTGACTTTCATTGTCAACACTACCAAACTGATTTTAAGCTTTACGAAAGATTTGCGATTTAAGGAATTAATTTTTTTTCTTGTTCTTCTTTACGAACCTATACAATTCTTCAAGGACTGAAATTCCAACTTAGCTAGACAAGGTTATAACGAAAGGTTTTAGATTACAACTCCGCTCTGAAGTCACTTGAAATACCAAGCCTTCGTGATCACCGTTTTTAGCTGATGATTCGTTTTGGCCAGTTTTTATTGTCTAGTCCTGTACATCCACAGAGGACAGAATATACCAGTATGATCATTCTCTATCTCACCCATTATAAAAACCCGGACCGGGGTGCGAGTGCTCCGGAGAACGTTTTTGCAGATATAAACATAGGCGAAGTCAGATTAGCGGGAATGCAGGTTAGTCTGTTTCCATCAAAGTGCATTGAAACAATCGAAACAGACGGAAACAGACTAACCCGCATTCCCACTAATGCAGAAATAAGTGGGAGGAGCTTTTTGTGAACGAAGACCAGAAATGATCTGCGATAAGCTTACTGGTATATTCTGTCTACTGTGTGTACATCGGACAAAATTATCACCTGAAATACCTGTCCGCGCTAATACCAGAAGCAAGAGCAAGCTAATGCCCGTCCCGTGCCGCTCAAACAGACTCAGTAGCTCCTTTCTTCCTTTCCTTACAAGTGCTTTTAATAAAATGCAGTGAAGTGTTTTTCAGGTAAAAAACAGCGTCTTTTAGTGCATTTTTTTTTAATTTGTCTATGACAGCTGTTTTCATTAAACTTATTCTGATTCTGAAAACTGCAAGAAAAAAAATCCTCAGGGAGAGAATAGAACCACTAAACTGGTTGTAAATCAAAAGGTTCATCCGTAAAGTTTTTTGGTATACGGATTGCACATTCACTTTACAGGTAGGGTACAAGCTTTACATAAATTAGGGATTAAAAGGCACCCCTAAAATCACCCTGAGCTAAATTTATTTATTTGCTTATACCACATGCACACATGATTCTTGCCGTTTGCACGTTGTATTCCTACAAAATCATTCCCCAAGCAGGAAAAACAAAAAAAGTGACCCTAATTCGGCCCCTTGCTTGGAAGGTCTTAACGTAGAAGATGGTTAGATGATACTAGAGTAATTTTCACCACTTTTTATCTTATAAAACTTGCATGGAATGATAGCCCGCAAGACATTCATTCAGTTAGAAGCAAAGAAATTGCAATTTTACAAAATAATTCAGAACAACACAAAATATTTTTAATGTAGATGAACAAATGCTTTGGGGCTGACAAGTGTAAGAGTAGATAGATTAGTTAGCAGGGTTAGGTATCGGGGAGAAAATGGTATCTCTACAAGTTGATAGGATATTAAAGAGGCATACCAAGAGCGCTTGTGTGCCAAGAGAAAAATTTCTTGGGCTAGCCAAGTAAGATGTATTCTAGAAATTTGTGGAGAGCCTAGGCAGAGTAATATCAGGAAAGGATTAAGGATAGAAAAGGGTGGTTTCCAAACAGGAAAGGATTGTTTTAAAGAATAAGAAGATCTGAAAATGGTATTGTGATACTAGCGTCCCCGTCTCTCCCTCTTTATGCGAGGATTAATGAAACATGGGAAGAGGAACTCAGATTATTTGTATAGTGTTATATTTTCTGTATTGACCACGACCCGTAAAGGCTTTTAGTCATAATAAATAGCCTAGGGGCAAGTGCCGTAGATTATGCCCCGGGGCTTACATAAATCTATGGATGGGGCGGTCATATAAACTTTGTAGGAGTCAAAAGTGATGGAAGGGTAATTAGCCCCACCCCCACCATCTTCTCCTCAAATGCATCAAATCAAAATTTTGAGATAGCCATTTTGTTCAAAATAGTCCAAAGATCATATAACAATTCCTCTGAGGTTGAAACATCTCCCCTGAGCTCGGGGGTAAGAATTGTAAGTTATACGCCGATGGCATATAAGGCTTTTACGGAAGGGGTGGCCATATAAGCTTTCACACTCAGAGGGTTGCCAACACTCACTCACGCTCAGACTCACTCACACTCACTCGCTCACCGAAACCCACACCCATGTGGAAGAAGCGGTCGTATAAACTTCGGAGGGGGCTGATTCGATTGGAAATAGGAAGTTCTATCACTTTTTAAGGAGTAAAAAGTAATCGGAGGGTAACCATCTCTTCCGTCCTCTCACGCCCTTTTTTGCCCAAATGCATCTGATCAGAATTTTGAGATAGCCATTTTGCTCAAAATAGTCCAAAAGTCAAATAACTGTAAATCAGGGGTTGAAAAACCCTTAACAGCCCCCGAGAGAAGGGTTGTAAGTCATGCATGTTGCTTATTGTTACTTTGATACTTTGTTTACTTTGATTTACTGATTTGCGGGGCAACTTGGATTTACGGGGCAATGGATGTAAGTTCTGCAAGTTGCTTATTGTTACTTTGATACAATGTTTACTTGTATATTTTGATAATAGATTTGATACCTTGATGATACTTTGATATTAAAAAAAACTGACTTTGAAATGGTGCATGTTGAAAAACTTGAAACTTTGTAATCAAAACAAACAGAATTAATTAAAAAAATTCTGAAAAAAAAGTTTTTCAAAGAAAAGCAAAGGCCATGTTTAACTTACGATCCGTAAAAATAAAAACCTACAATAGCTGAAACTCAAAACGTGCAGAAGTTACTATTAAAGAATAAATGAAACCCAAAACGAAAAGAAATTAAATAAACAATCATAGCAAACAAACATCCAACAGGTACTAATAAAAATGAATAAATAAATCATAAAATGGGTAAAACCTAAATTGAATATGCAAATCAAGCTAAAAACCAACAAAAATATTTTACTATTAAAGAATAAATGAAACCCAAAACGAACAGGAATAAAATAAACATAGCAAACAACATACAACATCACCATCGGTTGTACCACCATCGGTTGCGCCAATAAATATTAAGTCCCATTCAGAATGAGGATTTAGTAATAACAAGATTTAGCTACCCCTAATTTGAGCCAATCAGAAATTTTCCATAGAATTTTTCAACCAATCAGAAAACTCTGGAAAATCTGCATCTGCATTTAGCACAAGCTAAATCTCGCTATTAGTGAAGTCTCGAATGGGCCTTAAGCAAGGCCGTATTCAGGGGAGGGGTTAGGGGTTTGAACCCCCCCCCCCCCCCCAAAAAAAAAATGTTTTCCGACTCGTAAAAACGTCTTAAAAATGCATAAAAACAAATTTTTGATGCATTTTTTAAATTCTAGTATTATATATATGCATATCAAGCTGAAAAAAAAATCACTACAAATAAGAGTTTGGCTACTGCCCCTTTCACTAACTGTAAAAGTCTAAAGCCTGCTGCGCCATTGGCGCTATGCTGAAAACATTTAGTGTCTTGAATAGTCTTGGGAAGAACTAGTAAAATTAAACTGAATATTTGATATATAATTATAATAATTGATGAAAGCTCATCAGTTCAAGATTTTGTTGCACTATAATTTTTGTTTTCAAAATTGTAATAAGTACAAAACAAAATATTTATAATATAATTCGTTTTCAGTAAAGCGCCAGCAATACATTAGGCTTTAGACTTTTACAGTTAGGGAAGAGGTCAGTTGCAACAAAACCATGCGGATGCCTACATATTTGTGAGAACTGTGAAATTTTTTTTGACAAAGATTAATCAAGTTCAACTGATTAATCAATGATGAAAAAAAAATGATTAACTGAAAATTTATGAATATCTATTAAAACTTAAGTCTTCACATAAAGTACACCCCCCCCATTCCTGATTGTGTTCGGGTAATCAGCAAAAGAAAAGCGGATCTATACAAACACTGTAGTTTACCACAGAATTACTGATTTACAAAAAACGAATTAACACACTATAACATTGAATTCTGTCAACACGTCAATCTCAGTTGATAAAACAGATCGGAAAAATCTGCTAACCCCTCCACTTACTACTTCGACTAGTGGTCTTCATGAGCCAGATAGCTATATACCCAGAAAAATGTCGGAGTTGAGTACAAATTTGAAAAAAAAATTGAAGGAAAATATAAAAGTTTCTAAGAAGAACCATACAATTTTTGAGTCCAGAAGTCACCCATCCCCAACCTAATTGCCTGGATTAGGATGATTAGGTTCCCTCATTTTATTCTATTAGAGGTGGCCTAACAAATTTCTATGCACCAATTTTCTCCAAACAATTGTGAATTTAAGCTTTTTGAAGCATTAATCGCCTTAAGTATGCAGAAAACAAGTATTCCTACAGAAATACATCTATTTTTGATAGTCAGAAAAATCACAAATACTTTAATTTCCAGTAAAGCAAAAGCTAAATGAAAGCATAAAAAGCAAAGTTTTTATGGGCCATAACCCTCTGTTCATTAAGTTCCCGCACTAATCTTTACAAGGAGCAGATGGCAAAAATATCTGCATCAGAGAATACACTTTGTAAGTTGTTTTGGCTTTTACCTCAACAACGGAATGTTTTGACTTCCCCAATAACCCCTTAAGGATGGACCCACATCAGCCAATGCTCAGATATAATAGCAAATGACATACCTTAAGATTGAAATTGCTTCTGTTATGCTTCTAGCTTCCAAGCCTTCAACTGCTAGTCTGTTTACATTTTCTTCTAGAGGCTCGGTTATATGAGTGACTGGTTTTTGTTTCTCAGATTTACCTCTTGCTGCCGCCTCGCGTTTCTCCAATTCTTCTTGAATAATTGCTTGTGTCATCTTGTTGGTCACTTTTCCCTTTACTTCTCTTACTAAAGTTTCTTGTTCTGCAGATTCTAGGGCCTTCCGTTCATTTTTAGCTGCTAAAGCTTGCTGTCGTTTCAGTTCTTGTTCTTCCTATAGATACAGTTTGATATTTAGCAGCCTATTGTTCCAAGTCTATATCATTTTTACCAACATTACACACGCAAAAAGTAAACACGCAATTTACATTTCCACAGAGTTGAGAAGAAATTAATAAAAACTGGGCTTTCTGGAAATAGTCACAATTTTCTTTCATACAAATCCTAGACGAATTAGTTGTGTTAACTTATTAAAAAGTTATTAGCCAGTGTCGGAGGGTCCACAATTAGGGTGATATGCATCTTTTTGGATGTACTTCGTGTCAGACAAAGCTGTATCAACACCATCATGCAGCAACTATATATATGCCATATATTTGCTACATTGAGTTCTCTAGAAAAAGGTTCCCCTTCTAACCCAATAATGAAAATGAACTGGAAATATTTTTAGATGCTTCGTTCAGAAAAAAAGGCAGAGTATAGAACAGGCATTTGACATTAAAACACAAAGTATACTTAAAGACATATTAAGCCTAGGTAATATCAATAACTAAAAGAGATTCCTGGCCCTTCTCTGGTTTTGATTATATGTGATGCTTCAGTCACTGGAGTCCTAGTGGACCAACAGGAGAGTCTTAATAGCAATCCCTATTTCCAAAAACATTACACAGTAAAAAAGAAAATTGTTGATTCAGTTACTCCTGTTAGTTAATACAATTTCATGGGAGTACTCAATCATAGTCTGTATAACAGGATAAGCAAAGTAATGTGTCTCAAGTGAATTATCCTTTTCCCCTTCCCCAATCTCATCCATTCAATATAAAATGGTTGACCAGAGAAAGTTGAGATCGCAAATTCTGAATTCTAGTGTACTTTATAAGAGGTACAATCGATCCGAAAAGATCAAGCTGTCCATTTGGCTCCACCTGGCATCAAACTAAAACTTTAAGACAAACATGTCAGTAAGAATAGTCAGAAGCTTAGAAATTTCCCAATTCCCTTTTGGCAACTTATGTCAAAGTATATTTAGCATGCTTATAAGTAGGTTTGTAAGACAGGTTTGTATTTTCTACTTAGGATAGTTAGGAAAAAAAAAATAATCAAATGACAGTGTATTGTCAGTTTAATATACATATACTGATATTTATTCCTTACTACTACTACTACTACTACTAACAACTCACCGCAGCACCAAGCCGCCTGAGGCCAACACAGCTACGCACGCTCCTCCTCCACCCCAATCTATTCAAAGCCTCCCTTTTTACACCCGCCCACGAAGTTCCCATTTCCTTTAAATCTTTCTTTATGACGTCCTCCCACCCCAGACGGGGACGACGTGCTTTCCGTTTAGCCCTAGATGGTTGGCCGAAAATGACAATCTTCGGCAATCTGTCATCCTTCATCCGCACAACGTGCCCTAGCCACCTCAACCTTTCTTTCATTATAGCCCTAGAGAGCGGTATTAAACCACATTTTTCGTATAGCCTATTATTTGAAAAACGGTCACTCCGCCGGGTACCCAGAACAATCCTTAAGCGATTTCTCTGGAAAACATCTAGCAAATCTTCATCCGCTTTTCGGAGCGTCTATGCTTCAGAGCCATATTTGACCACTGTCATCACTGTAGCTTCTAATATTCTAATCTTGGTTTGCAGACTTATCTTCATATTCTTCCAGACTTTTTTCAACTGTGAAAAAACACCCTGAGCCTTGGCTATTCTATATTTAACATCTTCACTGCTCCCACCATCTTTACTAATAATACTACCAAGGTAAGTGAAGCTGCCCACCTGATCAATCTTTTCATTACTCAACGTCACCTTTCCATCTTCACTTATTCCTAGACTTAGTGACTTAGTCTTCCTAACATTAATTTTCAAACCAATTCTAGCACCCTGAACTTGCAAAACCTCTAAAACTTCATTCATTTTGCTCACACTTTCATCTAGGATGCTTAAATCATCAGCATAATCCAAGTCCAGGAGACTTTTTCCTCCCCATTTGATTCCGTGGTCTCCCATTGCCTTTCCTGTGCTCCTTAAAACAAAGTCCATCAAAATAATCCATACAAAGGGAGATAGAACACAACCCTGCTTAACTCCTGATTTAATACAAAATCAGCTGCTAACCTCATTTCCTACCTTAACCGCAGCAGTGTTATTCTCGTACATAGCACTAATCACTTTAATGTATTTGTCTGGTATACAATACAAGGATAAAACCTTTACTAAAGCTCTTCTATCAACAGAATCGAATGCTTGCTCATAATCTATAAAACTGAGAACCAAAGGTGTTTGAAAACTCAGGCACTTCTCAATTATTAGCCTAAGAGTGAAAATTTGGTCAATACATCCTCTACCTTTTCTAAAACCACACTGCTCTTCTCTTAAAACTTTGTCTACAGCATCTCTCAGTCTAAAAAGTATCATATTACTAAGTAATTTACTACCTACAGAGACCAGACTAATGCCTCGATAATTACCACACTCACTTTTATCACCTTTCTTATAAAGTGGCTTAATTAAGGTTTTCCTAAAATCGTTAGGTACTTCCCCTTTTTCAAAAATCATATTCATAATCTTCAGTAACTTATTTCTAACCTCAGAGCCACCATATTTAAGAAACTCATTTACCACCCTATCAGCACCTGGAGCCTTATTATTCTTTAATCCTTTTAGTACTGTTGCTAATTCCTCCTCACAAAACAAATCTTCCTTCACATCCAAGGTATCACAAACTTTTTCATTTTCCTCTATATTTTTTGCTGCAACTCTATCTCGGTTAAGCAAATTCTCAAAATGTTCGGCCCATCTCTCTTTAGTTTTTTCCTTATCGCTAATTGTGACCCCATTCCTATCTTTAACTGGGCCAAGTCCGGATTGACTACTCCCTCTCAATTTGTTAACGTGCCAGTACAATATTTTACTATTATGCCGTCTAGCTGCATCTTCCAGATCCTCGGCAATTTTATCCATGGCCTCCACTTCACCCCTCCTTAGTTCATATTTTAATGCTTTCTCCACTTTCTTTACGTTTCTTTTGTTTTCATACGATCTATCACTCAGATAATTCTTGTACAAGTCCTTTCTCCTTTCTATTAAACATAAAGCTTTTTCACTAATATTCTTAGCTGCAGTTCTAGCTTTCTTCCCTAATACGCCTTCAGCAACTTCACAAATTATTTTACTAAAATTATTCCAACCATCTTCCACATTATCAAATTTTAAACTCTCAAGTTTAGTATTCAACTGTTCCTGGAAAGTTTCTCTCAAATTCTCATCCTGGAGTCTACCAACATCATAACTTCCCGGGAGGTGGTTACCCTTCCGATATTTCAGCTTTAAATTAACCCTTGACACTACTAGATGGTGATCTTTACTTTTAACATCGATAACAGAACTCCTATATACCCTAGTATCTTGTATTGATCCTGCCAGTCTTCGGTTTACTATAACATAATCTATAAGGTTTGCTGTCTTACCATCACGTGAATACCATGTTAACTTATGAGCCATTTTATGAATAAACACCGTATTGGTTATAACTAGATTGTTATACATACAAAATTGCAAAAGTCTGTATCCATTACTGTTTTCTTTTCCTACACCAAATTTACCTAGGCTGGGATACCATCTATCCCTATTTCTACCAACCTGGGCGTTAAAATCTCCCAGTAATAATATCATATTTCTACCTGGGACCCTGTCTATTTGCTCCTGTAACTTTAAGTAAAATTCATCTGAGTCACAAGTATCTCCGTCAGTCGGTTCTACAGGGGCGTATACTACTATAACTGATACCCTGAACTTTCTAGTCATAAAATGAGCAATTAGTATTCTATTATTAATACCTTCCCAGCCTAAACAAGACTTAGCAGCTTCCTTATTCATCATGAGCCCTACTCCCTGTCTATGTAACCCATCCTTCCTGCCTGAGTAAACAAATTCTATATCACCTAATTTCATGCTTCCTACCCCTGGGATATGAGTTTCTGAAATTCCTAATAAATCCAGTTCGAATCGTCTGAATTCGTCAGTCAAAATGTCGATACGATGGTCATTTTTTAACGTCGTAACACTCCAAGTTCCAATTTTCATGTTCTTTAAATCATTGAAATTATTTTCGCCTCAGGAAAAGCAATGATCCCGGATACCAGTGCAGGACGGGGATCACATATCTTCTCAAGTCTACACCGAAGTGGTTAAGCCGGCTTAGAACCGGACAGCAAGAAGTCCCTGGGACCTCCTATGAATGAAGGCTTCGTGCAATCCTGGGCCCATCTTGGTCACAACATGGTTTTCAGCACTTGGCGATGCTCTTCTATCAACAAGAGTCGAAATCCTGCACAGACAGTCTCAAGCCTATTACCTCCGACTCATTATATATTCATGCCTACAAATATTATGCTACTACGGGGAGGCAACCCATAACAGATAAATCAGCTAGGAAGAGGTTTTTCAGCCCAAAGACGCCCATCAAAACATACCAAGCCCAGAAAAATTGTCCATTAGTCAGAATCCCGTGCGAATGCTGTGTCGTTTACTAGGCTATAATTTCATCAAAATTATAGCCTATTCCTTATATGTATTTTATTCCTTAAAATCTTAATTAATTTTTAATTTCTTAAAGTTATGAAAATGCAAACATTTAAAGGAATTTTTTTCAATAAAGTACAAATTATATTCTTGTTTTTAGAAAGCATAGAGGTTTTGAACCCTACTCATATTAATTTCTGCTCGCTTGATTTTGAGCTTGACTCGCTATTAATTTTGAGCTTGACTCTGTTATCTATTTTAATTTCTGTTAGTTTTGGGTTTCATTTATTTATTGATACCGATTTGTTGTAGTGGTATGCTTGGTATATTATTTGATTCTATTTTTGTTCATTTTTGGTTTAATGGAGTTCTTTGCTTTTTTTTGAAAAACTTATTTTGTGGAAGAAGTTTTTTTTAAAATTAATTTCTGTTCGTTTTTTATTGACACAGTCGTTTTCAGGGAAAAAGAAAATAATGGTTTGAATCTTTCCGTTTTTTTTAAGAATTTATAGTTTGGCCTGCTATTTATATGCTGGAAAAACTTTTTCAGCAAATTGTAACAACATAAACTCTTTTGAAAATCATGACACAAATAGTAGTGTTTAATTTAGCCATATACATCCTCAAGTTGACGTTATAAATAAAATTTAATACTATTCCGAAAAAATTATATCTATGCTCTTTCGCAGCCTGGATACATTTACACTTTTGATTTCGTATAATTTTAGGAGCAGAAGTAGTAAGGTAATAGAAGTAGCCCCGAAAATTTGAACTTAATACCCTCAGTCGTTCTTGGTATATTGCTGAGATGCCTTATTGGCAACCAGCATACAAACAGTGTGTTTTAGTTTAATTTTAAAGCAACATTTAGTTTTTTAAGCATAATGGGCAAATTACATAACTGTGGGGGGTTGACCAACCCAATAACCCTAGAGATAAAGTTATTAGACCATTCAGCTATGCTGAATAAAATAGTTGTCTTAAAGTTTTGATTGGAAGTGTCTGGAAAATTATGAGCTAAAGAGGAGAGCTTATTGCCCTCCAATCATTTTTGACTCTTAAGAGGCCACTAGAAGTTTTAATTTTCAATCGAATTGGCTCCTTTAAAATATCAATGATATTACTGTCTATGATAGAGCGTCGCTGCTTATGTCCTTATATGTACTATAGTGCTTATATGCCCTTTTAATACCTGCATGCATATAGGTTTTTCATTTAATTGAAACTCCTGCTAAACGTTCCCAAAAAGTTTCAACTTTTTCAACAATAAAAGTTTTAACAGTAACCATGGAAGCAGCATTAAAAGAAAACGCACAGTGTCTTCTGGCTAGCTCAAAATCCACAACCTATGAAGGTATGAAGGTGAAATTTTCAGAGAGTATTTGTGCTGTACGGATGACAACCTGCCATCCGTATGCAGGTTGTCAAAAGGGCATATCAGCAATATCTTAGGAACAGTTTTGGGTGTGAAATTAGAACTTACAGCGCTTATTGTGGGGGATGTTGAACTAACCAAAGACAATATTAGCATCATAATACTAATGCTTCTACTCCTACAACCACTGCTACTACTACTACTGCTAATAAAGCTAAGACTACTACTATTAACTGTACTCCTACTGTTACTACTATATTTACTGGTGCTACTACTACAACTTATAAACCTAAGGGTATTAAGGCGAAAATTTTGGGCAATATTGTAACTGTATTGAAATAAATCGAAATACACTATGCCCATATAGGTTGTCCAGAGGACGTATCAGCAATGCGTCAGGACCAGTTGACGGTATTAAGTGAAAAATTTCATCGTGTGTTGAAGGGGATGTTGAAGAAAAGGTGCTGTTTGCACACTGCTACTACAACTTTTGCTACGCATACTTACTGAACCTTTCAACAATGCTGAAAAAATTGATGTCTCAAAACTTTGTTTGGATGTTTTTTATGGGAAATGATGGGCGTTTGGGGGGGGGGGGGAGGTGGGTCTCTCAAATCACTTTGGCTCTTAAAAAGAGCACTATAAGTTCCAATTTAAAATCAAACAAGACCCATCTTAATTTAATATGACCACCCATTCCAAAAAACCTTATATGTTCCCAGGGCATAACTTAAACTCCTTGCCCCAGGGCTCTGGGGGATTGTTCCGACCCTGGAAGTATTGTTATGTTCTTTGGACTATTTTATACAAAATTGCCATCACACAGTTTCAATCAGATGCATTTGGTGAAAAGAGGGTTAGTTGGGTGGGGAGAGGTGCTACTTGACTTCCATCACTATTGACTCTTAAAAGAGAACTAGAACTTCAAATTTCAATCAAATGAACCACCTCTAAAGCTTATAAAACCATCCCTTCCATAAGAGCCATAATGCCCCGGGGGCATAATTTATAACCCTCATCCTCAGGCTCTGGTGGCTTGTATCAACCTCAAAAGCCTTTTTATATGATATTTGAACTATTTTGAATAAAAGGACTGTCTCAAAAGATCTATTGGATACATCTCAGGAAAACAAGACGTGTTTGTGTATTTTTTTTAGGGGGGGGGGGGAGGGGGGGGTAGCGGTGTTCTGATCAATTTGACTCTTAAAAAGGTCACTAGAGCTTATGATTACCAATTGAATGAGCCTCCTCCAAAGCAAATACGACCACCCTTTTTATAAGAACCTTATATGCCCTAACTTACAACCCTTTCCCTGAGAGCTGTAGGGGAGGGGGTTGTCTTCCTCACAGACATAATTTTTGAAACCTTCAACTACGATGAATACAAGGGTTATCTCCAAATTTTGATTGGAGGTGTTAAGGCAGATGCTGAGCGTGGAGGATGGGGGGGGGGGGGCTGTTTGCCTCTCAAATCCCTTTGAATCTTAAAAAGGACATTATAACTTCCAATTTCAAAGCTAATAAGCTTCATCTGATGTTTATAACGACCGCCCATTCAATAAAAACCTTTATATGCCCTCATAAAATAACTTACAACCCCATCCCCTGGGAGCTGGGGGGTTGTGTATTCCCTAGAGACATTATTATATGTTCTTTTGACTATTTTGAAAAAAATCGCTATCTCATAATTTCAATCAGACACGTTTGATGAAAAACGGGGTTGTAAAAAAGGGGGGGGGGGTAAATACGCTTAAAAATGAACTAGAACTTCCAATTTTCAACCAAAGGAGCCTCTTCTAAAGTTAAACAACCATCTCTTCCATAAAAACCTTAAATACCCCCTAGGCATAACTTACAACCCTTGCCTCTAATCTTCAGTGTTTGTATCAACCCCAAAAGCCTTGTTTTATGATATTTAAACTATTTTGAATAGAATAGCCGTCTCAAAAATTCCTATTAGATGCATTTCAGGATGACTCTTCTCCCATTACTTTCGGCTATTAAACAGGGCAATAGCCCTCTCAATTTCCAATTGAATGAGCCCTTTTTGAAGTTTTTACGACAAAAATTTCTATAAAACCTTATATGTCCCCAGTTCATAACTTTCAACCTTAGCACTGAGAGCTGTGGGGGTTTGTCATCCTCAAACACATAATTTCCAGAACTTTCAGCTACGTTGAACAAAAGGGCAATCCCAAATTTTTTATTGGTTGTGTTTAGGGAAATGGTGGGCGTGAGAGGGGGTTAGTTGCCCTCCAATCACTTTCGACTATTAAAGAGGGCACTAGCCCTTTCAATTTCCAATCGAATGAGCTTTTTTTGAAGTTTCTACGACAATGCTTTCTATAAACACCTCATATGCCCCCAAGGCATAACTTACAACCCTTGCCCTGATTGCTGTTGGGGAAGTGTCATCCTCAAAGACATAATTTCCGGGCCTTTACACTGCATTGAATAAAATGACTATCTCAAAATTTTGATTAGATACGTTTGGAGAAATGGTGGGCGTGAGACGGGGGTTAGTCGTCCTCCAATCACTTTCGACTATTAAAAAGGGCGCCAGCCCTTTCAATTTCCAGTCAAATGAGCCCTTTATGAAGTTTCTACGACAACACTTTCTTTTAAGACCTTAAATGTCCCCAGGGGATAACATACAACCCTTGCCCTGAGGGCTGTGGGGGAGGGGTTGTCATCCTCAAACACATAATTTCTAGAACTTGAACAAAAGGGCTGTCCCAAAATTTTGATTGGTTGTGTTTGGGGAATGGTGGGCGTGAGAGGGGGGTTATTTGCCCTCCTATCACTTTTGACTATTAAAGAGGGCACTAGCCCTTTCAATTTCCAATCGAATGAGCCCTTTTTGAAGTTTCTACAACAACGCTTTCTATAAATATCTTATATGCCCCAGGGCATAACTTAGAACCCTTGCCCTGAGGGCTGTGAGGGGGTTGTCATCTTCAAAGACCTAATTTTCGGAACTTTCAACTATGTTGAACAAAATGGCAATCTCAAAATTTTGATTGGATGTGTTTGGGGAAATGGTGTGCGTGAAAGGGGGGTTAATTGCCCTCCAATCACTTTCAACTATTAAAAAGAGCACTAGCCCTTTCAACTTCAAATCGAATGGGCCCTTTTTGAAGTTCCTAGGACAACGCTTTCTACAAAAAACCTTATATGCCCAGTGCCTAACTTACAACCCTTGCCCTGATTGCTGTGGGGGGAGTGTCAGCCTCAAAGACATAATTTCCGGGTCTTTCAACTACGTTGAACAAATTGACTATCTCAAACTTTTTATTGGATGCGTTTGGGGAAATGGTGGGCGTGAGAGGGGGGTTAGTAGCCCTCCAATCCCTTTCGACTATTAAAAAGGGCAACAGCCCTTTTAACTTCCAATCGAATGAGCCCTTTCTGAAGTTTCTACAACAACGCTTTCTATAAATATCTTATATGCCCCAGGGCATAACTTAGAACCCTTGCCCTGAGGGCTGTGGGGGGTTGTCATCCTCAAAGACCTAAGCTTCAGAACTTTCAACTACGTTGAACAAAATGGCTATCTCAAGATTTTTAATTGGATATGTTTGGGGAAATGGTGGGCGTGAGGGGGGTTAGTAGCCCTCCAATCACTTTCGACTATTAAAAAGGGCAACAGCCCTTTTAACTTCCAATCGAATGAGCCCTTTCTGAAGTTTCTACAACAACGCTTTCTATAAATATCTTATATGCCCCAGGGCATAACTTAGAACCCTTGCCCTGAGGGCTGTGGGGGGTTGTCATCCTCAAAGACCTAAGCTTCAGAACTTTCAACTACGTTGAACAAAATGGCTATCTCTAGATTTTTAATTGGATATGTTTGGGGAAATAGTGGGCGTGAGGGGGGTTACTTGCCCTCCAATCACTTTCGAACATTAAAAAGGGCACTAGCCCTTTCAAGTTTCAATCTAATGAGCCCTTTTTGAAGTTTCTACAACAATGCTTTCTATAAAAAAAAATTATATGCCCCCAGGGCATAACTTACAACTACAACCCATGTTCTGAGGGTTATTTGATACTCAAAGACATAATTTTCTGACCTTCAAACTACGTTGAACAAAATGGTTATCTTAAAATTTTGATTGGGTGTGTTTGGGGAAATGGTGTGCGTGAAAGGGGGGTTAATTGCCCTCCAATCACTTTCAACTATTAAAAAGAGCACTAGCCCTTTCAACTTCAAATCGAATGGGCCCTTTTTGAAGTTCCTAGGACCACGCTTTCTACAAAAAACCTTATATGCCATTGCCTAACTTACAACCCTTGCCCTGATTGCTGTGGGGGGAGTGCCAGCCTCAAAGACATAATTTCCGGGTCTTTCAACTACGTTGAACAAATTGACTATCTCAAACTTTTTATTGGATGCGTTTGGGGAAATGGTGGGCGTGAGAGGGGGGTTAGTAGCCCTCCAATCACTTTCGGCTATTAAAAAGGGCAACAGCCCTTTTAACTTCCAATCGAATGAGCCCTTTCTGAAGTTTCTACAACAACGCTTTCTATAAATATCTTATATGCCCCAGGGCATAACTTAGAACCCTTGCCCCGAGGGCTGTGGGGGTTGTCATCCTCAAAGACCTAAGCTTCAGAACTTTCAACTACGTTGAACAAAATGGCTATCTCAAGATTTTTAATTGGATATGTTTGGGGAAATGGTGGGCGTGAGGGGGGTTAGTTGCCCTCCAATCACTTTCGAACATTAAAAAGGGCACTAGCCCTTTCAAGTTTCAACCTAATGAGCCCTTTTTGAAGTTTCTACAACAATGCTTTCTATAAAAAAAATTTATATGCCCCCAGGGCATAACTTACAACTACAACCCATGTTCTGAGGGTTATTTCATACTCAAAGACATAATTTTCTGACCTTTAAACTACGTTGAACAAAATGGTTATCTTAAAATTTTGATTGGGTGTGTTTGGGGAAATGGTGTGCGGGAAAGAGGGGTTAATTGCACTCCAATCACTTTCAACTATTAAAAAGAGCACTAGCCCTTTCAACTTCAAATCGAATGGGCCCTTTTTGAAGTTCCTAGGACAAAGCTTTCTACAAAAAACCTTATATGCCCAGTGCCTAACTTACAACCCTTGCCCTGATTGCTGTGGGGGGAGTGTCAGCCTCACAGACATAATTTCCGGGTCTTTCAACTACGTTGAACAAATTGACTATCTCAAACTTTTTATTGGATGCGTTTGGGGAAATGGTGGGCGTGAGA
The DNA here is from genome assembly GCA_027921565.1 of Artemia sinica. Taxonomy (NCBI): domain Eukaryota; kingdom Metazoa; phylum Arthropoda; class Branchiopoda; order Anostraca; family Artemiidae; genus Artemia; species Artemia sinica. The sequence goes on from CM051269.1 coordinate 28,663,387, forward strand.
GGGGGGTTAGTAGCCCTCCAATCACTTTCGACTATTAAAAAGGGCAACAGCCCTTTTAACTACTAATCGAATGAGCCCTTTCTGAAGTTTCTACAACAACGCTTTCTATAAATATCTTATATGCCCCAGGGCATAACTTAGAACCCTTGCCCTGAGGGCTGTGGGGGGTTGTCATCCTCAAAGACCTAAGCTTAAGAACTTTCAACTACGTTGAACAAAATGGCTATCTCAAGATTTTTAATTGGATATGCTTGGGGAAATAGTGGGCGTGAGGGGGGTTAGTTGCCCTCCAATCACTTTCGAACATTAAAAAGGGCACTAGCCCTTTCAAGTTTCAATCTAATGAGCCCTTTTTGAAGTTTCTACAACAATGCTTTCTATAAAAAAAATTTATATGCCCCCAGGGCATAACTTAAAACTACAACCCATGTTCTGAGGGTTATTTCATACTCAAAGACATAATTTTCTGACCTTTAAACTACGTTGAACAAAATGGTTATCTTAAAATTTCTACAACAACGCTTTCTATAAATATCTTATATGCCCCAGGGCAAAACTTACAACCCTTGCCCTGAGGCCTGTGGGGAGGGGGGTTATCATCCTCAAAGACCTAATTTCCAGAACTTTCAACTACGTTGAACAAAATGGCTATCTCAAAATTTTGATTGTATGTGTTTGGGGAAATGGTGGGCGTGAAAGGGGGGTTAATTGCCCTCTAATAACTTTCGACTATTAAAAAGGGCACTAGCCCTTTTAATTTCGAACCAAATGAGCTCTTTTTGAAGTTTCTATGACAACGTTTACAATGAAAACCTTATATGCCCCCAGGGCACAACTTACAACCCTTGCCCTGAGGGCGCTGGGGGGGGGGGTCATCCTCAAAGACATAATTTCCAGATCTTTCAACTACGTCGAACAAAATGACTATCTCAAATTTTGATTGGATGTGTTTGGGAAATGGTGGGCGTAGAATGGGTGTTAGTTGCCTTCCAATCACTTTCGGCTATTAAAAAGGGCACAAGCCCTTCCAATTTCCAATCAAAAGAGCCCTTTTTGAAGTTTCTATGACAACTCTTTCGATAATAAGTACCATGGTCTAAAAAAAACAAAAAAAAAAAAACATTATTCCAACATTGTATTAGGCTGCCTATAATATCCAAGATTGTTTGATTTTAGGAACATCAATTACTTTTACAAATACAGTAGCAACAAATTTGAATTTTAAATGACTTTGACAAGCAAGCAACATAAAATTATATACTCATTATGGCTGCCAGTGAATGCTTTGCCATTCACATTGATTAGGCCTAAATATACATTTTGGTAATATCTCACTTAGAGTTAATGAATGCTACTTTTGTAGAAAAACTCTCACTATTACTGTGTTTAAGTTCTAAGGTATCTGCCTGATGAGTTTGGTTTATTGGGTTTCCATTTAGTTGGGGATGGACATCTGTTAGGTTGCTGTGTCCATGGTTAGTGCAGTTTTCCAAAATAATAGAAATGACCATGTTGTCTTTTTTACATACAAGTGACTGAAATACTTCAAAAATTGGTTTAAAGAAATGCATCAAAAAACAAATGGCAGTGAAAAGTAATTTGAAGTATAAGATACATATACAAAACTCTAGTTATTACATGAACAATACACAAGAGAGCAATTAAAATTAAGGGAACAATTTTTTTCCAGTAGGCTTCAATAACTCAGAGACTTAATAAATATTTTCTCTCTTTGAAGAACAAAGAAGTGTTAGGTTCTTAGCAACATTTCTTGCAACATGATTTATCTATGGGAATTTATGCATTCCTAATTCCAAAACAATAATAAACTCAAGAGTTATTAAAGATTAACAAAAAACATATCTAAACAATCTTTTAATTTACCTTCTTTTCTGGCATTAAATATCATTATATCTTTATAACCTATATGGCACCATATTATCTTTTTTACATGATATCTTCTGTCACAAGATTTTGATTTGAACATTTCATCTTTTCCAATTTGAATTTCTGATTGTTAGAATCTGTCTTTTCTAGCCTTTTCTTAGCAATTGCTTTCTGTTAATTTACTTATTATGACTGTAAAGGATTTTGATTGTCTTCTAATTTCAGGTATTTGAGCAAGGGTAGTAAAACACTTTCCTGCCATTTTCTTTCTCTTTTTTTTTGCAAAAATATTCTTAAAGAAAAATTAGTTAAATCTCTTGTACTACCAGAGAAAAAAACTTTTTTTCTAAACAATGATTTTAATAGTTATAATTTTAATTTACCAATCCAAGCTCTGTTGTCTCTTATCTTTACTGTCTGAGCCTAGTTGACTATTCATATGACTTGTCAAAAAAAGATGATATTGACAAAGTCAAAGGGGACTACATTTCTTGGACCATTGAAACTTTCTGGTGCTGGTCCCTTCACTGTAACATCATTCCCAATTTGGCATGTCGTCAGCCAGTACAAGAAACACACTAAGTCCTGCAAGTGATCAAAAGTTTGCATTCTCAATTCTCTCTGATACTAATTGAAATTACAATTTTTCCACATTGTTTGAAGTATGGTTTCATATTTACAATAAAAATTTGAAAAAATGCTGTACTCAGAGACTTCTCCTATGTACAGGGTAAAACCAAGACTGTCAAAGTTACTCCATGGTAAGAGAAAACTTATGTTCCCCTGTGGCACACACAAACTATTCAAAAGAGTTTTTATTTTGTATGGTTTTTCTGTACATAGAGGGATCCTCTATCATGTCTTAGGATGACATAATTTTTATCTATATATATATATATATATATATATATATATATATATATATATATATATATATATATATATATATATATATATATATATATATATATATATATATTATATATATATATATATATATATATATATATATATATATAATATATATATATATATATTATATATATATATATATATATATATATATATATATATATATATATATATATATATATATATATATATATATATATATATATATATATATATATATATAATATATATATATATATATATATATATATATATATATATATATGTATATATATATATATATATATATATATATATATATATATATTATATATATATATATATATATATATATATATATATATTATATATATATATATATATATATATATATATATATATATATATATATATATATACATATATATAGAATTTACCCCAGACTTGGGGTAAGTCTGACCTCCTTGAGATGAGTTACTTTAGTGCAGTGATTCATGGAAACAAGAGAACTTGCAAACTTTCTAGGTTGTGAAGATAATTACATCAAATAGTTTTTATTGTGCAAGCAATTACAAAACAATTTTGGGACCAAATTAAGCTGAAAAAATTGATAAGGTGTTGGACTAATCTGAGTTTACCCTATGTATTTGCACAGTAGGAGGTGTGTGTGTGTGTGTGTGGGGGGGGGGTAGGTAAAGTAGCCTATAGTGGAACTGCAGTCAAAATTTATTAACTGCAATTATTCTGCATATCATGAAGTAAGAATAGTTTTCTTAACATGTTTCCTTCTCAACCATCCCAATTGTAGGTGTATACCTTTTTTTTGGTTTGATTGTCTATATTACCCAAGGCTATGTAGGCATATGCGATCATCAGGGGAATGAGGATGAATTCATGGGCATAGGGAAGGGGTGCAGGGGAGGGAAGCCACCCCCCTAGAACTTCAAATTTACACAAGATATTAAAAGAACTTTTTGTATGATGGAATATATCTGTTGGATGTTACCTCGTAGATGGTTGGAAAAGCTGGAAATAAACAGAAATTTCCAAATATTGTTTCTAATATCAATATTTTCGTTTCAACATTCAATATTGATTTTTGATCCAATATATAGATAGAAAACTGGCCCACAATCAGCAGGTTTTGACTTTTTAATTCCCCAGGAACTGATTCAAGCAATAAGAAGTTGCTGAGTATGCCAAAGCAAATGTAACTCATTCAACATCAACCATGGAAAAGACAATTAGAAATGCTCCTCCACTTTTTTACTTGGATGCCTCTCTATCCAAGTGGTCAAGAGTGCTAAGCCTGGGCCACCCCAATACCGGTTTGGCCGTCTCTGGCTTACATTTGGCCAGCTGACAAAATAAAACAGAAAAGTGGCATAAAACTTATTTTTTGGCTATAAGATTAAGAAAGAACATGGTCAGTATAAAAAAAACTACAAAATGAATTTCATTAAGATTTAAAAAAAAAACTAAAGAGTATTAATTTCAATATAGAAATTGAATGATCAACACCAAAAGTAAGCCATTCCACTAATCTTGGTGTTCCACCTGTCATTGGTTGCAGTTTCATTTCAACTTCTGTCTTGTCAGTTAGCAGAAAGTCTCTTTTTCCAGTCTCCTTCAGAAAGTGGACCTTAAGTTCTTTAGTTGCTACTTTTTTGATAAAAATAATATGGTGAACAGGATTCCCTTTCTTGATCTTCAGCTTAACCAAAATGTGATCACTAGCCTGACTTTCTCAGTGTCAAATTAGAAGTTGCTGGTAGGGAGCTTGTCTGCAACATTCATATGGGAGCCTGAAGAGTTGTTGTATACAGGATCATCTATGTTGGGATCATCATTCCAACTGCAACTCTTGTTATGAAAAACATACCTTTTGCATTTTAGCCTTTTCACTTCTCCGACTTTCTTCCTTGCCAGAATTAGAACTTTCTTGGCAGATACAGCTTTTATCTCAGCAGTAATGCATTCTTTCACAGGGGTGTTGGTGAGCACTTCTGACTTTTTCATATTTTTCCCTGTTGATTTTTTGTGTCAAGCCTTTTGGAAAGGGGCTTGCATGGACAATCTCTTTTAACAAATCATCTGCTGACCTTTCCTTCTCATTTCTCACACAAGAAATGACCTTTCCTTCTTGCATGTGTGCTGTGTCTGTTTTGGGGTCTATGTTAAAGAAGGAGTCTAAATGTCACACAGGACTTGCACATAGCATAGAAACTTCCCTGGTAAGTGCTTCACTAGATGTGGTAGGCATTCTGCCTGAGACATATGACAAGAGGAACTGATAACCCTTGAAGACATCTCTGTTGGTGGGGTAGACCCCACTAGCTGTGATTCCACTGATTGTATCCTCAGGAGTGAAAGCCTTTGGATGCACTCTCCCCAGAAGCTCAGCAATGTTATATAGCAATATAGTTTTACATGTGCCACATAACTATCCTTTCTAGAGGCTGTAGTTTGTGAGTTTTGTGGGAAGGGTCAAATAAAAGTATAACACCATTTTTTTTGACTAGATCAAGCAATTCAATCGTGTATCAGCCGATCTGGTTGTCTAAATTCAGAGGTACAAGTGACTGTTTGGAGGGTTTGACTAGATTGATAAGTAATTTTTTTTTACTTATCAGAAAAACTAGTTTACTGAGTATAATTTTTAGACACTGTTTTCCTGGAGGAATAAGTAGAGGAGGGACTGTGTTCCCAATGCATTAACACAAGCACAAATTGTGGTCAACTGATCTCTTTCTACTGATGTAACCTTCCCTACTTACTTCTGGCCTTGCTGTACAATGATCTTACAAGACTTGTGGATGTTTTCAGATCCAATTTGTCAGCATTCCAAATTTCTTGTGGTCTAACCATGTGTTTATCTAGACCTCACTCCAGGTTGTTAAAGAAAGTTCCTACACTATGATGGTTGAAAGCAGTTGCCTGTCATAAGCTTGTAACTTCTGGCATTTCTACTGATCTTTACCTACAATTCCTCCACTACCTTTGCTTTTCCTGTTATCCAGTACTTTTATACTCTTAACAATGGCATAAGTGTATGCAAATTTATGTGCTTCTATGGAAGTAAAGTCAAAATGCATATCAGCTATAATTTTCAAGTAAGTTTTTAGTCCTTTTTCTTGTTCCTCTGTAAATATTTATCATGTATTGTAACAGGGTGTAAGGAAACTCAGGTCCAATCTTTGTAGAGGGATATTCAGCTTTGCAACTTTTTTCATGTAGTCTTGCAGCATTCCTCTAGGGATACCTGTGGCGCTTCCAGAGAATCCAACAGACTTTTTGTCAACTAAGACAGAAAAACTGCTGTTTTCTTTTGTTATGGATCTCAGCTGCATTTCTTTCTTTTCTCTTCTGTTTTACTTTTAAGTATTTTACCTTGAATGAAATTTAACAGGTAAAAATAGAATTTCAGTTCATCTACTGGTCTGACAGGATTAAATAACACCAGAAATAATCAAGTTTTGATTTTTGAGCTTGACTTCAACCTCTAAATATGCTGTTTACACAACTTTTACAAGCAGAGCCCACTTTTGGACACCTTGGCATGGCATGCTGAACTTAATCTGGGTAGTGTGGCTGAACATGGGAGTTTGCCATCCCACAGGATGAAAAAATACTAAGAGCAAAACCAGTAAAGGTGGCATGTCTTGGAAGCTGCCAAAAGACAGGCAAATAATAAGAGAGAATACAACATGAGTTTACAGCTTTTCTAGTATTTCCAATTAAGCATAGCCCTTCAGACAAAAGTTGAACAAAATTCCAGATTGAATCACCATGAAATGTGATCCAATCTGATATTATTGGTAAAAGTATTAATCAAGGCCAGCCATTTTAAAAACATACACTGTCATCTGTCAGAGCTTTTATAACCCACAAGAAGTCCCCATTAGTTTCTATATTAAGATTATTTACTTTGGCTAAACATAGGCTAGTCTCTCCTATACTGATTTTGATGTTTAATTTTGCCCAACTGTTAACTTTTGAACTGAATTTTTTAACAAGAAGCTGTTATCTAACCATAATTTGATTTGTGTCAAATTGCTTTTATGGTGTTTATGTTTTCTGGAAATTGGAAGTAGGATAGTGGATCTATTATATTATTTTGGGAAAATTAGAATATAGAAAAAGCTAAAGGCCAAGTTTTAGCAAAATATAGAATGACTAGTTTCTAAAGACCTATATTCAAAGTACATTGGGAGGCATTTATAAGCCACCCTACATCACAGAATTGGCTCCCCTCTAAGGACAAGATACTGCCTATGCCCATAGATGAATTGTCATAGAAGCAACTCTGACAATAAAAAAGACCATTTAATTAGCAATCTAAACAAATTACTCTTTCTGTCCTATCATGTCTTCTTCTGGAAAGCCACTAGCCTATTCTATAATTTTATCAATAGGCTGGGCCTATCATAGGCAGTGCAATTGTGCTGCCTAAGCAAAGAACAATGGTGGGACAATGTATTATTTATTTATGTTCTAGACCACGGCACTTCTATTGAAGGAGTTGTTGTAGGAACTTCAAAAAGGGCTCATTTGATTGGAAATTGGAGTGGCTAGTGCCCTTTTTAATAGTCAAAAGTGATTGGAAGCCAACTAACACCCCTTCCATGCCCACCATTTCCCTAAACACATCCAATCAAAATTTTGAGATAGCCATTTTGTTCAGCATAGTCAGATAGAAATTATGTTTTTAAGGAGGCCCCTCCCCCAGAACCCTCAGGGCAAAAGGTTGTAAGTTATGCCCCAGGGGCATATAAGATTTTTATAGAAAGCATTGTCATAGAAATTTCAAAAAAAGGCTCATTTGATTGGAAATTGTGTGCTAGTGCCCTTTTTAATAGTTGAAAGCAATTGGAGAGCAACTAACCCCCCCCCCTCATGCCCACCTTTCCCCCAAACACATCCAATCAAAATTTTGAGATAGCTGTTTTGTTCAACATAGTTGAAAGTTCTGAAAATTACATCTTTGAGGATGACAACCCCCTCCCCAAAGCCCTCAGGGCAAGGGTTGTAAGTTATGTCCTGGGGCATATAAGGTTTTCATAGAAAGTGTTATTGTAGAAACTCCAAAGGGGGCTCATTTGATAGAAAATTAAAATGGCTAGTGCCCTTTTTGATAGTCAAGAGTAATTGGAAGGCAACTAACACCCTTTCCACACCCACCATTTATCCAAAGACATCCTTTAAAAATTTTGAGATAGTCATTTTGTTCAACATAGTTGGAAGTTCTGGAAATTAGGTCTTTGAGGATGATAACCACCTCAGAGCCCTCAGGGCAGGGGTTACAAGTGATACCCTTGGGGAATATAAGATTTTTATTGAAAACTTTGTTGTAGAGACTTGAAAAAGGGTGCATTTGATTGAAAATTCAAAGGGCTAGTACACTTTTTAATTTTTAAAAGTGATTGGAGGGCAACTAATCCCCCTCTCATGCCCACCTTTTCCCCAAACACATACAATCAAAATTTTGAGATGGCCATTTTTTTCAATGTAGTTGAAAGTTCTGGAAATTATGTCTTTGAGGAGGATAATAACCCCCTCAGAGCCCTCAGGGCAAGGATTTTAAGTTATGCCCTGGGGCATATGAGGTTTTTATAGAAAGCATTGTTGTAAAACTTTCTTTATTGAAAGAAATTCTTTTAAATGTTTTCACTTTTATAAATTTAAGAAAACAAAATTAATTAAGATTTTAAGGAATAAATGTCAGCATATGTATATTAAATTGACAATGCACATTTTTTTCAGTAAAGTACAAATTATATTCTGGCTTTTAGAAAGCATAGGGTTTAGAACCCTTGTTCTAAAAATCAGCTTGTTGATACTGATTTGTGGTAGTTGTATGCTTGGTAGATTATTTTATTTGATTTTTGTTCAGTTTTGGTTTAATGGAGTTCTTTACTTGTTTTTGAAAAACTTATTTTGTGCAAAGTTTTTTTGATTAATCTCTAAACTAAATCAGAAGAGCTTAACAGAATATACATGACAAGAGAGAAAAAAAAATCACACTATTCAAAACACATCAAGGATAGCCCATATAATTGAGGCTTTATATTTGTCCATTGAAGGAGGGGGATAATGAGGGGTGAAGTTTAGAAATCTGTATATAAGAATTTTAAAATACTTCAATGCAGTTTCTTGAATTTTATAGTTTTCCAATTCTGAAGAGAGGGAGTTTAAATTGTAAAAGTTTAAATGTTAACAGAATACTTTCCTGGATTGTAGTCTGTCAATCCTATCTAGCCAAAATCTAACCATCAGTTAATCCTAACTATCAGCATCATATGTAAGATTAGGGTCTGTCATAATACTGGATTTATGGTAAAGTTCTATGAAATCATATTATTGAGTTAGGACAAAAGTGAATACACCATTCGATGCCTTTTTTTTTCATCCTGATTACAAATATAATAAGCATTTCTATTGGAAATGAGTTTCAGCCCCCCCCCCCTATATAGGCCAATTCAGGGTTAGGTTAGGTATAGCCTATATAGGGAGGGGGGCCTGAAATTCATTTCCAATAAAAATGCTTATTATATTCATAATCAGCATAAAAAAAGGCATCAAATGGTGTATTCACTTTATTCCTAACTCAATAACATGATTTTGTAGAAGTTTACTGGATTTATTACCCTACAGAACTAGGAGTGTTTTATTTAAATGGAATCAGTAGATTCTCCATTATGTGAGGTCTCCAATGTGGAAGAGGATGTTAGGCATATTTTAATGCATTTTAAAAAGTATGAGACACAGAGATTGCCACTGAAAAAAGCTTGCCTAAAGTATCTTGGTGTATTCATGCTCATAAGTATCCTGGGTCATGCACAGGCACCACCATAGTCTAGGGAAAAATCAGTGAAAATATTAGGCTGTTTTATTGTAGATACTAAGCTACACTTAGTGTTGTAATATGTATTAATAATTGTATATATTAATATTATTGCACATTATTTTAATATTGTACATGTAAATTAGTGGTATGTATATGTATGAGTGTGTGTACATATTGCAAGCCAAGCTCATCTGCAAGCCAGTACATATTGTGACATCATTGGATGGAGTTGAATTTAGCTTGCCATTAATTTAATGGATTTTGCCTTGAGACTCTTCAAACCCCCTCTCTAACCACAGTGACAAAAGCCAGATGGCTAGGCTACTTAAATTATTTGACCCTTGGTCATGACAGAACAACAGCTGAATTTTGACATGGAACACCTTTCACCCCTAAAGGCTCTGATGAAATCGAGGAGACGTGTACAGTGGCAGCCTGCCCATGAGTGCATCAAACAAACAAATCCTACAGAACAATGTAGGCTAGTAAAAAAAAATAATTAGCATACTTTTCTCTGTTGTTTTTTAGCCACATTTTTATCCTCATCTTTCCAATACGCTTCCTCCTCAGCAGCTTTTTTCTTCTCATTAGCAGCAGTTGCTGCAGCCGCCTTCCTTGCTCTAGCTTCAACTGCTTTTGTGTTTTCACCACTGAATTTCTTTGGCATGTTACTTTTGTTTCATATTAGACGCGTAAGGTAACAGTATTGCCTAAGGTCTTTGGGACGTAACAAAGTTTATTACCTTAAATCGCACTTGCTAGCGATAGGACGAATCCTGTGTCCGCCAGCTTCAGTGATGATAGTTAATCATCATCTGTGGCGTCCCAAATGGTGCACCACGTTTTGTTGAGCCACTCCCTATCCACTGATGACTTGAACGCATCCACGCTGGTAGAGATTACTGTTTTTTCACTAAGGGAGTTCCACAAGCTGACAACTCTATTTGAGAAGAACTTGTTCCTTAGTCTGGTGTTGGCTCGTTTCCGGAAAAGCTTTTGAGAATGACCACGAGTTCTATTTGAATTGTCCGGTTGGAAAAGGCCAGGAATGGTATCCTCAGCATTTAGAAGCTTGTATGCTGTTATCACATCGCCTCGTTTGCGACGATATGTTAGAGATGGTATTCTAAGCTTACGGAGACGGGATGGATAAGGGACATCATAGAGGTATCTAATACATTTCGTTGCCCTCCTCTGGACTGATTCTAGAGCTGCTTGGTCTGTCTTATTGATTGGGCATGCGATACACATTCCAAACTCTAGCCTTGGTCGAACTAGACTCTTGTATAGCTTGGTCATAACAGTTGGAGATCTGCTAGTGAACGTTCTTTTAATTAAGCCAAGAGTCTGATTAGCCTTCGCAATAGTCGCTTGTGTATGAATATGAAATTTCAATTCGTCATCTACCAGGACACCAAGATCTCTCTCCGCGTGGCTGCCGGAAATGGCATTTCGGGACCCATCCCTACAATCCATATGGTACTGAGTGTGTGGGTTTTTCTTCCCAAGGTGGAGAGTCTTGCATTTTCATGAGTTGAATTCAAGCCTCCAAATATTAGTCCAGTGAGTGAATGTATCGAGGTCCAGTTAGATCGACTTAATATTCTCCGCTGTGTCTGCACGACCGATAAGTTTCGAGTCATCAGCGTAGAGGCTTACTTTGTTGTTTAGGGTTTTTGGCACGTCATTTATATATATATATATATATATATATATATATATATATATATATTAAATAAAGTCGGACCCAAAACTGTGCCCTGGGGGACACCACTTCCAACAGCGGCCACCTCGGAGAAAAACTTCCTTCCATCCTCGCCAAATACTTTAACCGTCTGTTTCCTATCTGTTAAGAACTGCATCACCCACTCAACCATACCACCACTCACCCCAATACTTTGGAGCTTGATTCGAAGTCTTTTATGGCAGACTTTGTCAAACGCCTTTGCCAAATAGAGTAATATGATGTCGACTGGGAACCCCTGGTCTAGAAGATCGGTGATATAATTATAAGAATCAATCAAGTTTGTTTCAACCGACCGACCAGACCTAAAGCCATGCTGACATGATGAGAATAGTTTATTGGTTGTCAAGTGTTTCAGGATTGCAGTGTTAACAATCACTTCTAGTAGCTTCCCGACTGCAGAGGTGACACTGATTGGCCGGTAATTGCTTGCGTCCTCTTTGCTGCCACCCTTATGTATGGGGGTTATGAGGGCCGTGTGCCAATCCTGCGAGATACACTTTTCATCAAGGGATTTTTGAAAAAGATGAGTGAGCGGGCCTGATAGTTCAACATGCAATTCTTTAAGAAGCCTTGGGTGTATACCATCAGGTCCCACCGACTTATTTGGATTCAACTTTTTTAGGCGTGCCTCTACATCTACCCTATTGACTGTAATCGGGGGCATAGGGGTTATGATGGTATAGGTGGGGGGTCTGGAAGAGGGGCATTATCAGGTGGAGTAAATACAGATGTAAACTGCCTATTTACGGCGTTGGCAATTTCTATTGGGTCATCTATTATAGGGTCATTCTCTTTAAGTCGCGTAACAGAGTGTCTACCAGGTTTACGGGCTGAGGCATAATTCCAAAAGCGTTTTGGATTTAACTTGCTTGCTGCTGCTACAGCCTCCTCATGCTGTTCAAATAACTTTCTGGATAGATTTCTGACTTGATTTCGTGTCTTGGTATATTTTGTGTAGTGGTTCTTATTGTGTATATTCTGTTTATATAGTCTCCAATACCGTTTCTTTTTATTTCTTGCTCTCTTTAATTCTTTGGTCATAAATGGTAGCGTTTTGGGTTTACGAGCCCATCTTACTGCAGTATTTTTCTCTGAGACCTCTAGCAGTATTTTCTTCATCATATTCTACGATTTATCAACATCATTCTCAGTGATAAAGGACCAATCCTGCCCCGCCAACTCTTGCTTCATCAGACGGTAATCTCTATACACATGTTTGGTAAAAACTGATTTTTCTGGATACAGTCTAAGGGAGCATCGTATGGCAGCGTGATCGCTTGCACCAAAGGACGGTAGTGGGGCCACGTTTAAGAGCGCTTCACGGTCGTTTACTATTACGAGGTCCAGCAATAACGGGGGGTAGCCATCCCGGTGCCTAGTCGGAAAATTTACAGCTTGGTAAAGTGAATATTTAGATTTATCAACATCATTCTCAGTGATAAAGGACCAATCCTGCCCCGCCAACTCTTGCTTCATCAGACGGTAATCTCTATACACATGTTTGGTAAAAACTGATTTTTCTGGATACAGTCTAAGGGAGCATCGTATGGCAGCGTGATCGCTTGCACCGAAGGGCGGTAGTGGGGCCACGTTTAAGAGCGCTTCATGGTCGTTTACTATTACGAGGTCCAGCAATGACGGGGGGTGGCCATCCCGGTGCCTAGTCGGAAAATTTACAGCTTGGTAAAGTGAATAGTTAGCTAGACACTCAAGAAATGGTAAAACTGATTTCTGTCCAGAATAGCCACAGCCATCTATCCATTGGACGGAAGGTAGGTTAAAATCCCCGACTATGAGAAGGTTTCCTGTCAGCACTACTTTTCTATCAATTGATTTTACTACTTCAAAAAGGGACCTCTCTAAATTAGGGGAACTCGGACTTCTGTAAATCGTACCAATCTATATTGGCTCACCAGGTAGGTTTATTGATATCCACACTTGTTCTAGGTAAGGCTCATAATCAGATTCAACATTAATATTTCCTACCTGGAAAGTATCTCGGATGTATAGGACGATTCCCCTTCCTTCCTGCTTTGATAGGTTGCTGATTATTTTGTATCCCGGTATCTGTATCTGTTGTTCCGTCAGAGGGATAGTAGTCCTTTTTGGTTTCACTTCACAGAAGGCATAAATATCTGAAGCGCCTGATGTAATAACACATTTAATTTCTTGAAACTTTGAAGTTAGACACTCAACATTGCTGAAAATAACACTAAGGGCACTAATCTTCCCACAGCTTCCACTATCAGAGGGAGTTGATGATCTTTCAGAACTCGGCGAATCAATGGTTTGTCCAGATCTAGCACTGTAAAAACTATTGTCCGACTCCCCGCTAACAAAAGTATCACTTACATCTAATAATGCACTAGAAGAGAAACTATGTACAGGTTTTGGCAGCCCACTTAGAGTTCCATCTGAGTTGGAGGGGCTGGAGGTAGCAAGTTTTTGATACGATTTTGCCACCCCGAATCACAATATCCATCTCTCCATTTGCTCGCCGAGCTTGGATCTCTTCATATAGTTTGGCTCTTTTAGTCCGGTCTGCTTTGGATACGTCGTTTCTGAACTGAATTCTGCCAGTTCCTCTCTTTTCATACGACTTCTGGAGAATTTGTTTCTTTGTTTCAAGGTTGACAACGGAAAAAATGATAGATGAGTTTGAGCTAGTTTGGTTATTCGGGTTAGCTAAGCGACGGGGATTTATGACGGACATATTTGGGAGGCTATACTCTTGGGACAAATACTGCTGGATAAACTGTCCGTCGTCTGGTTTTGCCGGCACTCCAAACACAACAAGGTTCAGTTTACGTCTCTGTCTGTCTCTATCTTCGACTATTAACTGCTTCATTTTGTTCTCTAAGTGGCTATCAAGATCGCTTTTTAAAGCCTTTACCTGCAAGACTACAAGACTATTCAGCAAGTCCTGGTCGACGGCGGCGCCAGACGTTTGCTCGAGGTATCTATCCGTGTCTCAATGGCTTGAAATCTACGATCCATATCTTCGATCACTTCACGCTTAAACTCACTAAAAGACATTTTGACGGCATCTTTAATTTTCACATCAAGATCCTGAATGACCGCTAGGGCCGGTTGAAGCGGTTCAAGGGATTTGATAATAGCATTTTGGATATCCGATGCATTTAGTCTTGCTTGTTTGTCACCTTTACACATAGGACAATGCCACTCGCATCCGATACGCCTTGTCATCTTTGTTAAGAGAGCATACTCCGGCTCAGTCATTTATAGTGATATAGTGATATATTTAATTAACAAAAAGTTTAAATACAAAATCAATATGATTCACCCAAAACCAAACGGTTGACGTGGGGTGAAACAGGTAAAAAAAAAATAATACATACATGTAACATCATTCAAATACACTATAATAAGAAAGAAAGATAAAAAGAGAGAAAAGAAAAGAAAGAAAAAATAAATAAAGAATAATAATAATAGTACAGGGACAGCAACTACATACCATATTCATGTTGTGGGGTCGCACTCACAAACCAACAAGCAATTACAACTTAATTTAAATTAAATCAAATCAAGTCACCTCCAAAACAAACAAAACTAAAATTCATACTTACTTAATAATTTTTCTTTCAATTTTGCTTTAAAACCACTAAAATTTTCTAGTTTCTTCATATCATTATCCAAATTATTCCATAAATTTATACCCTTTATAACAAAAGAAAACGTGGACCTGGCAGACACTATAGGTGGAGTATAATAATCATTTTTACCCCTAGTATTTTGGTTATGTATATTCCATCGGCTGTAAAACCAACCATTAAAGCACTCCGGCAGCTGCTTCATATTGTACCTATGCATAAATACTAATATATAAAAATGATGAAGACCCGCCGCTGGCAGTATCCTAAAATCCCTATAGACTTCTCGAACCGAATCTCTTTCTGATTTTCCTGATAATACTCTAATAGACTTGTTTTGGATAATTCGCACAGGACTAACAATTGAAGAAAATGTACCCATGTATACAGAAGAACAATACAAAATATAGGGATGGATTAACGAAAAATAGAGAAGCCTAAGTATACTAATTGGAAACATATATTTAAGTTTACGAATCATCCCCAAATTACGCGATAGAATCCGGGATAAAGTTTCAATGTGGGATCGGAAACTGAGAGTCTCATCTATAATAATGCCCAGATACTTTACTGCCTTTTGACGAGCAATCATACCATCTTCATATGCTATATGCTGTATCCATGGATAATAATTCGATGTCCTCGAAAATATAAGAAAATTACTCTTAGAGGGGTTCACCTTTAGCTGATTCACTCTCAGCCATCTTGAAACCTCATTTAGCGATCCTCGTACACTCTCTAAGAGCAATCTCTCTGACTTTGCGATCACCACTAAAGAAGTATCATCAGCAAACATAGGCACTGTAGCCGCGCTATCCTTTTTGACGACCTCACTCATTCTTGTTTCCAGTTTACTAACAGACTGTGGAAGATCATTCACAAAGATTAAAAATAATAAGGGTCCAAGTACCGAACCCTGTGGAACTCCACACTCAATACAATTTTCATGAGAATCCATATTACCAATTTGAACATACTGTTTTCTACAAGACAAAAAAGAACGTAAAAACAAAAGAGCTGGACCCCTAATCCCATAAATTTCACACTTCATTAACAGAATATCATGACTGACCATATCAAAAGCCTTTACAATATCTAAAAATACAGTTGCCACTTTATACCGATTATCCAGCGCCATATTAATAATGCTAGTCAAATATATGTTTGCTTGCTCAGTAGTGCAATCTTGACGGAATCCAAATTGTGTAGGAGTAAATATTCTCTGGTCTTCCAGATATTGATACATTCTGACCGAAAAGCATTTTTCTAGTATCCTAGACATAATGGGTAAAATCGAAATTGGTCTATAATTTTCAACATCACCAGTATTCCCTCCTTTATGTATTGGTATTACTTTCGCTGATTTAAAACAACTCGGAAACACTCCCTCTTTTAGACACTGATTAATTAATGAAACAAAAGTTTGAGCAATCACATCCCAAAGTATTTTTATTACTCTAATTGAAACAATATCAGAGCCAGAAGCGGTACCTTTCATACCATAAACAATGTTTCGAACTTCAGATTCTTGAACTGGGAGTAGATTTAAAGAGATTTCCAACTCCTTATGAAGGTAATTTTGAAAAGCTTGGTCACCTGGTTTGCTTATAATCGACTCTTTCACTCTCCTTCCAACTGTCGAAAAATGGTTAGCAAATTCTTCACAAATTTCCTCTGGATTTTTAAGGCTGGTTCCATCTTTACGGAATATTTCCTGAGGGATTCCTCCAGATGATTGTCCTAAAGTGCTTCTTATCACATTCCATGTTTTCAACGGATTTCCAGATGCTTTTTCAAATTCTATTTCAAGACAATCTATACAAAGCCATTGATTGCAACCGTCACAATTCATCGCGCTTGATTCTTCATCTAAATTACAACCACAAGCTGCACACTGATCAGTTCCTTTTTTCGGACTCGTGCGAAGTCGTTTCGGCGGCATTTTTACAAGTATAGGACGAATAGCGCACTGTGGTTTCACTCTATCGGCGCCAAATTTAAAAAAGCGGGATCACGTGAAAAATGTTCTAAAACATCAATGTTTACAAACAAACTTCACAGGTGTGTTTGTTTATTAGCTTCACAGGTGTCTTTATTTACGTGGCAATATTCAAACAACTTAATAGATGGCACTTAATCCATTTATTTTTCAATGTCCAAAGATCTTCTTTCAAAGGGGAGCAGGTGGGTCCCTTTATTAAATTTATTGTTCTTTATGCATGGAGGTTTCTATTTCTCATTGTTTTCTCTGGGATTCACTATTCTGCTATCTCAATTTAACTAATTCACATTATCAAAATCTAGCTAAAGTGGCCATATTTGCATCACTATCATCACTCACGGTAAGATTCCGGCAACGGAAGCTATGTAATAGCTGCATAGCATGGAGGACACAGATTATAAAATTTCTTACTTCAACCCCTAGTGAATTGGCATTTTGCCTGTTAGATTGAGTACAAAAGCCTCTGAAAAAGGCTCGTTTTAAAAATGACCATCAAGTTTTAATTTAGCATTTCTGCATAACTACAATGAACACACCATTTAAACTTGGGCTCTTTTCCAAATGTAAAATGCCCACCTACTAAGGATCTGAACTTTCTTACAAATACTTAAAAACCACTCAATTTTTCTCAGCTAATTCAAATTTCAAAGAATTTTATAAGTAGATATTTAAACCAGTTGCGTTTCTAAGCCTGGGTAGTGGGGGGGGGGCAGCTGCTCCCTAGTTTTTTCTTACATCTGACAATAAATTTTCTTTTTTTATATTTTTAAACTCTTATGGTGCACTTCACCTCCTTCTCAGATTATGAGGCCTGTGACCACTACTAATTTAAACAGACTAGAAGCATCTAGAACTTAAGAACTTGCCCCTATATCCAAAGTATTTTCGATGTAGCCCCCAAAGTAGTTTTAGGGGTTGGCCCCAATCCCCTATTCCACTTCCTGGCTGAAGGGCCTTGAGAGGGAAGATCAGCACCGCCGGTTTGGGCTTTAAGGGTCTAGTGCCATATCCTTTACCTTGCTCTTTTATTTTAAATTGAATATTCTATTTACCGATTTGAAGACACAGACACACGCACAAATCAATATGTGCAACTCCCATTTGTATAATGTTGACGTTCCTAATTGTCCTACCAAATATGTATAAAACTAAAAAGTGAATACTTTTTTTTTTATTACAGGCTTCACGGCTCCATCAGAAATGATGATTTGCCGCTATTCCTGGTAGTTACCTCATTTTCTAACACTGAGGTACTTGTTATACCTTCTCTTGAACGCGTCAAGGGAAGGATTTTTCGGGATTACCTCTGCCGACAATCTATTCTATGTGGCAACCGATCGCCAGGCGAAACTCATTTTCAGATATTCTTGACGGGGAGTACCCTGCTTAAGGCAGTCCTGACGAGCTGTACTTCGGCGAGTTAATCGCAAGGGCTTTGCTTTATCAGGAATAAGCTTCGATAGCTCCTCTGATGGAGGGTTATACAAGTACTTAAAGAAAACCGACATGGACGCCACATCGAAACGTTCCTCGATCAGCTGTGGGGTTTTAGCTTTCGTATTGCCAGAGGTTGCTGCACGCACTGCTCTATTTTGAATATGTTGGAGGGGAATGATGTGGCTTTTTGGTGCACCAGCGAAGAGAGGACATGCAAATTCCGTGACAGGTATGATGCACGACTTGAAAAGTGGCAGAATAGAATCGTCAGGGAGAAGACTCTTGCATCTTAGGATAACTCCTAATTTCTTGTTGCAAGAGGATCTAATTTTACTGAGATGCTCGGTCCATAAGAGATCCGAAGAGAAATTAACTCCAAGTAGGCGCAGTGTATCAACTCGCGTTATTACCTCTCCTTTGAAGACGAAATAAGAATGAGCCCTCATATTACGCGCCTTAGAAATTAGGAGCTCTTTCGTTTTCGATGTGTTAAAACTTACAAGCCATACATCTGCCCACGCCTCAATTTTCACCAGGTCAGCCTAAAGCTCCTTATGGGGTTCACTAGGATCTTCGTCTTTTGCGATTGATGTTTTTTGTTGTTGTGTCATCCGCAAAGTGGTGAGGTTTTTTCACAAAGTTGTCCCCTAGGTCGTTTATGAATACCAAGAAAAGAGTTGGCCCAAGGAATACTTAAAAAAAAAGCTTAGATAGTCTCAAAATATAGTGAAGCCCAAAGTGTTTACATGTGACTTTGCTATTTTAGAAAGTTTATGCACAAAATTTATGATTGCTATGAATTTAAGGTCTAAACTTATTTGAAATTTTAAAGCCATTGAATTGTGCAGGAACACAGCTTAGGATTTCCGAATATAAAATTTAGTTTCATCCAGTCAGCGACACATAATTTATCACTAAAATATTGGAGTATTATGTGATGAAATGGAGGTAGCCAAATCAAGTAATAGGAAACTAAAGTACATCACAAAAAAGAAATAAAACTTTTTTTGTTCGAAGACTATCAAACAGTGAGGTCATTATTCTTCTGAGTGATCTTCATAAATTTTCTATCGGTCTTTTTGGCAATTAATTAAAAAAAACTTTCCGAAAAATAAGTTTTTCAAAGAAAAGTAAAGGCCATTTTAAACTTAAGCTCAGCAGATACAAATACCTGTTAAAATTCACACTAAAAACGACCAGAAATTACTATTAAATAATAAATGAAACCCAAAACGAACAGAAATTAAATAAACAATCAAAGCAAAAAACATACAACAACTAATAATATAAATGAATAAATAAATCTTAAAGCGAGTTATGCTTAGATTGAATATGAAAATCAAGCTTAAAACGATAATAAAATATTTTGCTATTAATGTATAAATGAAACTTAAAACGAACAGAAATTAAATAAACAATCAATGCGAACAAACATACAATAGATATTAATGTAAATGAATAAATAAATCTTAAAACGAGTGAAACTTAAATTGAATATGCAAATCAAGTTTGAATCAAATAAAAATAACTACAAACAAGAGTTTGGGTATCGCCTCACTGCAGAAGCCTAAAACCTACTGCGTCATTGGCACTTTACTGAAAACTATATGAGTCTTGAACAGTCTTGGAAAGTATAAAAACAATCAAATTGAATATTAGATATATAATAATATTAATTGTTGAAAGATCCATCAGTTCAAGATTTTTTTTTCAATGTAATTTTATTTTCATTTTCAATGCTGTAAGAACTGGAAAAGAATAAATTTGTAATATACGAGTAATTCGCTTTCAGTGAAGCACCAATGACGCAGAAGGCTTTATGTTTTTACAGTTAAAGAAGAGGGCAGTATCCAAATTTTGTTTGTAGTGAAACTATATTTGTCTTGAACAACCTTGGAAAGAACTAATAAATTAAACTGAATATTTGATGTATAATGATATTAATTGCTGAAAGCACACCAGTTCAAAATTTTACTGTAATTTTAATGTTTATTTTCAATATTAAGTACAAAAGAAAACATTTGTAATATAATTCGTTTTCAGTAAAGCGCCAATAACGCAGTAGGTTTTAGGCTTCTGCAGTGAAGCGATATCCAAACTCTTGTTTGTAGTTATTTTTATCGGTTCAAACTTGATTTGCATATTCAATTTAAGTTTCACTCGCTTTAAGATTTATTTATTCATTTACATTAATATCTATTGTATGTTTGTTCGCATTGATTGTTTTTTAATTTCTGTTCGTTTTAAGTTTCATTTATACTTTAATAGCAAAACATTTTTTTTCGTTTTAAGCTTGATTTTCATATTCAATCTAAGCATTACTCGCTTTAAGATCTATCTGTTAATTTATATTATTACTTGTTGTATGTTTTTTGCTATGATTGTTTATTTAAATTCTGTTCGTTTTGGGTTTCATTTATTCTTTAATAGTAATTTCTGGTCGTTTCGAGTTTGAATTTTAACAGGTATTTGTATCTGCTGAGCTTAAGTTTAAAATGGCCTTTACTTTTCTTTGAAAAACTTATTCTTCGGAAAGTTTTTTTAATTAATTTTTGTTCGTTTTTGATTGCAAAAAGTTTCTAGTTTTAATGGCATGGGGAGGGGGGGGGGGTTGCTTTCTGTCCGATTATTCTTGACTTTAAAAAACGGATCTAGAACTTTTGATTTAAATCGAATGAGGCTTTTTTCAAAGTCTATATGATTACTTCTTTGATAAAAACCTTATATATGAACAATAGACAGCTTGCATAACTTGTGGACAGCGATTGACAACAATGAATGGATTGAAAAAATAGCTTCAATAAGGGTGTTTAGACCATTTCACTTGCTGACACAGAGAGATAACGACTGTTTGGAATTGACCTTAATATGATTTTGTTTGCCAAAGCAATTTGGCATCTATCGCAGAGTATGTATTTTAACCTTATAATTGGATAATTGTAATAGATTTACTACGTGTTCTTCCCATAAAAAACTTTACCTTATTAAAGTCTTTGGGGTGGGGGCAGCGTAGTTGGCATAAAGAAGAAAACTTTAGCGTAGACAGTAGGAGAGGGGGAGAGGGAGGTTGGAGACTCATCCAATACGGGGTGGAACTTCACTCATCTCCTCCATTCCCGATTTAGGAGATTAGACAGACTCATTGGGCTGTTGAATGTTAAACCGTTTGAGTTGTGGAAGACGTTAAAATATTCAAAAATACCTTATATTTTTACTTATTGCGGGATTGATTTCATAGCTTGTGCAATGGGGAGCCCCCTGGCTCATGATTTGGGTGAGCTTGAACTCATAACATGCAATTTTGATTAATTCTTCCGTGTTATGTGCATATATTATTCTATATATGCTATTTTGAGTTATGCTTTTATCGCATTGTTTTCATTTTTAAGGGGTATAAAAATGACATCAAAGGGGTATAAACTATGGTTTAGTTTGGCGGGGAGAAGCTGGTTACCCTCCAATATCTGTTGATGCTTAAAAAGTGAACTAGAACTTTCAATTTCCAATCAAATGAGCCCTCTCTGAAGTTTATACGACAATGTTGTCTATACAAAACCTTATATGCCCCCAGGGCATAACTTACAACCCTTGCCCTGAGGGCTGTGGGGGAGTTGCCATCCTCAAAGACCTAATTTCCAGAACTTAAAACCACGTTTAATAAAATGGCTATCTCAAAATTTTGATTGGATGTGTTTGGGGAAAATGTGGGCGTGAGAGGGGGGTTAGTTGCCCTCAAATCACTTTCAATTATTAAAAAGGGCACTAGCCCTTTGAATTTCCAATTGAATGAGCCTTTTTTGAAGTTCCTACGACAGCGCTTTCTATAAAAACCTTACATGCCCCCAGGGCAAAACTTAAAACCCTTGCCTTGAGGGTTGTGGGGGAGTGGCTGAACAAAATGGCTATATCAAAATTTTGATTGGATGTGTTTCGGGAAATGATGGGCGTGGGGGGGGGGGGATAGTTGCCCTCCAATCACTTTCGGTTATTAAAAAGGGCACTTGCCCTTTGAATTTCCAATCGAATGAGCCTGTTTTGAAGTTCCTACGACAGCGCTTTCTATAAAAACCTTACATGCCCCCAGGACATAAATTAAAACCCTTGCCCTGAGGGTTGTGGGGGAGTGTCCTCCTCAAAAATATATTTTCTATCTGGAAATCAACTACGCTGAACAAAATGGCTATCTCAAAATTTTGATTGGATGTGTTTGGGGGAATGATAGGCGTGGGGGGGGGCTAGTTGCCCTCCAATCATTTTCAGCTATTAAAAAGGGCACCAGAACTCTCGATTTCCAATCGAATGAGCCCCCTTTGAAGTTTCTACGACGACCCCTTCCATATGAGTGCCTCGGGTGAAAATAATAATAATAATAATAAGTAAATAATAAAACATTGGAGCCGTATGGCCTTTACTATAGGCAACGCTACAGCGTTGCCTCTGATCCCCATTTCAGCTGACGGCACACCTAAATTTCAGTGAAGATGTAAAATATTGTGTGTTGTCTGACTAATTTCCCCCAATCATATAAGTTACGCCTATTTTTGACTTGTCTTTATCTTCTTTCTCTCTTTTAACCTTCTTCCCATCACTTTTCATGCTGCCAGTCGGATATCAAAATATTGTATCTCAGTAATTGGTAAGTTTTCGGACGAGCAAAAGAAAAACATACAACTTTTAATTTCCCCTCCGATATCCGTAAAACAAAAACCGATTGATATTTAAAATCAATGCATATTAATCCGTTTTTATTTACGGTTATCGGAGGGAAAATAAAAATGCTGTGAGGTTTCTTTGCTGTTCTAAAAATTTACAATTATTTGGAAACGACCTTTTGATACCCGACTGAGGATGTGCTTTTCAATTGCAAATATTTGTGGGTCGGTCGCTCATCGAAGCTGGTCATGATAGGAATAGCGTTTATCGTTTAAGTCTAGTTGCCATTATATAAGACTTGGACAATATTTACACCAATATCAGCCAAATAACATGAGCTACAGAGCATAGCGTAAGCTATTTTAGTTTTTAAAAAACTTGTCGTTTTATCCTTTTTTATTAATTATTTTTCTTCAGGTTTCAGATACATTCGAACGTGATTGTAATTTTGGCGACCTTCAGACTCCAAGAATTTTTGATGATTTCGGTCAAACATTTTCATAAATAGTATATGATCATGAAAAAAGCTCAGTTAAAGGCAAGTAGAGACCTTAACGATCTCTAAGAATCTCCAACGATTTCACCCAAATGTTTTCACGAAGAGCCAGTGAGTATCGGTAAAACTATCAGTCAAAGCCAAGTAGAAACCGATTGCAGTAGGACAACAAATAGAAACGATTGAACCAGACATCCTTATATTGGGCTCAGTTCGTGGAACACCAGAAGAAGATGTAAATTCAGGTTTTTGTAGTGGATACATCCAAAAACTGTAGGGAAACATTCACATAAATGTTTATAGCATTTTAGCGTCACTAATACGTCGATTTTGAGTTTATGAGAACAAGCTATTCCAGAAAAAGTGTCAGCCGAGAAATGACCGATGGGAAACACCGGTATGATGTAACTTCTAATCTCCAGCATAGTACTATGCTACACAAAAAGGAATTGCGCTTAAGGCAAAGTTGGTCCTACACTAATTACAAATAGCTGACTTATGAGCAATTTGTTGAGTGAATTAGGCATTACTACTAAGTATAAGAGCCTCGGGATCAAGAACTTAAATATTGAAAGAACCATGAGAAAATCGGGCAAAAGAGATTACCATATACAAGCAGTTGGTTGAAGCAATCGCTGAGCAATATATTCCACGTAATAAGAAGATAATCTCTCAATAGATCTCTTAGAAGCAAAGCCTGTCTTTCATCATTCAAAGATTCTCCGATGTGAAAGCAAGACTTTATTATGCCAAAGGATGTTGTATTACAGATTTCACCTTAGCTACTTGATCTAGCACATTGGTGGTCTGAAATCCTTAACGCCTTGTCAACACTTGGGTCTACTCATCTAGTCGGGGATTAGCTCTACTCATCTAGTCTGTGGATAAGTTTGACGAGTATTGCCAAATTCCGGAACTTAGACTAATCCCCAAATCAAGAGTACAGATCGCTGACTTATTAAAGAGGAACCTTGAACTCGTGCTGAATCAGACACCCACCAATTTGCCTACAATAGTCAGCATTAAGCTTGTTGATGTTACTGTTCAGACGAGATTCCAAAGATTGGATATATTGTCGAGGTTTGCTTGAACTACCAGACCGCAGACCCTGATGGACTTGAAGAAGAAAGCTTAAAGCCAGTGGATGAGTGTGAAATTCTTCAGAAGAGCTTAGGAAGCGATGCTCTTCATTTGGCAACTAAAGCTCTCGTACGGTAAGTATACTACATTACAGCTGATAGATCATGTATTTATATTCTATTTCGAATTATAATTACTCTTCTCTACAAAGAAAAAATTCTTCCAAAGCTTAGGAGATTGTAGTACATACTATCTTCAAGGGCTTGAGGCTTCCCAAGTGAAAAAATAAAAATAAAATAATACTTCAAAATATTGTCACTGATGGACTACGTAGAAGGCTCCTAGAATATTTTATTACGGAAGGAAAGAAGCTATACGCCGCGACGACGCAAGTTAAACAAACTTTGGGCCCACAGAGGTCACTAAGAATCACGATGGCAATATATGGCGAAGAGGTTCCGAACTGGGCTTTGTAAAACAATTGGTATGCAAATCCGAGACAGTATTCTCACCTTAGAATTTAATTTGTCTCTTGTGGATTTTTGGAGAAGTTGGAAAACATGAAGGCCTGTTCAACCTCTCTGACAAACAGAATGTTCCTGTCACCTCAAAGCTGCTTCACTCCATCAGTGAAACTGCCAAGATTGCTGAAAGCGAACGTGGCATTCTGAATCTACATTTGATGATGCAAACATTCTTAGTCGCATCTCACAGTCGTTAATCTGCTTTTATGTGAAACCGGAAACGAACGTGAATGTGGGCATTATAGCTTTGTCAGTGGGCTGATTGCTGTTGAGAGCATGTTTCCTGGCAAAGGGCATCGAATTCATACTATCTCAACTATACCATGATATAATGATTTCGTTTCAAGACTTGTCATATTTCATTGTTGGCCCTTCCTTCGAACATAATGAGAACATACAATTCATACATCGTAAGTCAGAAGAGATTCAGCCTTGTTGAGGGTGAATTGTCAGAATGTCAGGACTCTAACTCATGATCAAAACGAAAACTTGGTTCAGTAAGAAGATTGATTGAGGCACTCCCACGTCACAAGAGATATTTGTCAAAATAACCTCGACTGGACCATAAAAAGTCAATCACGACTTGACAGAGGAGGGGTCAACCACACAATTCTAAAGACTGGAGCGGTGACAATAGCCCGATATCATTCAACCAGACTATTGAGTTCTAGCAGCTTTGAGAGCCACATGTCCTTTGAGACAATGCTCGCGTTATACGACTGGTACTATTATTGAAGTTGCTTTCGCTTCGTGGCGCACCAATTGACCAGTGCGCAAGGTGAAAACATCTATCTAGATTGGATTTATTAAATATGAAATCCGGTATGTCCTTGAATTAATTCAGTGACCGGAGTTAATTAAGAGATCATTTAAAGGATTAAGTTTGGAATAAATAAATAACAGTGGACTTTTCGTAAACTTGACCTAAATTCTTGATATTCCGTGAGGACATAAACTGGATTGAACTTCGAATCTAATTGGATAGCGCAACAAGTCAAAATTGAGTTTAGTAAGAGATTAAGAAATATTATTAATTTTGAGCATTCAAAGAGTGTAGACATAAAGTGATTTAATAAGACATTAACGCAACCCTAATTGGTGAGCAGGAGAGGGGCAGTTCCTCCCGTCAATCAGAACCATTCAGAATCAATACCTTCCCTTTTAATAATGCCTAAATATTATTGTCCTGAATGTAGAAACCCAGCAACCAGCGGGACAGTTCAGTGCACTAAATGCAGCCAATGGTGGCACCCCAAATGTGCAATGATTACTCTTGGTTTAAGAGAGAAGTTACAGAAATGGCTTTGCTTAAACTTTGATTTTCCCACTTCCCCTTTGACTACAAGTGATGAAAAACTTTCTGGCAAAGTTACGCCAAAAGCAAGCCCTAGATCTGTTACGAAAAACCCGCCTATAGTCACTTCCAGGTCCTCCAATCCCCAAGCAAAGACAATAACTAGGCCCAGCATAAAGCAGAAAACTCCCTGTGTCGATTGTGCAGAGTATATACGAGAAATTTCAGCGTTAAGAAGTAAATGTTCTACCCTTGAGAATGAACTTTCAGCCCGTAAATCTGTAATCGATAAGCTCGACAATGAAGTCAGGTCTGTTTCTGAGAAGCTTTCGATTGGTATGCAAGAATGCCGTAAGCTAGACATTTTAGTCGACGATAAAACAACAACAATCGAGCCTCTGAAGATACAGTTAAATCAGTTTCAAAACCCGTTTCCCCTGGATCAAACCCCAAGCGACCATGAATTTGGTACCCAGCCAGCCGCCCAAAATAACCAACGCGAAATGAATGCTGTAAGTGTGACGTCAGTTAAATCGGATACACCCCTTCCAAGTGCGGTGAATAATAATACTGACATAGCCACAAGTGATGACAATAATGTGATTTCGATTGACAAGTTACAGGAAGAGGATTTACATATCATTTTCGAGAAAATAACCAAGCCACCATATAAAAGAGAGTGTTGGTTCTTTCGGAATGGTTTTTGCAAGAGGGGAGCTAGTTGCAAATTTGCTCATGAAAATAAAGTGACTCCGGTAAACAAAAATGCAGTTCGACCTCGCCCTGAACAGCCCAAGTCAAAGGGGTGTGTAAATTTTTCGAAAAAGGAGCATGTAAATTTGGTATTCAGTGCCGGTTCCTACATCTATCTTATAATTTCCTTGCTAAGTCATGTAGTAGTATTGAATGTGACCTTGATCATATAAAGATGTGCCCTCGTTTTAGATGCTTAGATGAAAATTGTAGACTAGCGCATTTTAACCGTACTGACCCAAGCTCATCTAAAAACACCCACCTTCAACGACGCGAACAGCAGAAAATCCAAAACAAACCCTCTTGGGGTGTAGAAAAGAGGGGACACTCTAGGGTTCAAACGCAGACCCACCTTCCTGGGGAATCCAGCAACCGTTTTCAGTACACCACCTATGACACATCTCAGGAGCCTCTTAGACCCCCTCCCTCCTTTTCCCCCACCTATCCATTTTCATCAACAGTCAATCAACAACCAGCCCCGCCCCTATTCTATTCCCCCTCCCCTTTACCCCTTTCCCTGCATAAGGAAAAAATTGTTGGCGACTTCAGTTTAAATAATCCTGTTGCTGCTCCAGTCGCGATAGGGGGCAAGAAACTCCAAAATAAACCTTTTTTCCGGGAGTTTCACGACAAACATTACGTATTAAAAAGTTTAAATCTAGTTTAAATCTAGCCGAAAGTTTAAATCTAGAGAAATTTACTGAACTTCAGACCACGGCTCAAATGCTTGGCTCTTCCGTTATCTGTGTTTACGAGGTCCACCGGCAAGATCTTAATTTATTGAGGGTTCCTAACTTTTCTTCTCTTATTAAACTTTGGCCTGATGACCATCCTCTTGGGAAAAAAGGAGGAGGAATTATGACCCTCGTGCACGAAGATTTTAAACCTCAGCTTTTAAATATACCTTTTCTTGAAGATAATGATGAAATTATTTGGGTCAAAGCCCAACCTAAGCGACTCCCTAGGCCGCTCTCTGCCGTAGCAGTGTGCGTTTTCTATTATTCACCTGGTCAGCCCGCTGCAGAAAGAAAAGCTTTTTGGGAGAAGCTGCAGGAGTCGACAGATTACGTCCAGAGAATTCACCCATATTTTGGAGTAGTAATGCTAGGAGATGCTAACGAACTCGATAGCAAATCGCTGGCCAGGTCACTTAACCTTAAAACTCTAGTCGATTTCCCAACAACTAAGGGGAATACTTCTCTGGATGTAATCCTGACAAATCTTTCGGAATATTACCAGAATCAAAGTATGCTAGCACCACTTGGTGGAAGTTATCATAATATATTACAGTGGAACCCCTTGGAGAAAATAAAAAATAAAATATTCAGTAACCGAAGTTACTTCAAGGCCGATCTCTGACCATGGTCTGCTGGAATTCGGTGACTGGATTACGGGAGAAAACTGGGTCGCGGTCTCTTCAGCTAAAGAGTTGGATTCCCAAGTAGAAGAATTCCATAATAAGGTAAATTCAAAATTTCTCGAGTGCTTTCCCGGACGCAAGACTAAATTCTGTTCTAGTGATAAACCATACTTAAATTCAAAAATAAAGCGACTGATAAAACATAAATTGCACCTAATACGAAAAGGTCAAGAGAACCAAGCAAAACAGTTGGCAAACCAAATAAAATGGAAAATCAAAGAGGCACAAGCAAATTACTATGAAAATGAAGTTGACCATCTTTTGGTTCTTCAGTAAAGTAAAAAGTCTGACTAGCAAAAGTCCTCAACCAGTTGACTTCATGAAGGAGGAGCCTCTAGAGATAACCGTGAATGATTTAAATGCCCATTTTGCTTCAATTGTGCAGTCTTACTCCCCTCTTCCACCTGAGGATCCTCCAGCAAATTTAACTACTCCTTCAGATGATAATTTAATTGCTGATATTTCATCGGCAATTATAATCCGTAAACTCTCTTCGTTAAAAAGAACTTCCGTTGCCCCTTTTGACATTCCAGTTGCTCTCATTAAAGCATCTGCTAAAGAATTATCATTTACCCTTCAGATAATTTTCAATAACATAACAAAACAGGATATTTTCCAAAG
Organism: Artemia sinica; assembly: GCA_027921565.1. Lineage (NCBI taxonomy): Eukaryota > Metazoa > Arthropoda > Branchiopoda > Anostraca > Artemiidae > Artemia > Artemia sinica. The sequence continues at coordinate 28,692,650 of CM051269.1, forward strand.
AAATGGAAGAAAAGGTTTATTACCCCAATTCCAAAGAAAGGAGCAGCTAATGATTTCTCTGGTGTCCGGCCGATCACAGTTACGTCAGTTTTAAGCAGAACATACGAAAGCTTTGTTGCCGCATGGCTGAAAAAATATCTTTTGAAAGTAACTGATCGAAAGCAATTTGGTAACATCCCTAAGTATTCGACAGTCCATTACCTCGTTAATTTAATTGATTTTATTTTAAAACACCTGGATGAACCTGAAAAATGAATAAATTTAATTGCAATTGATTTTAGAAAAGCTTTTGACCTTGTTGATCACAAAATCCTTTTAGAAAAAATGGCGGAAAAAAATATACCCAGCTTTATAATTAAAATCATCAAAGCTTCTTAACAAATAGAGGGCAAACTGTGAAGTATAAAGACCAATTTTCCACTTTTCTGCCAGTTTTTTGTGAAATTCCACAAGGAACTGTGATCAGGCCGCTGGGCTTCCTCCTTATGATAAATGAAATTGCTGCTGAGCTGGAGGACATATGGAAATACTTTGACGACTTGTCCTTAACGGAAATCGTATCTAAGGATTCGAAGAGCAATGCTGCTGGTTTCATCGACCAAGTTACCTCAGAGGCGGCTGAACTAAACATGGTCGAGAATAAAGACAAATGCTCGGTCACGACATTTTCTTTTCTTCGGAATACTCAACCGTATTTCGAACCTCCTATCGCTTCCGAGCCAATAAGTCATAAAATAACATTACTTGGTGTGGTGATTTCTTCTGACCTCTCATGGCGGGAGAATGCAAAGACAATTGTAAAAAAAGCTAACGGCACAATCCAAATGCTAAAAACACTGAAAAAATTTCGAGTTCCTAAGGACAAGCTGAAACTAATATTTTGCACTTTCATCCACCCCTTAGTTGAATATGCTTGTCCGGTTTGGCACTTTGCCCTTACCCAGGATGAAACTGATAAAACAGAATGAGTTCAGCAGAGATCACTGCGAATCATTTATGGCGGTTTCCCTCTACCTTACTCCTTTTACCTCAAAGAATTTAAACTTGAATCCCTTTCTTCCTGCCGAGAAAAATTATGCCAAAGATTTGGCTCCTCCCTCCTCCAACATCCCATCTACCGATCATCCCCCCCCCTTTTGTCCCTATAAGATCTCGTACCCCAGGGAAGTGGCTGAGAAGGTTCCGAAACTGACCCCAGTCCACTGTAACACCATGGGCTACAGTAAAAGCTTTGTGCCAAGCCTTGTGAAATATTACAGTGATCTCTAGTGTTTTTATTCTTTAGTTTATTTTATCCTGACGAAGTTTTATCAGACAGCATTACTTTGCTAATTATGACTAAGAGACATCATATTTGGGCTTTGCCCACGAGAGCTATATCTTGTTTTTGAGTTAAATGAATTTGAATTGACTGCGTTCCTTCTGAAATAGAGCAAACCAAGATGACACAGGGGTTGTTTAGGGCTCCAGCTTAGACTCAGGACTTCCTATTTTCGAACTAATGGATTCAGATTGCACGAGTTTGGAATAAGTGTAGGACGGCATCCGATCGGGGCGAAAATAAACGCAGAAGTTCTGTTTCGACAAAAACCATACTACACTTTTGCACGCTGAGCATCTGAACACTTGAGAAGACAGGTAAACTGAATATTGCACTTAGAGAACTAGAAGTACAATTGGGATAATGTCGGCCTCTCTCTGAGACTCACATCTTCCGAAAGAGTAAGGAAGACCCCTCTGGAGCCTCAATCCTGCTATCTGGCCGTAAAGACCAAGTTCATCGACAAGGTGTAGGATTCTTGATATCACCAACTGCCAAAAAAAAAAAATCTAGTATCTCTACCACCACAATTTCAGAGAGAATAGCTATCAAACGACTAAAGAAGGCTACCAAGAATATCTCTAATGTGCGAGCCTACGCCCCAGACTCCGCCAGAAGTGAGGAAGAATCTGATGAATTCTATTTCATGCTACAAAGCGTGATCGACTAAATTCATAAGAAAGACGTGCTGATTACCCTGAATGACTTTAATGCTATAGTGGGAGCGGATAATACCAGACGGTCCGATATTATAGGGTCTTTTGGTCATGGCAAACTCAATGCAAGAAAGGAATTATTGTTCGAATTCTTTCTTTAAGGCGAGTTACTAGTAACTAACACAATGTTCAAACACCGTCATCGGCTTAAAGTGACCTTGCGATCCCTAGACGGTAAAATCAAGAATATGATTTATTATGTGCTGATATTGAAGCGGCGGAAGTCTTCCTTAATAGACACGGTAGCACTGCCTGGAGCAGACTTTGACTCTGAGTGAGACTTTGGAGCAGACTTTGACTCTGAGTGAGAAAATTACCAGAAGCAACGAAAATTCCAAGATTCCGGGTGGCTCTCTTATGTGACTTTAATTAACCCCAGTCCACTGTAACACCATGCGCTACAGTAAAAGCTTTGTGCCGAGCTTTGTGAAATATTACAATGATCTCTAATGTTTTTATTCTTTAGTTCATTTTATCCTGACGAAGTTTTATCAGACAATTTTATTCTCAATCTCAAGTGTTTTGATCCTTTAGTTTATTTATCCTGACGAAGTTTTATCAGTCAACTTTATTTTGCTAATTATGACTAAGAGACATCATATTTGGGCTTTGCCCACGAGAGCTATGTCTTGTTTTTGAATTAAATGAATTTGAATTTGTGTGACCTCGAAAAAAGGCAGACGTATTACTACTACTACTACTAACAGCTCACTGCAGCACAAAGCCGCCCGAGGCCAACACAGCTACACACGCTCCTCCTCAATCTCAATCTATTCAAAGCCTCCCTTTTCACACCCGTTCACGAAGTTCCCATTTCCTTTAGATCTTTCTTTATGACGTCCTCCCAGCCTAGACGAGGACGATCTGCTTTCCGTTTAGCCCTAGACGGTTGGCCGAAAAGAACAATCTTCGGCAATCCATCTTCCTTCATCCGTACAACGTGCCCTAGCCACCTCAACATTTCTTTCATTAAAGCCCTAGAGAGCGGTATTGAACCACATTTTTCATATAGCCTATTGCTTGAAATACGGTCAGTCAGTCGGGTACCCAGAACAATCCGTAAGCAATTTCTCTGGAAATACTTCCACTATATCTGAGAAATTCTGGGAGATACTGGAAAATCATTCTCCCTTGAACACCACTAACGAGACAGACTTCCTGGCTGAACAAGTCACATCATCAATCACCAAGACAGCGAATGAAGTCCACGGACGAAAAACCCTTAACGAAAATCCATGGATCATGGATGAGATCATTAAGCTATGCGAGGATAAGCGGTCATTCTGTAATAAATCCGACCGGAATAGCCAAGATATTTATAAGCTCCTCAAGAGAAGAATAGAGCGAATGAGGTAACAGACGTGTACCTCACCATTGTGACTGCGGTGTGGGAAGCTGTCCATGTGCCCCAACAGTGGTGCAAGGCTGTCATTGTTCCCATTCACAAAAAGGGGTTAAAGAAAGAATGCGGAAATTAACGTCCAATCAGCCTCACCAGCCATCAGTCACGTGTCCTGACAAATGCCCTACTTCGACGAATACAAGCAACAACTGCTATTGCCATTGGAAAATGTCAGGTCTTTTCCGCCCCAGAAGATCCACAATCGATCAGATGTTCGTCCTTTGACAACTTATGGAACGATACATCGAACTCAACCAAACTCTACCAAATATTTGTTGATTTCCGTAAGGCATTTAACCATATCCTCCTTCACTACGGATCCCTTGTGAGTCTAGATAATCAAGTGTCTGTGTGACTAGTTTCAATGCCAATCAATAACCACTGATGGGTTGTCAGAAGAGTTTGCAACTTCGTCAGAAGTACTTCAGGGTTACATCCTATCACCACATCTCTTCAACCTCTTTTTAAATGCTGTTCTGTCAATGACATATTCGGAATATGGTGCTACTATAGAAGGGTTGCTGATAGACAATCTTGCCTATGCTGATGATGTTGCTGTACTAGTCAATTCTTCACTAGAATTGCAAGCAAAAGCTAATAAACTCTATAATACCACTAATCCGTTCGGCATGGATATCAATGTCAGCAAGACCAAAGTCATGGTAACTACGAGACATGAAGTAGACAAACCATCTGTCACCACCATAGACGGGAGAAAGGTTGAAACAGTTAACCATTTCTTGTACCTTGGTGGTCTACTGTCTTCTGATAACTACTATAGCTCTGACGTAAAACATAGACTTGCAATTGATAGCTCTAGCTTTCGAAGACTAGCAAACCTTTGGAAAAGTAACCATCGATCCAACAAACTCAAAATGCGCCTATTTAACAGTTTAGTAATTACCTTAGTCATGTATGGATGCGAAACATGGACACTGACAACTGAAGACAAAAGAAAACTTCTAGCTTTCGAGATGAGACGTCTCGTCACATCGCTGGACACTGAACGCATTACAAATACATAAGTACGCTAAAAGCCTCAAGTCGACTGAAACCATTCTCAGTAACATGAAGAAACTGCAACTGTGTTGGTTCGGCCACGTCAAGCGAATGAAACGGAGCCGTCTCTAAAAAAAGCACTTGAAGGATCTCTACATGGCCTCCGTCCACGAGGCGGACCACGAAAACGATGGATAGAGAACTTCGATTTTGACAACGTGAATTTAGTTCAGTTATCACGTACTGCACCTGATAGACTAATGTACAGAACCCTTACGCATGAGCTAGCAGGAGGAGTGGCCCCAAACCGTACAAGGACGATGGTCACGACCTAAGTAAGCATTACGAATATTCATACATTTCAGTACCGCAAGATCGAAGGAAGAAACATAGAAAAATAGACATAAAATTCGAGCCAAAAAGGTAGCTGGCAAAAAGAACACTACGAAACAAACAAGGACGCTGTCAAATTGGGTTTAAAAAACAGAATGAGAAGGCGGCGGCTCTCAATAAACTTCAAGTTTTACAAATATGTACCAACGACATCGCAGTAACGCAGTTGTACTGTAAAATCTGCTCCAGGAAGAGATAAAAGCAAATTATTAGAACGATGAGATTTGTTGAGTTAAAATTATCAAGTCAGCATCACTCCACAAATACAACAAATACAGACATGATGAATTCCAACCCAGGTCATTACTACGTCTACAGGCATAAATTGGAAGACACATGGTTTATCTCTACAATGATTCGAATGTAAAAATGTTGGACGAACAATTGAATGTTCCAGTATGACTTTTTCTGTTCCTGTTCTGATCTTAATTACAAGTTTGTTCTTTTTCTGTTCCTTGTTCTGAGCTTGATTACAACATGAAAGAAGTCCTTGGTTTTCAAAATTTTACGAAAGAAGGGAGAACAAACTACGTTCTTTTATCTGCAAACGGAACACATGTTTCAGATTCATCCTAGCTAATCTTATACCGTTCATTTTCTCTTTCTTTTTCAAATGCATTTGATTACTTTAGTCACTTGTTGCTACACAAAAGAAATTAAACACCATAAAAATGTGGTAATCTTCGCGAAATTTTTAACCGTACAAATCTAGGACGCTACCAATCAAGTTCAAGGAATTGATCTACACAGTTTAAGAGTAAACAGTAAGAAGTTTATAAAGGTGGTAGCCCCCTTACATCTTGGATAGGCCTGGGCATGATTAGAAAAAATAAGATTGTAAAAAGTTAAATTAAAAATAAGTTGTTTTTAAAAATTTGCTAAAAAACAAGTGAAAGGCAACATTAAAACTTAAATAATAAAAAAAGAAATCATTCCCTATATAAGAAGGGCTGCTCCCTTTTGAAACCCCCACTCTTTTCGATAAAGTTTGAATTTTTGTCTCAGTTCTTTAAGAACTACAGTTCGAACATAAGGGCAGTTGGTACGGAATAAGAAGTATTTTTACACCACTTAAAAACTTCCGTGGCTTAGTGGCTGTCTCCTCCTGACCCCCTTCCCCCGCCCTTTACGCTAAAATTTGACTTTTTGTCCCAGTTCTTTAAGAACAGCTGCTCAAACACAATCTTACACTGTTAAACAATAACGTAAAGAACTGAGGATTCAGAGGGGAGCGGTCTCACTCATATTAAATTAAAAAAAAGAAGTTTTTTTTAAGGGAAAGTAAGGAGCAAAAACTCAAAACGAACAGAAATTATTCCGTATATGAATGGTTGCACCCTCCTTTTTAAAAACCTTCATATTCCAATTAAACGGCCCCCGTGTTTCAGTATGTTTAACGAACGCCAGTTAGATACGCCAGTGCATGGAAGTTTTATTTAAGATGTGAGTTTGATTCCTACTTATTTATTTATATTTCTTTTCTTTTGTTTTATTCTCTCTCTTCGTGTGTTTAGTTTTGTTGTATTTCGGTGTATGTTATTTTTTTAAAAAGAAGTTTTTTTTTGTTTTTCTCTTTTTTTTTTCCGTTGAGAGAGGCTCTCCAGGACGTGGGGTTGAAATATTCGGAGTGTTTTTTAATTAAATGTTTATTTTTGTTGTTACTTATTCACTGCTTTATTAAAATTAAAATCCGTTTTTTCTTGTTTAATTTTTCGTAAATGGAAAAGCAGTGTGGTCTAAGAAATTATTCCTTTTAGTTGCAAAATGTATGCATTTACTGACACCTTTATTCACTAAACACAATAGGACAACAGATGTACACACAAAAAATTATCAAAAGAATATCACTATTAAATATCAGTGGAATTTCAAAACGAGTTAAGTGTTAAAAACATAACAACCCAAGAAAAGAAATATATCACTTAAAAAACAAAACCATAATTTCTGATTAAGATATGGAGCAAAATAATTGCAGTACGGTATTTAAAAAGAAAGTTGACGCCCGAAAAATTTACTGTCCCAATAAAAGTAAGTCAAAATGATATTTTATCTGAATTACTGTTTATTTTCTGATTTACTACAATTCAATGTTGCCAAGCAATTTTACGTCCAAATTTTATTGCGCCGCTTCAAACGAATTTTAGATTAGTATAAGTACAAAAGAATGCACGAAGCTGAATAAACAACTCAAGTAAGTCTCCTAGACAATATCACCGATGTTGTCTAGTTTTAGCTGCCTATGCTTTTTAGACTATAATCACAGTTCTACAGTTTTCGATAATAGTATTAAATGCGTTTTTACTTTTTCGACCCAGCTCGTTAAAGCTGTTACTTCTGTGTAGCTAGAAGTTCTTAATGAAGATCCAAGTTAGATCGCCAAGATCCTTATTCAGTCTCCTACTTTCTTTCATCTGAGCAAAATGAAGGGATTTTCTAGTAAATCGTTGCAAGTGTATCTCAATGCCAGGCAGAACGCATATTTTACTCCTGTGGCACCGACTTTTCGCATACAGTCCTTTAATTTATACTAACAAAAAACGACGCAGAAGAAATTTTTGACGATTTTTAACATTTAATATGCGTTGATGCAATTCGCCGTTGATACAATTTTGTTTTTAGAATTTATTAACCTCACAAGTTTCCCTCTAAGTCTTCTTTCAAAGAAATTTTTGACGATTTTTGACATTTAATATGCGTCGATGCAATTCGCCGTTGATACAATTTTGTTTTTAGAATTTATTAACCTCACAAGTTTCCCTCTAAGTCTTCTTTCAAAGAAATTTTTGACGATTTTTGACATTTAATATGCGTTGATGCAATTCGCCGTTGATACAATTTGTTTTTAGAATTTATTAACCTCACAAGTTTCCCTCTAAGTCTTCTTTCAAAGAAATTTTTGACGATTTTTGACATTTAATATGCGTTGATGCAATTCGCCGTTGATACAATTTTGTTTTTAGAATTTATTAAACTCACAAGTTTCCCTCTAAGTCTTCTTTAAAAGAAATTTTTGACGATTTTTGACATTTAATATGCGTTGATGCAATTCGCCGTTGATACAATTTTGTTTTTAGAATTTATTAACCTCACAAGTTTCCCTCTAAGTCTTCTTTTTCTGAAACTTGCCTCTTCGATTTGTAAATTCACAAATTTTTTTACTGAAGTGTAACTCCTTGCTAAAATCACGTCCCATCCTCCCACTTAAAGTATTAAGTTTCACTAAACACTTAAGTTTCACTAAACACTCAAACTTAAATAAAATGCAAGAAAATCTTGAAATAGATAAGAAAAACCATAATAGCCTACTTTGTAGCAGTTCAATTTTTCGAGACTTGTTTGGTCAAAATCTTATGTTTGACCACGACTTATGCTGTTAGTTATTTCCTCCCACTTGGAATATACTTCAGAATCAGGTGTGTTCCAGATTACTTCGAGAAGAGGCCATCCTTTTTTGGAAGTTGTTAGCGCATATTCATTACCATCGTAAATATAAGCAAAATTCCCAAGAATTAAGCTCTGGGATAGTCTTGCACAGATACAAATCTGCAAAGAATAATAGCTGAAAGCCAGTCCAGAATCAAGATTAGTATATAAGTAACTGATAAAAGATGAAATTAAAGTTCAAATCACGAAAAAATGAGATACCAACGCCATCTAGCAGTACTTAGCCAATTCATACAGACACAAAAGACATTTTTCTATAAACATAGAAAAATACTCTTATACTTTCATATCCTTATTTACTGTTGCCTTCCATGGAACTGAAGATAAATGAACCAACAGGCGTAATAGCTAGCCTATACCTGTGTGCAAAATTAACCTATCTTCTACATAAAAACATATAATTATTTCACAGCATTTCGAACCATTTAAGAACGAGTCAGCCTAGTTTAAGAGTATTTCAGGTCGGATAAAATTAAGCTTGTTTTTAAATTCTTTTTTAGTTTCTCTTTAAAGCCGAGTTTATCTGCCTAACATTCTTCTCTATTCAGTATCTCATAGTCTTCGAGATAAGATTTGAGTAACGTATATACTGTAATTTTTAAAGTAAAAGAGGAATCTCATTTTTTTTTTCTTTTCAAGTTATTCTATTTTTGGTCCCACTTATTTCTCAGTAAAAAATATATACCTCACCTAGATATATTACTTAAAAGTAACAAAAACGTATTAAAAAAAAGGTCTTGAATAAAAAATATGGCGTATAAAAAGTAGGCGTATCTTATATAAGGCACGTCACCATGCGCCTTATTGTGACGTATATATTTGACGTAAATATGGCGTATAAAAGTAGACGTATCTTATATAAGGCGCGTCACAATGATTTACTAAGCTGGACAGGTGCATCTCAAATAGGTTAAAACTACTTAAAAAAAAAAAAAATCGCAACCAAACCAATGGTCCACGTAGCGCAGGTACCGATCTTCTGAGTCGCTGCCTTTGGCCGGGAGTACTATTCGTGGTAAAGGGCAAATCATCCAACGTTAAGTAATAGATTAGTTACAAATATATAGACACATACGTTTACACCTATAGCTTAAAGCAAAACAGTCTGTCACTAATCAAATAAAGCACGATTAAAAGGAAAAAGATCAATTATTAATACAAAAATATGAAACTAACAAAGTACACATAAACATATATTCGCTGAAAATAAATTCACTAGAATTATCTTTAGCAGAAATTATATCTATGGACATATGCCTTTTATGCTAAACACGGCATTATGTACAGGATGTGTCAGAATTATGTTAGCACTTAAAGGTAAAAAAATCATTTATTCCCAAATATGTAGAACAAGCGTAGAAATAATTTATATCCTATTCCTGTAGTCTAAATCCGATAACTCTGAATTTGTCTTTTATATGGCGTGTGTTGTCAATACTGAAAATAATTTTAGCATTAAAAAAATTTACAATATACTATCTACTATCATATTCAAAATTGACTTAGGATGACATATCGGTTATACTTTCAGTTTCCTAGATAAGAAATTAAGAAAATAATTCCTGTATGTTTTCTCGTGGCAAAGCACGATATTAAAACACAGGTTGGATTTGTGCCATGAGACTGAACAAGTTATTTGTACATGTACGAGTATTTTCAGCAGAAATTATGGACTATAATTTATTGTTTATACCTGACAATAAATTATGTGTGTAGTATACCTGACTAATCAAACCGTTCACTGCAAGAAACTGTAAGAATGGAGCCCTAGGAAAAAAAAAAATGAAACTTTGTCAGTTAAAATTGAAACCTTGAAAAATTAAAGCTTCACAATAAATTATAGTCCGAATTATAGTGCAGGATTAGTGCAGGAGTATTTTCAGGTTGTTCCATACTTGTTACATATTTACTAGTCCAACTCACGAAAAAATAAGATACCAGCGCCATATTTTTTTAATGGGATTATGTATGCCGTATGCCATTGCGGTAACGTTTATGCCGTTGGTGTTTCATACTAGTTTGCGGTTTAGAATTTATATAGTTTCAAAATTGGCTTGATTTCTTACTCTGTGGACTAATTTCAATTAATCTTAATGTCTTCTGTTAGAATATTTCCATTCAACGGATAGAGTTTTTTTCAGGAATTAAAGGTATAAACTTTAGACTACAGGATTAGGATATAAATTATTTTTACGCTTGTTCTACATATTTCGGAACAAATGTTTTTTTTTTACCTTTGAGTGCTAGAGGAGGGATCAAGATAAAACTTTCATTAGGTTTAAGGGGACCTCAAATATATTGGTCCGAAGAAGAGAGGGGGGAAAGCTAAAAATATTCATTTAAAATAAGCCTAAGTGTTTCTGCCATTAGGCCTTTTATACAGTTTAGTATCAAGGTGAATTGAAAGGTATGTGCAAATTTCTGTAAAATATTTATCAGCAAGGGAATCAATGTAATGATGACAATGTAAGATGACAATGACAATGTAATGATGACAATGTAAGAGCGTTCAGACAATATGAGAGCAGTAAACTTGAAGCGCAAGGGTGAGGTATAAACTGTGGGGGGATGTTAAAATTAGATAAAAAAAAATACTAATAAAATAATCGGGAAAATATTTGGTTCCTAAAAAAAAATCGATGTGTCGAATGGAAATACTCTAACAGAAGACATTATGATTAATTGAAATTAGTCCACAGAGTAAGAAATCAAGCCAATTTTGAAACTAAATAAAATTTAAACCGCAACGGCATACTAGTACGAGATACCAACGGCATAAATGTTACCGCAACGGCATACAACATAAATACTTGTTACATATATGGTTCTCATACATAACAAGGTTTATAAAAACCTAAAAAATATGATCAAGCCCAATTCTTAAGGTCTGTTTTATATCTCCCATTAACTCTACATACTAGATCTATTAATTTTAAGAAAAATTTTGAAACAACATACAAAATGTGAAGGAATCCCCATTCATTTTGCTCCAAGTTTCATTAATGTGGCTTTAGTTTAGAAGTTCCAGTGTCTAACAAGCCAGATATACTAAATATAAAAGATGGCTGCTCAGTTTGTCCTTTGGCATCTTCATGAACGTGACCCCACCACCAGTGACTGTAATAGAGCGCTTTTATGGAAAATTCTCCTTTCTGGGATCCATATTTCTTTCTGGGATCCGTATTTCTTTGTGGGATTACTGTTTATTTGTTCCTGCTCATTTTTTAAGATTCACCTCGTTACAATGGCTAATGCTTTGCAGTTTTTAGGCATAAAGTGTGGAACTAGCATTTAATTAAATTAACACCTCCCCTAGAGAAGGATCAAACATTTCTTATTCATCACGAGTGTTCTTCCTCACCTATATATCCCAGCCTTTCTGCCTGAAAAAATTCTATCTTATCTAACTTCACATTCCCTAGGCCTGGGAGAGTAGTTGCTAAAACGTCTAACAAGCGAAGAATTTCTATAACTCCTAACAATTTCCATTTAGAATATTTGAATTTATCAGTCAAAATATCATTGCAGCAGTTGTTTTTCGACATTAATAACCCTATACATTATTAGTTTCATACAAATTAACTGTTGAGGTTAGGTTAAGAAAAACAATTGTTAGGTTCTTAAGAAAAACAAATTTTCCCACTAATGCAGGGGAGGGAGCAACAGCTCCTTCTGAAACCTACATGCAATTTCAAATGCCCATTCTCGAAGGGGATTTTACTGATGCCGAGGTTTACCTAGAGGCAATTTGCGCCAATCAGACTTTTTCATAAAAATTTTCAACAAATTAAAAAATTCTATGAAAAATCTGACTATTTCAAGTTAACGCTAGCTAAGTCTCAGTATTAGTAAAATCTCACTGCGAATGGCCCTTAAGCGGGCTTTCAAACGCACAACAAGAATTCCTCAGAACATCCAGTTCAATAAAAGCTTTGTGCAAGTCGGGCCCTGTTTAGAAGACTAAACAGGTTTAACGCTTGGTGGTACAGTCCTAACAACAAGAGATAGCACAAGCGATGACCGGCCTATTTCTTCTGACTTAATATTTACCCACGCCTAACAGATAGTATACTACAATGGTAGTGTTATGTAATGGTAAGAATATCTACGTATACTTATGTCTTTGAGATTGAGTCCAATAAAAAAGGGATGTTCAACCGACTCTAAAACCTAGTATACTCAAAATTGCCAAAAATAAGTGGAAGGCGTTCAAAAATAGTATAGCTGATCTACTATTACTTTATGTTACTTACTTTCAAAAGCGAATATTCCAATGCAGTCAAAGATCTGTGCTTTAAAAATCCAGCAAGAACATAGCCCCCCGCATCTAATGGAGTTGTGATTTCACACTCCATGATCATATAGCACATGGCTACAGCTAAATCAAAAACTGTACAAGAAAAATGTGCATCTCCAAAGTCAATAATCCCAAAATCCATATTCGCATTTGTGGTTTCTTGGACGATTATATTCAATTCATTAAGGTCTCCATGGATTGGAGATTTTGCTAGATGATCAATTTGAGGAATTACAACTTCTTGAAATTTTTCTAAAGCCATAACGGAAAGATTGCGCCTCTGATCATCCTTTACAGCATATGCAAAGTCAAGAGCTTTAATTGATGCGTCCAGTCTCCAAATTTTATCGTACTTCATGATACCTTCATGATGAAAATTCTGAAACAGAAAGTAAATACTTTACACTGAAAAGTCAGACTAAAAAGGCAACCACGCTGTCTCCAGTAATGTATTAACTTGTTCATTCAATCAAACTCAAATTAACACGGACAAAATACAGACACATAAGATTATGTATATAAACACTGGTGCAACTAATTACTTATTAACTGCACAGCACAACATATTCATGCCGTAGTTAATAAACTGCAGTACCTACCAAAGATAATCAATAATATACGTGATATCACTCCTGCAAACTTGCCACTAGGTCAAGCAGCCTGATACTAACCAACTGGCTAACCATCTTTCTTATAGTTTCTGCCTTGACTGGCCCTTACAACATCTCAACAGATGAGAAGCATTTTTCTATATTACTCATCCCATTCTCATCAAGGAGGTCTGGCCTCTTTCTTTACCTCTTAAGAACAAACTAGTTAAATTATTCAAGGATTACAGTCCTTAATATCCTAAGGACGTGTCTCGGCAACTTAATCCGACTTTTCATAATAAGTAGAAACTCTGCACTGCTTTCACATTACCCCTAAGATTTACGAATCCAACCAAAAAAGCAGGATACATTAAGTAAGTATTTCTGATTTTCATTTAGATACACCATAGATGGTCATCAGACCTATATCGCATATACACATTACTGGCTATTCGTTTAGTTTTATTCTGAAAAAAAATGACACATACTTTCATCGACATTATTGTTCCTTATTTGTTTTATTAGATCTTATAGAAGATCAATAACAAAACAAAAGTTTCTGAAACATCTACTGACAAAATCTGAAGTGTTATATCTGGTTTTCAGTAAAACGTAAATGACAATGAAGCGGTAGGTGGTTTGAACCAGAGCAGTGGGGGGGGGGTAACTTTCCTCATAATTACTACTCTTTTCACATAATTTAAATATTATTGTACATAAACGATAAGATATATCATAAACTTTCTTCAAAATTGAGCTACAAAACGAAAAATATTCCTTCAGTAGATCTTTATAGACTGGACGAATTTACAAAGGCATCTTAATCATCTTTACTTTCTCTTCTTTGAATCTATAAAAATGTTACCTACATCTTTCGTTTCAGATAAAACTACTACTACTAGGCCTACTACTAACAACTCACTGCAGTACCAAGCCGCCTGAGGCCAACACAGCTACGCACGTTCCTTCTCCATCCCAATCTATTCAAAACCTCCTTCTTTACACCCTCCCAGAAGTTCCCATTTCTCTCTTAAAGCTATCCTTCCCACATCCTCCTCCCCCCCCCCGACAGGGGACAAACCACTTTTCGTTTGGCTCTTGACGGTGGCCGACAAGGACAATCTTTGGCAATCTGTCATCCTTCGTCCGCAGAACGCGCCCTAGCCATCTCAACCTTTCTCTCATTATAGCCCTAAAAAGCGGGATTGAACTACAGTTTCGTACAGCCTACTGTTTGAGAAACAGTCAGTCAGTCGAGTACCCGGAACAATCCACAGGAAATTTCTCTGGAAAACATCTAGCAAATCTTCCACCATTTTTCGGAGCGCCCATGCTTCAGAACCATACTTGACCACTATCATCATTGTAGCTTCCAAATGTTCTAATCTTGGTTCGCAGACTTATCTTCCTATTCTTCCAAACTTTTTCAACTGTGAAAGAACACCCTGGGCCTTGGCTATTCTACTTTTAACACCTTCACGGCACCCAACGTCTTTAATAATAATACTACCTTTTTAAGTGAAGCTGTCCCTTGATCAATCTTCTCGTTACTCAACATCACCTTTTCATCTTCACTTATTCCAAGAATTAGCGACTTAGTATTCTTAACGTTAGTTAATTAAAAAAAAACTTTTCCCTCAAAATACTTTTTTCAAAGAAAAGTAAAGAACTCCATTAAACTAAAAATGAGCAAAAATAGAATCAAATGATCTACCAAGCGTAAAAATATCACAAATCACCATCGATAAATAAACGAAACCCAAAACGAACAGAAATTACAATAAATAACCGAGTCAAACTCAAACGAGAAGAAATTAACATGATTATGCTTCAAAAGCCCCATGTCTTCCCAAGGCCAGAACATAATTTGCACTTTACTGAAAATTGTACTTTATAATTTCAGAAAATGCACATAATTCGCACTTTACTGAAAAATAAAACTTGATACCATTCGCAAAAAAAATCTATCTATGCTCTTTGACAGCTTGGATACACTTACACTCTTTTGACTTAGTTAAATTTTAAGAACAGAAGTAGTAATAGAAGTAGTCCCGAAAGTTTGAACATAATATGCTCAGTCGTTCTTGGGATATTGCTGAGATGTCTTACTGGCAATCAGCATATACACAGTGCGATTGGAGGGCTGATTGCCCTCCAATCACTTTTGACTCTTAAAAAGGGCACTAGAACTTTGAATTTTCAATCAAATTAGCTCCTTTAAAATATCAATGATATTACTAGCTATGATAGAGCAGTGCTGCCTATGATATTGCTTATAAGCCCTTTTAATACTTGTATGCGTATAGTTTTGTCGTTTAATTGAAACTCCCCCTAAACATTTCAACTTAATGCCCTCAAAGTCGTTAGTTACAGTAACCGTAGAAGTAGTATCAAAAGTATACACATAGTGCCTTCTGGCTAGTTCAAAATCTGTCACAACTTACCCTAAAAGGTCTAACTTAATAATGTAAGCCGTTATTGTGATATTACTTTGTCAAACCTATTGACAATCTACATGATCATAGTTCTTTTTGAGTTAGTTCAGCATCCACCTAAATATTCCTTGAAAGCTTCTCCTTAATACCCTTAGCTTGTGAAGTAGCAATAGCTGTAGTAGCATTAGTAACAGTATGCACGTAGCACCATTTTTTTTTTCAACATCCCCTTCAACACACGATGAGATCTTTAACTCTTTACAACCTATGTAGGCATGGTGTGTTTCGATTTATTTCAATACAGTTACAATATTACCCAAATTTTTGCCTTAATACCCTTAGGTTTATTAGCAGTAGTAGTAGCACCAGATGCTATAGTAGTAGCAGTAGGAGTAGAGTTAATAGCATTAGTCTTAGCTTTAGTAACAGTAGTAGTAGTTGTAGGAGTAGAAGCAGCAGTATTATGATGCAAATATTGTCTTTTGGTTAGTTCAACATGTCGCACAAAAAGCGTTGTAAGTTTTAATTTCACACACGAAACTGTTCCCAAAATATTGCTGATATGCCCATTGAAAACCTGCATACGGGTGGCAGGTTGTCATCCACACAACAGAAATTTTCAGAAATATTCTCTGAAAATTTCACCTTCATACCCTTATGTATAGTTATAACAGTAGTCACAGCAACAGTATATCTACTCAACTTAATAAAATTAGCCATTGCTATGACATTGTCGATTTGCTCTGTTGATAACCTGCATATTCATATACTTCTTGAAATTTTCATCTTAATGCTCTTAACCTTACAAGTAGTTGCGATAGAAGTAATAGTTGGAGCAATAGTAATAGTAATAGTAGTACTAGTAAATGTTGCAGTAGTAGTAGCAGTAGTAGTAGTGTACACATATTGCATTTTGGTCAATTGATCTTCCCCTTTAAGCAGCGCTAGTTTGACAATCTAAAAGCACATAGTGTCTTTTGTTAGTTCGAATTTTCCATCAATATTATCTCAAATTTTACCTTCATAGACTTAGCCTTAATAGTACTATTATCACAATAGTTTCAGTGGTAGTAGAAGTAGTTGCAGTGTTAGTGATGTATAAGTAGTAGTAGTAGCAGTAGTAGCAGCAGTATTAATAGCGGTAGTAGTATGTGCAACACCGCTTTCATGATGCCCTGGAACTTTCACCTTGACACGTTAAACCGTTCCAAAAATATTACTGATATGCGCTTTTGACACATTTTTCACCTTAATACTCTAAGCCTTACAAGTTAGTGTAATTGAAGTAGTAGTTGGAGTAGTTTAGTAGCAGCAGTAGCATTAGTAAAAGTAGCAGGGTTATTAGTGTTAGTAGTGACATCCATATATTACCTTTTTGTCAATTGAGCTTCCCCTTTCAGTAATCTCCGAAAGTTTCAACGTAATACTCAAATCAATTCTTTTGACAATCTGCATGCGCATAGCGTGTTTCGATTTACTTTAAATTCCCCCTCAACATTCTGTCAAACTTTCACCTTCATACGTGTAGCCTTAATTGTGCTAGTATCATAGTAGCAGTGGTAGTAGTAGTAGAAACAGTAGTAACAGTAATAGTGTATTATTATTAGTAGTAACAGTAGTAGCAGCAGTATTAATAGTAGTAGCAGGTATATTTTGCTTTTTGGTCAACTGACCATCCCACTCATGACGCCCCTAAAGTTTCCTCTTGATATGATAGGCCGTTCCAGAAATATTGCTGATACGCGCGTATGAACAATCGGTATGCACATAGTATGTTTTGATTTAGTTCAGCTTTCCCCTCAAGGTTTCCTAAGATATTATTTCAATATGCTTAGCCTTAGTAATACTCGCTACAGAAGTAGTAGTTTTAGTGATAGTAGTACTAGTAGCGTGCAAATATTGCCTTTTTGGTCAACTGATCATCTCCCTTATAGATTCCTGAAATTTCCAAATTAATATACTCAGTCATTCCTGAGTGACACCCTTTTGACAACCCATATGCACATAACATGTTTTGACTTAGTTCAACGCTCCCCTCAACATTCCCTGAAAGACTCACCTTAATGCCCTTAGTATTTGGGGAAAGTAGAAGTCAAGCATGCATGCTCAATAACATATACTAAATGTAAACAATGAACAAATTGCACAGCTTACAGCCATTACCCTGAGGCCTCGGGGGGGGGGGGAGGTTTGACATCCCCAAACGCATAATTACTGAACCTTTCGACAATGCTGAAATAAATCGATGTCTCAAAACTTTGTTTGGATGTTTGTTTTGGGAAATGATGGGAGTGGGGGGAGGGGGGGGGGGTTGTGACTGCTATTGACTCTTAAAAAGGTAACTATAAATTCCAATTTAAAATCAAATGAGACCCATCTGAAATTAATACGACCACCCATTCTATAAAAACCTTATATGCCCCCAGGGCATAACTTAAAGCCCTTGCCCTGGGGGGGGGAGGGTTGTTTCAACCCTGGAGGCATTGTTATATGTTCTCTGGACTATCAAAAAAAATTGCCATCGTACAATTTCAATCAGATGTGTTTGGTGAAAAGAGGGGTAGTTGGAGGGGGCTAGTTGACCTCTATCACTTTTGACTCTTAAAAGGGAACTAGAACTTTCAATAATTTCAACCAAATGAGCCACCTCTAAAGTTTCTACAACCATCCCTTCCACAAGAAGCTTAAATGCCCCAGGGGCATAACTTACAACTCTCAGGCTCTGGTAGTTTTTATCAACCCCAAAAGTTTTGTTATATGATCTTTGGACTATTTTGAATAAAAGGTCTGTCTCAAAATTTCTACTGGATGCATCTCGGGAAAACACAACGTGTGTATGTGTGGAGGGGGGGAGTAGCTGCACACTGATAACTTTGACTCTGAAAAAGGGCACTAGAACTTCTGATTACCAATCCAATCAGTCCCCTCCAAAGCATATGCGACCACACTTTTCTAAAGAACCTTATATGCCTCATGGCATAACTTACAACCCTTGCCCTGAGAGCTGTAGGGGGGGGGGGGTGTCTTCCTCAAATACGTAATTTCCAAACCCTTCGACTACCATGAACAAAATTGCTATCTTCAAGTTTTGATAGGAGATGTAAAGGGAAATGATGAGCGTGGAGGGGGGGGGGGGTTGCTCTCAAATCACTTTGACTCTTAAAAAGGGTACAATAGCTTCCAATTTCAAATAAAAAAATGAGCCCCATCCGAAGCTTAAACGACCGCCCATTCCATAAAAACCTTATATGGCCTCATGACATAACTTACAACCCAGTCCCCAGGGCGCTGGGGAGTTGTGTCAACCCTAGGGGCATTATTGTATGTTCTTGGGACTGTTTTGAACAAAATTGCTATATCATAATTTCAATCAGATACGATTGGTGAAAAGAAGGGTTGGGGGGGGGCTAAATGTCCTCCATCACTTTTGACTCTTAAAAGGAACTAGATCTTCCAATTTTAAACCAAACGAGCATCTTCTAAAGTTAAGCAACCATCCCTTCCATAAAAACCGTAAATGATAAAATAAAAGTCCAAAATAGGGATAAAATCCTTTTTAATAGACAGTGTATAATTATAAACAGTGTATTTTACACTGTCTATTAAAAAGGATTTTATCCCTATTTTGGACTTTTATTTTATCGTCATGGAAAGGCAGTGTGGTCTCCGAAATTATCTAAACCGTAAATGCCCCCGTGGCGTAACTTACATTCCTCACCCCCAGGCTCTGTTGGTTTGTATCAACCCCAAAAGCCTTATTATATGATCTTTGGACTATTTTGAATGAAAGGACTGTCTCAAAATTTCTATTGGATGTATTTCGGGAAAACACGACGTGTGTGTGGGGGGGGGTAGCTGCCCTCTGATTACTTAGACTCTTAGGAAGGGCACTAGAAATTCTGATTACCAATCCAATGAGTCCCCTCCGTAGTATATACGACCACCCTATCTATAAAAAACCTTATATGCCCCCAGGGCATAACTTTCAACACTTGCCCTGAGAGCTGTGGGGGCGGGGTGTCTTCCTCAAAGGCATAATTTCCAGGCCCTTCAACTACAATGAACAAAATTGTTATCTCCAAATGTTGATTGGATGTCTTTGGTGCAATGATGAGCGTGGGAGGAGGGCTGGCTGCTTTCAAATCACTTTTGACTCTTAAAAGGAACACTATAATTTCCAATTTCAAATCAAATGAGCCCCATCTGAAGTTTATACGACCTCCATTCCATAAGAACCTTATATATCCCCAGGGCATGACTTACAACCCTATCCCCAGGGCACTGAGGGGTTGTGTGAACCCTAGAGACATTGTTATATGTTCTTTGCACTATTTTGAGCAAACTCACTATCTCACAATTTCAATCAGATACCTTTGGTGAAAAGAGGGGTAGTCGGGGGTGGGAGGGGGGGTGGGGGGCTAGCTGCCCTCTTTTGGCTCTTAAAAGGGAACTAGAACTTCCAGTTTTCAACCAAGTGAGCCTCCACTAAAGCTATATAAAACCATCCCTTCGATAAAAACCTTAAACACTCCCAGGGTATAACTTAGAACCTTTGCCCCCAGGCTCTGGGGTTTGTTTCTACCCCAAAAGCCTTGTTATACGATGTATGAACTATTTTAAATAAAATGGCTATCTCAATATTTCTATTTCGGAATAACACGACGTATGTGTGTGTGTGGGGGGGTAGCTACCCTCCGATCACTTTGACTTTTAAAAAGGGCACTAGAGCTTCTGATTACCAATCCAGTGAGTGCCCTCCGAAGTTTATATGACCACGCTTTCTATAAAAACCTTATATGCCCCAAGGGCATAACTTACAGCCCTTGCCCTTGGGGCTGTGGGGTCTTGTCATTATCAGACATAATTTCAGGACCTTTCAACTACGTTGAAAAAAGTGCGTATCTAAAAATTTTGATTGGAAGTGTTTGAGGAAATGATGAGCATAAGGGGGGGGGCATTTACCCTTCTCTCACTTTCGACAATTAAAAAAGGCACTAATCCTCTCAATTCCCAATCGAATGGGCCATTTCTGAAGTTTCTACGACAACACTTTCTATAAAAACCTTATATGTCCCCAGGGCATAACTTACAACCCTTGCCCTGAGGGTTGGGGGGGGGGGGTGTATTATTCAAAGACAAAAGTTCCGGGCATTTCAACAACGTTGAACAAAATGGATATATCAAAATTTTGGTCGGAAGTGACGGGTGACGGGGGGGGGGCATTTACCTTCTGATCACTTTTAACTATAAAAAAGGGCATTAGAACTCTCAATTTCCAATCGAATGAGCCCTTTTTGAAGTTTCTACGACACCGCTTTCTACAAAAAAAACTTAAATTCCCCCAGGGCATAGCTTACAACCCTTGCCCTGAGGGGTGTGTGTGTGTGTGTGTGTGGGGGGGAGGGGTGTCATCCTCAAAGACATAATTTCCAGACCTTTCAACTACGTTGAACAAAATGGCTATCCCAAAATTTTGATTGGGTGTGTTTGGGGAAATGATGGGCGTGAAGGTTAGTTGCCCTCCAATCACTTTCGACTATTAAAAATAGACCCCAGCGCCACGCCGGCGGATCGACCGAACGCCGCCGACGAGAAGCCCGGTCGAACGCCACCGAAGTGCCGTTACGCCGCCGGCGCGCCACCACCGACAGAGGCGGCGGCGTTCGGCTGACTTTAAATAAATTTTGCGCCAATTCTTTATTGCGTCAACCGCAAAGTTGGAGCTTTTCTTTCTCGTGTCGTTTAGTATTTCGATTTTCCTGATTAGAGATCAAGCAGGGCTTGCACTATCCCTGAATTTCCGGGTATTTCCCCGAAAATCTATGCGTCACCCCGAAAAAAAATTTGGTTCCCCAAATCCCCGAAAATCCCGCAATCACTGTGCCACCCCTAGCGATTTATCACCAGTGACTTTCCCTGCCAAATATTACTTTGCATACCATAATTCTTCACTACTCTCTTGTTCGTTAATTTTCATCTCTTTTGTTATTTTGCATAAGAACCAGACAGATGCAATATGCAATTGCAAATATTGCATTATACACAGTTCTTCATATGTTGACAAAAAAAGTATCGTCTTTATGAAATGAGTTTAAATCATTTCGAGTGCAGTTTCCAAATTGCTATTTCTTACATCATTCGTAGTCAAGAATTTTATTTTCCAGTTGCATAGAATTATAGAACGCATTCACTACTATACAGCTTCAGACCTCAGTTGGATTTTGAAATTGATAGCCGACAGATTGTTTCTACAGCTGAATTGTAAGTTTGCAGATTTTTTTTTCTTTTGCTGTTTTTAGATAAGATTTTCTTAATGTTTAATACTCAATTGTTGAACGCCTGATAGATCAAAGAAAATATAATCTTCTTTCTGAAAATTTTTTACCCCCCCCCCCCAAAAAAAAAACCTTCTATTGAGACAAAATTTAGCTATAGGCTAAGCTATGTACAAGGTGAGGAATTAAAGATTGAAACAGAAGTTACCCCAAAAATATGATTCATAATTTTTTTTTTGAATTATTGCCTATAGGGGGGGGATAGGGGGCTATCATTTTTAAATGATAATACATCTTTTTTTTATTGAAATCAGGGATGCCAAAAAGGTATTTATTTTTTTCATTTAAAGTGGAGACGGAAGAAAATGATATCAAATTCCCTGGGAAACCATTGAAATATTTTGATAGATCCAGGGCCCCCCATTGGGACTTGTTCATTGTTTTGGGTATTTTGCGATTTCTCATAGGCTACTGGCCTAATTTGGCTTTTGTGTGTGCCCCCTTTTAATTAGATTCTTTGGATCTTATTGAATGCCACGGCGAAGCTATGACTCAGTTCTCCAATAACTTGAGGCATATCTGAATAATTTCGACATTTTTGTTGTTGTGTTTGTACCCCTTTACTCATACCCTCAATTTTTTTTTTTTTCAAGGAACACTAAGCTGATTAACGTTATTTTGCGTGTTTGTTTGAACCATATAGTGACATAGTTAATTATTAAGTAAATTATTTTTTTAATGTAAAGCTGAGACGGTATCCTATCAAGGTGGTATCCAGAGGGGGGGGGATAGGGAGGTATTACATTTAAATGATAATATCTCGAAATTTTTTTATTGAAAGTAGGGATGCCAAAAAGTTAATTTTGTTTAAGTTAAAGCAGAGACGGCATCCTATCAAGGTGGTATCCAGAGGGGGGGGGGGTTAGGGAGCTATCATATTTAAATGATAATACCTCGATTTTTTTTCAATGCAGGGATGCCAATGAGTTAATTATTTTTTGTTATTTAAAGCAGAGACGGTAACGTATCAAGATGGTATCCAGAGGGGGAGGGCATAGGGAGTTATTATATTTAAGTGATAGTACCTTGATTTTTTTTTTATTGAAAGCAGGAATGCCAAAAAGTTGAAAAGTTGACAAAAATTAACAAGATTTTCGTGAGTTATACTTGATACAGCACTTGTATAGTTTTATCGTCCAAAGGGAAAGGAACACATGTGTCCAACCCGTTTTTCTTCTTATTGATGAAACGAGTTTGCTTTGAAAACATTCATTCATAAGTACCAGGCAGATTCACACTAAAATGAATTGGTGTGACGAAAGCGATATCGACATCCCCATCTAACGTTGCGCTCGAGTGAGAATGGCGCCCTTGGTCCAGTGCCCAAGTTACATTAAAAGGCCAGGTCATAATAAAAGCTTTCAATTTGGGAGGTTCAAGGAGGAGTCTTTGACAGTCTTATGAGCTCAGAGTACTAGATGTTGCAACGTTCTTACGTATCTACGGTGGTTTAAAAAATTCGATCACCCCACAAATGATGACCAAAAATATGCACAAATATAACAAATGTAACATTTGGAATATTATAACACTTTTTTCAAAGCTTTGAAGAAAAGCAAAAAAGGCTGAATACCCTTAACTACGCTTAAAGCTATTTTAAAAAGAAATCCTTTGGAGATTTCCATTGATATGACCATAGCAGAAGCTTTGAGCCTGGGTGGGGATCAAAGAGGAGTCTTTGAGTATTTTGACCACAGGCGACTTATTGTTGTGACTTTCTTAAATTTGGTAATTTTGTGAGCATTTGGATATCAAAGTTTAAACTCAATAACTGATACTAAGTCTCCTAACATTTTGCTTGGATTAAAAGTGACGAACTAGGAAGAAAATCGCAACATCTTCTTGGAGCTACTTCAGTCTGCATATTATTTCATTTAATTACATTTAAAACGGATGAGCTTTTCCTTTTTTACCTAAGAAAATAGCTGGCACTTCATTTTTCTTCATACCGAATAAACCATTAAGTGTTTTTTGTTTCATTGTAATTGAAGTGTTCTCATGTGAAGTGTTCATCATGTATTTTTCGATTTGATATATTTACTCCTTTTAGATGCAGTTTATAATTTAGCTGATATTAGGTATTTATGAGCTTATAATTTGGAATGAATCCCCAAAAGAAAAAAAATGAATAATATCCAAAAGAGCAGCCAAAAGCAATAAAAAAAAAAACAAAAAAAAAAAAAAACAGCACTTCAGCCTTAGCCTACATGACATATTCTATAAAGAAGCCAAAAAAAAACTTTCAAATATATTTTTTTTAATTGTTATTGAAAATCAGTTTTTAACACAAGGAAGGATTTTTAGGAATCCAAAAGAGCAAAAAAAAAACCAACAAAAAAACAATCAATATCAAAGTCACCCATTTCAACTGTGTTAAAGGTGACAAAACAGATATAGGCAAAGGGCATTATTAAAAAATTAAGCTTCTAAGTTCAAACTTATACTCAAAGTTTTTACCCAGATAACTGACAAATTTTGTGATACGATATTTGAAGTTTTGTATGCAGTAATGCTCGATGAAAAAACACTACTAATTTTGATAATTATTTATGTTAAGAATACATAGCTAATAGATACTTCAACTATTATGCAAGGGTTCTGAAACGCCACAGCCATTTCGTTTCTACCAGATTTCTACTTCTCTTGATGAATAACGAAGAAGACCAGTTTCCAGCCAGCGACTTGTGAAGTTTTGAACTTATGAATAGGCTCGAATCTGTTGTAAATTTAAGCTGTGATTTGAGAAAGACTGGTGAAAACATTAATGTTTGCGGTCAACATTGATCGCGCCGGCGGCGCGCCACCAAAATCTTACCAGCAGCGCGGCGCGCTGTTTTTGGTTCCTCCGCCACCGGTCTTCCCTCATCGGCACGGCACCGAGATCTAATTAAAAAGGGCACTAGCCCTTTCAATTTCCAATCGAATGGACCCTTTTTGAAGTTTCTACGACAACTCCTTCGATACGAAGTGCCCTGGTCTAAGACCGAAAAATAAATAAATAAAACGTTGTGCCAACGTCGTTCTTTACTTAGGCTATGGCGCTGCCTATGATTTTCAAACCTATTCCTCCACCATGAACTCGCAAAATCTCTAAAATTTCTTTCATTTTGCTAAAATTTTTCATTAAGGATGCTTAAATCATTAGAATAATCTAAGTCTAGGAGATTTCTACCCCCCAATTGATACCGTGTTCTCCCATGGCCTTTGCTGTGCTGCTTAAGAAAAAGTCCATCAAATGTACGCTAAATATAGGACATAAGATACTGTAATCTACCTTTTGCTTATCTAAGACACTGCGCTTCTCAGGCACGTATGGAGAGGATTTAGTAATTTTCGAAATTTTTATCCTCAATGTACGTTGGCTTGTCCAACTTTATCAAACAGTTCGTGGTAACGAACTGTAAGTAAGGAGCGACCCGGCTCAATGGTAACCGAAACTCTACAAAACGGGTTTTTGATACCAATAGATACATCAAAAGAATCAGATTTCAATACTGATTTCAAATATATAACTTCCATCAAGTTTAGTCGTACCCATCAAAAGTTACGCGCCTGAGAAAATTTGGCTGATTTTCGAAAAAAGGGGAAAGACCCCCTAAAAGTTATAGAACCTTGTTGAAAATCACACCATCATATTCGGTGTATCAGAGAACCCTACTGTAGAGGTTTCAAGCTCCTATCTACAAAAATGTGGAATTTTGCATTTTTTGCCAGAAGAAAGATCACGGATGCGTGTTTATTTATTTTTTTATTTATTCTTTCCTAGGGGTGATCGTATCGACCCAGTGGTCCTAGAATATCGTGGGAGGACTCATTGGATCAGAAATTAAAAGTTCTAGTGCCCTTTTTAAGTGAACAAAAAATGGAGGGCAACTAGGCCTTCTCCCACGCTCATTTTTTTCCCAAAGTCACCTGGTCAAAATTTTGAGATAGCCATTTTATTCAGTATGGTTGAAAATATGATAAATATGTCCTTTAGGATGACTTAATCCCCCGAAGTCCCCGGGGGGAGGGCTGAAAGTTATGAACTTTGCCCAATGTTAACATATAGTATTGGTTAAAAAGAAGTATACAGACGTTTTCAGTAGGGATTTTTTCTGGTAGTAGGGGGGTGGGTGGGTTGGGGGTTATGTGGGAGGATCTTTCCACGAATGAAGTTTTCATGGGGGAAGGGACATTGCTATGAAGGAGGCGCCGGATTTCCCAGCATTATTTAAAAAAAAAGATCAGAAATTAAATATATATATATAAAAAAAAATTCCAACTGAAAATAAGGAGTAACATCAAAACTTAAAACGAACAGAAAATATTACGTGTATGATTGGGTTCACCCCCTAGTCAGTACCTCGCTCTTTAATCCAAAAATTTTTGGTATTTTCATAAGAGCTATTTATTCTAAATAACGGCCTTTGTGATTAAGGGGTCATTTTTAAAGAATTGGAACAAAATTCGAACTTTAGCTTAAAGAGCGAGGTATTGACTAGTAGGCAAGCCCCCTAATATACGTATTAAAAATATATGAATATAGAAGTTCGTTACTTAAGTTAATTCGTAAGTTACGTATATTTATTACTAAAAAAAACGTTCGTAAATAAAATTAAACACGTTTCGAGAAAGCCATTTAACAAAATAAAAGTAAAATTAATATGCAAATTTTGTTTTAATTATTCATGTACGGTGAGTTAAAATCAAAACCTGCAACAATTCAAAAACGTTCAAAAATTAAATAAAAAAACGAGTTTTTTTTTAACTGAAAGTAAGGAACGACGTTAAAACTTAAAACGAACAGAAATTATTCCGTATATGAAAGGGGCTGTCCCCTCCTCAACGCCTCGCTCTTTACGCTAAAGTTTGACTTTCTCACAACTCTTATTTTTTTAAACAATAAAAAACTTTAGCGTAAAGAGCGAGGCGTTGAGGAGGGGACAGCCCCTTTCATATACGGAATAATTTCTGTTCGTTTTAAGTTTTAACGTTGTTCCTTACTTTCAGTTAAAAAAACTTGTTTTTTTTATTTAATATCCTAAAAGCATTTAACCTGATAACTAAAAGAAAAAGCTTTTGTAAATAAAAAAATATCGGGAAGAGAATTATAATGTTTGAAGCCAGCGTTTTCACATATCTAATGATCAATTGACAAGTTTACTGCGTCCAAGGATAGCTGTTAGTATAAACAGAAAGAAAAGAAGACTAACCAACAAAAGCCTAACAAGACTTGAACACAAAACATTGGAATAGCGCCATCTGGACCCATTTAAATACCACAAGCAGTCAATTCAGAGTCTATTCCTTAGCTGAAATTCTAAGCTTTGACATCGAAACATCCATAAATTATATAATCACCAATTTTGTTTAATTTTAGCTGTAATTTTGCAATACGGTCATATTCATTTTTTCACTAAAAAGCTATTTGTCGGATTTTGCAGGAATTTAAGCTTGGTGGCTGTGTCTATTTCAGGAAGTCTCTACTCTTCGATTCTTTAGCAAACTGTAGACAAAAAATTGATGTAAAGAATCCAAATTGCAATATCAATTTTATAGAACAGTGCAAAGCACACGTACCATCAAAATACACCCTGACATCTTGTTTATGCACCTGTTTCTAAAGATAGATGTCTCCCATTTCAAAATTTTCTCCTTCGAAACTTCCTTTTTTCATTATTCTTTTTGTCTAGCAATGGAAGTGATTTCGAAACATTCGGTATTTATTTGTATTGCTTGAAATGTTTTCCCTTTTAGTCCTTTCACCTTTTATTTTTATTTACATACCAGCATATAAGAGGGGAAGGAGGAGCCTTAGGTATCTTCAAAGGAAAATCCTGAAAATTTCGGAAGCAATAGTTTCCAACCTTTCTCGGGCCTCTTTAATGTCCGAAGTGTGCTCTAAGGGATCTTTCCTTAATGAAATATGAACAAAATATTAAGAACTGTTCACTTGAACCAAATGTCTTTCTGCTATTTTGGCACCTCGATCAATTTCAAAATTTTATACACCCGTTGAGCATTCATAAGAATTTCGCATATGACTTAGATAATTACACTGGGATTGTCGCTATTCAAAGAAAATGATAGAATTGGCTAAATGTTAATTCAAAAAAATGTATGGGAGAAGGTAGGCAAAATGTCTTTCTCAGAATTTAGGGGGGGGGGGGGGTTCGACATTTCGATGAAAATACCACAAATAAATATTTTTCAAAATCTATGAGGACAGGCATAAAATCTCGGAGTGGTAATTTCCACCGTCTCCAACACATTTAACGCGCCTGATAGGAGGCACTGAATAGTTTACTTTATTCTTGAAAGAGGTTAAATAAAAAAGAAACACAATTTTTTTTTTCGGTTCATTTAAAAGCGAAGAGCGGTGAAAAACTTAAAACGAAGAGAAATGAACAGCAAGACATCCAAAAAAAGTGCAACAAATGTTTTCAGTTGATAGTTAAGTGATTTTTGGCAATTACCTATAGTCGAGGACCCAGCCTCTGAAAACTGACACAGGTGTGGTCAGCGAGATGACCGCGAAACGGAGGTTGAACCCAACGTAACTGACCATGCTGATTACGGAAACGACCGCTATATTGTTGAGAAGTGTTGGCGTGTCGTTGTAAGATCAAAGTTTTAGGTTTCTTCAGCTTTTAGCTACGAATAAAATGTGTAAGTGTCAAAGTAAAGCCAGAAATGCATCGATTCTAGAAACCTAATACAGGAAACGTTGCGAATTCACCTCGCAGCAGAGAAGAGGAGAAACTGAACAGCTAAGAAACTTTTAACTCAAAATGAAACAACTAAAAGAACAAATGGCTATTACATATAAGAACGAATTGTCCAAATTTCAAAACTCGTCTTCCGAGGACTCATCTGCCGATTCGTTACATTTTCCTGCACACTGACACAACAAATCACAGCCTCTGTTCTTGTCAACACACGGGCAGGCTCTAGAGCAAGTTCGACAGATGCAGTATTCAGGACTGGTACCTTGTGGGAAAGGATCTCCCCCCATTGGAACTGGACAAATTTTGCCTTTTGAAAAAGTCCAGCCGAATCGAGTAGGGTCAACTGGCGAAGGCCTTGGCAAGTTTGCTTCCAAAAGGAATTTGACCTGTAGCAAAGAACGCATAGCGTGAAAAGAAAAAGCGTCATCTGTCGGAGGCAAGTATTTCAGTTCCCGTTTTCTCGGGTACAGGTGAATGCGCAAATCGTTCAAAGACCTGAAGTCACCAGGGTCTTTGCCGTACATTGCTACGACTACCTTTCGGCAGGCAGATGTAAATTCTTCCAAGACAGCATGGGCATCGTCACACCTTAGCCTCACAATCACGTTCCGTATATCCTCATAGAGGTTCCATCTTTCAACTGCTTTCATAGCTGACTTTTTGCCCTTGCCATAAAAATAGCTGACGGCATCACACCCAGTCACACAGTGGACCACTGGCAGGCAACTGAGCAAACTGTTCGGCAGGACTTCACAAAGCTGGTGAATTGGCACAGAATACTTCTGAAAATTCACATATATGGCACGATCAACCAGCTCCTTCTTTTCATATAGCTGACAGCAGTGATACAGAAGTCCAACAACTATGTCAGTGTCATTTGCTAGCACAGCAATCTCCTTGAAGTTTCTCCCTAGAGCATCAAGGACATGTAAAATTATCCTTGTGTCTGCTTCTTCATGGTCTGAGCTGAGACGCTCTTTGTAATCTTCTGCACTCACATTTGCTGGCAATTTTGCAACTTTCATCTGATCTGAAAAGCCTCCCGAGAGATACAGTGTCACACCTTGCTTGACGAGATCCACAGACCCTTCACAAATCTCAAAGAGAACCTCAAGGAGCTGACTTTTTGTCATGTTGACAAAATGGAGATGGAGGTCAAGTTGAACAGCTTTGTATTCCTTCCCAGCAATATTTGTGCTCTAGCGTTCGCACCTCTGTGCTCGTGGCAACCGCTGCTGTCTTTCAAGCTGACATGATTTCCAGCGGCATCTCGATACCCAAATAAACCGTCATATCTGTCAGCTACAACGTGAATTTCTCGCACATCCAAAAAAGTATACATCCACTGTTTCAACATTCTTCGGGAGTACATTTCCACTGTTTCGAAATCACTAGGGGGATG
The DNA here is from genome assembly GCA_027921565.1 of Artemia sinica. Classification (NCBI taxonomy): domain Eukaryota; kingdom Metazoa; phylum Arthropoda; class Branchiopoda; order Anostraca; family Artemiidae; genus Artemia; species Artemia sinica. The sequence goes on from CM051269.1 coordinate 28,722,694, forward strand.
GCTTTTACTGTTTCAAATCACTAGGGGGATGGCTATTTATATACAAATTATGACTTAATCTATTATTTACATACAGTGGACTCAACTGGCCTATGTAGGATTTTATAAAAAAGGGAGCGGGGGGTTGATGAAATTTGTGAAAATAAGGATTTTTTTTTCTTCTAATAACTGGTGGAATAGGTGTGATGGTTTCAGGGGCGAATCCAGGATTTTTTAGGGGGGGGGGGGCAAAATAGCTTGATCCGATAGACTTACGTTAGGTTTCACTTTCATAACACAAAGATATTTAAAAGTCATCAAAGGTCAGGGCCCTCTAGAGGGAGGAGTGGAAGTAGGTACTTCAGAATACCTTCCCATAACACATTTGAGCCTGTAGACCCATCCCTGAAAGTTTCATTTTCCTAACCTAACCCCTATCCAAGATAGCCAAAAGTAGCTAAAGTAGAATTTTACCAAAAAGACAGATGGATCTACAGGCTAAGGTATGTCCTGGGATGGTATTTTGAAGTACCTACCTCCACTCTTTCTCCCACTAAAGGGTCCTGAAATTTGCCTACATGACAGGTAGAACCTATTGAAATTTGACAAAACAACTCTTTACCTTAATTTTCAGTTACTGGTTTCTTATTCTCTGGCTTTAGTTCTGAAAATATAAGTCCTGTTATTTGAGTAGAATTTTGAGCCATATTAATGTTTTTTTTTTAATATATGAAATGTACTTGCATATCTTTAAAACCTTAATGCTTGGGATTGAGCAAAGTTGTGAAGCTGAAAATTTTGTTGTTTTAATTCATTCAAGCAGAAGATCTATTTTGCAAGGTTTCACTCAAAATCAAAGGCCAGGACCCTCTAGAGGGAGGAGTGGAGGTGGGTACTTCAGAATACCTTCCCAGGACATAATTTAGCCTGTAGACCCATCCCTGAAAGTTTCATTTTCCTAACTTATCCCCTATCCAAGATGGCCAAAAGTAGCTTAAGTAGAATTTTATCAATACTGGAGCTATGCCCCTGATGGAAACAAGGTTAAAAAAAAAAAAAAAATTATCAATTATTCCCCCTTTGTTAGCCTACTGTTTCTAAATGTAAGAAATAGTGCTATTACAACTAAATCCTGAAGCATGTCAATACAACTGAAACTTTTAGATTCCTGAATTTATACTTTCTCACCATGATAGTTGTCACCCAGACAATACCTCTCTATTTTCTATATTCTACCCCTCTTTTTCAGAAATGAATTTTACCCCCACCCCTATTAATACCAATTCAGGGTATATATTTGCACATTAGGGCAGTGGGGGTAAAGTTTATTTCTGATACAAATGAGAGGTAGGTTTAAAACTTACCCCCCTCCCTCTAATGTGCAAATATATACCCTGAATTGGTATATATAGCCTAGGGGGGGAGGGAGGAGAAAATTCATTTTGACAAAAATGATTATTATATTGGTTAAGAGCATAAAAAGGGCATCAAGTAGTATGTTTACTTTATTTGTAAGTCACTAATTTTATAATGGGTGAGATAGGGAATGATCATACTGCTAATTCTATAAACTGTGCTCGGAACTGAACAGGAAGCTGATGCAAAAGGTTGTCAACCCCTGAAATACTAGGCTACTATGCTATAGCTTACTACTATGGTATAGCCTACTAATACTAGGCTACGCTTGCTAGATACACTACACTTGATAAATCACTGATGAAGCCTGAAACACGCTGGCAAATACTGATATATGCTGGATGTATGAGATAATGAAATTAGCTTGTTGGCTTTTGTGGGATGATTCTATCCAGATACTTTCCCTCGACAATTGCGTTTCCTACTTAGGGCATGTATCTTGTACTTTCAAGATGGCGTTGCTAGCCGAGAAAAAAAGAAGCGAAAAGGCAACTTCGAACTGCTATAGCTGCTGATGCCAGCGTCTGACACCGGTATAGCGGGCCTTCCCGGGATCAGTAGGTCATGCTCTGTCCTTTGGTACAGAAAAATCTTGGTCATTTCACTGACCACTCACAAACTGAAATAGAGCACATTCCTTCGGTTGGGTCCCAGACTACTAAGAATACTTTTAAAAAAAGAAGTATGAACGTGGTTAAATCAGCTAAGAATAAAAAAAAACAGCAACTGTTAAAACGTTATGACGAAACATTAATTGTTGAAATATTAAAAAATAATCAAAGTTTAGTGTAAGGAGCTGAAAAGTGGGGGAACACCAACCACAACCCCATATATGTATGATAATAGTCTGTATTTCTGTTAAGTTTTAATGTTATTGTTTACATTCATTTGAAAAAAAAAAAAATTCGGTTCCTTGTTACATTTATAATCAAAGCTATCTAATATTGAAGGCTAATCCTTCTTCTTTCAAACCCCGCTATTAGCTTGAGTTTTGTGTAACGATACGTAATTTTTTCAAGAATATACATAAATTTTGTATTCTTTAAAGTTCAGAGAATGTGAAGTTTGTCACAGTCATTTTAGTTTACATTTAAAAATGACCCTTCTCTTGGTTGCAATGTTTTGCTTTTATTTCCATTTCGTTCAAAAAAAAAAAAAAAAAAAAAAAAAAAAAAAAAAAAAAAAAAAAAAAAAAAAAAAAAAAAAAAAAAAAAAAAAAAAAAAAAATAAATAAAAAAAAATCAATTAGCAATCTAAAGCAATTTCTTTTAATCTAATCAGGCAAAAATAACATTCCAGCCTGTAGAGGGGTCTGAGAGGGAGTTCAACTCTTATTTGTAGTTATTTCTGTTAGTAATAAGGTTAACTTAATTATTCATTTTGATTTCTGTTCTTTTTAACTTTCATCCATTCATTGTAACCTAGAAACGTTTTAATCAATTTCTGCTTGTAGTAGGTTATTTATTTCCCTCAAATTTTTTTCAACCTTTTTTTTTATACACAATGAAAAAATGGATCACTTACCGCCAGCGCATTTGTAAGGGTTGCTATTAATTCTCCAATTTGAATGAATACTTTCGTAGTATATTGTACTTTATTCAGCGTCACACCAGGAATGTATGTCAGAAGCCTTGCCAGGCTCACAATTTCTGGAATAAAATAGACACGTTTCTTAGTTTAATGACTGGGATCAACAATTTAACATATTTAGTTTATTTACAATGATAGAATAAAGCTTGAGATTGGAGAGCAAAAATAAAGTGAAATAAATGAGGCATTCCAACACAGAGAGCAAATAGGCCCATATTTGTACATTTTTTAACCCCAAGTCTGGGTGATAAATTATTCCTCCTCCTGCCTCTCCTGTTTTTAGTTTCCTCTTTGGCTAACTTCCATGATATTCTGCGAGAATTTTTGAAAATTTTTAAGGAAAAATTCAGTTGATAAAAATAGGAATTGGATTTTTAGTAAGGCGAGTAATTTATTGACTAAGTCAAATTGTTCTATTATCGATTGCATTCTAGTTTTCCAGGGAATATTAACTATTTCATATATCCTAGTGGTCTCATATTGCTATTGGGTAACGCAAAACTGTAAGACGATCTATGATTGGTCAGCCAAAAATGATCTACCAATCAGAAACAAGTTTACATGATAGAGATCTTAAATAAACAAATGTGATAGGCCTAGGCCTACTTAACCAATGTGAAATAACTGTTAGTTGCTTTTGTTTTTTTTTCTTATGGATGCATTCGCCTCTCTCACTCGATGCTGAATGGATAACTTAATTACGCCGTCTGATACAGTTGTGTATCTGGAATTCTGGCAATGCCAAGAGTGCGTTCGGGCTACTATCCACTTATTGCAGTTTTAGACTGTTGAGCAGCTTGCCCTGGTTACTCGGAGAAGCCGCTCATACGGCAGGTTCAGGAGACTTATTTTCTTGATAAGGTTTTATGAATATCAATTTCAAAAATAAAATACGTCTGATGAAAGTAAAGAGCAAAGTTAAAACTTAAAACGAACAAAAATTACTGCTTTGCAGTTTATGTAGCATGTTTTTGAAAAACTGTTTTAAAAAACAGCCCAGTCTAAGCGCCTTAGTCTTAATTTCCATGCTCATCAATATTAATTTTCAAGCCCATTCTCGCGCCCTGAGCTCTCAAAACATAACAAAAATCATCTATTTTCGTAGTATTTTCATCCGGGATGCTAGAATAATCGTAATTTTAATATACAATTTCAATTCCCTCAAAAACTCAAGTGAGATGAGTTTTCAGTGAAGCGCTAGTTTTAAAGAATTCTACAAATTTATGGAAATATTACGAATGAGAATGTTATCAAGATGAACTTACAAAAACCATGCAAACAAAAATTAGCCTTTAAATCAGATCTTAAACAGCTCTTTGACTGCAAGTTCTGTTAGTCAGTAAACGTTTTATAAAAAATACGGATGAAGCTGGGAGGGAAATATACAAGAGGGGGAGAAAACCTCAAGTCCAAGCTTTTCAACTGTGATTTTCAATTGTGATTACGACAGTGCCTTTTTCATTATTCCCAGCCTTTGCATTTCGAAAATGGTCCCAAAGTGCACTTTTTCGATGCCATACGGCAATTTTTGATGGCGTTACCAAGTCGAATTCATAAAAAGCAATACGATATATAAATAAGCTTTTAATCGAGCCCTTAAACAGACCTCTTTGACGTTGCATTAGCACTAGCGTGCTAGTTCTGTTAGTAGACGAATTATTAAAAATATAAAGGGAGCTGGGGGAGGGGATATATAGAAGAGAGGGGATTATAAACCTCAGACTTAAGGTCTTTAACTATGGAGATTATGATAGTACCTTTTTTATTCTTCCAATCGTTTCTGTTCCAAAAAAAAAAACGCCCAAAGTACACTTTTTGGGTGTCATAGAGCACCTTATGATGGCGTTATCAAGTCGAATTTATACAAAGCAATTAGAAATAAAACTTAAATTTCAAATGAACCCCTTAAACAGCTCTCTATAAAGGGATTCTCCTTGCTGTTCAAGGTGGGGGGCTGTAGATTTCCCGTACAGGGTTTTTGATAATAGCAATTCCAGTGGTGTATTTTTCATTTCGATCCGACGCCATTTTCAAGGGGTTTTAGGCTCTTTTCAAATTTCCGGTTAACTTGTTTTCAAACTAAAATTTTGCTATTAAAGTACGAAAGTCAAATGAAATGCGATTCTTTAAATTGGCTAAGCAGAATGTTACACGTATACACCTTAGAAAAATGGGAAACCCAGGAGCTCAATTTTTAATACAAAACATGTTCAATGCTGGTATGCAGTTTTTATACTTAGATGGTGCCAAGTTTAAAAATAAAGAACGTGTGTGACAAAGTAGGAGAAAATGAGCGAAAGAAAGTATTATGCATACATATCACTATATATTATGTTTCCTGGTTGCTGTAGAAAAAGACAGAAACTGCCATTAATTGGCTGGAAACGGTAGAAAAAGAAACAGTGGCTGAATGATTATAACTATGCAAGAATATAACCCATTATCTCGTTTGCAAATAGGAATTGAAAGAAAATGCATATATCATTTAACAGCAAAAATCGAAGCTACGCACTAATATGTTTATTGTTAAAGTTCTTCAAAATCAATAATTCAAATTATTAGCTAATTGAATAACCTACAAGAATGTATTTTTAGAAAGACCAATTAAGCTTTCCTATTTTGTTTTATTCATCCCTTTAGTTGACTGTTGAAACATCAATAATATCTTTTTTCTTCTGATTCGAAAAACATCCATTTTCTTACTTAATTCTGGCATACTCTCACTACCCAATAATATGCCTATATTTGTTTAATAGCAAACAGGTTTATCACCCGACTGATCGGTGAAATACTTGTCTATATTTGGGCTGTACAAACCTTTGGTTCTGCTTTTTGTGTAAACTGGGGCAATTGTCAAAAGGTTGTCAAAAGGGCTCATCTGCAATATCTTAGAAACGACTAATGGTGTTTAGTTGAAACTATAAGGGAATGTCAAGGGAGAAATTGAACTTAATCAAAAGATACTATGTGCATTCCGGTTGTTTAAATGGTGTGTGCAATACCTCAGGAACAGTTAAGGGTATTAATAAACTTTCAGAGAATGTTGAGCGGATGTTGAGCTTAATCAAAATACAACGTTAAATCCCCCCTTCACATTAACCAAGGATCTCTCACAAAAGTTGGAAATAAGACTCTAAAAAATTTATTTTTAGAGGGTCCGCCCCCCCCCCTTAAAAACACTCATAATCATTTCAACCAACCCTAATAACTGGTATGGAGTAGAGCAATGCTGCAGAACCATAAGTAATATTTTACCTACTTTCTAAATAGCCTTTAATATGTACGGACTGTGCATGTGTCAAGGGACGAATGTGGCACCAAGTGGCAGTACGACTTAACATACATCTTGTCAATGATCCAAAACTAATTGTCAATCTCGAAATTTTCAATTGACAGCATTAGGACATTTTTTTTATTTGCAGCACAAACTTGCAGAAATCTACACTTGCCTGCAGCATGATCTCTTTTATTATTTGGAAAGGCTGCTAGAATTTAAGTTTCCGTTCGTGAGCCCTTTCCCGATATTCTACGACCACTGCTTCGATAGGGTCCTTCCTGAAAAACCAACAAATAAACGCTTACCCGTTATCAAATTTCACAGAAAAAAAATGCAAAATTTCATGTTTCAGCACATGGAAAGTTGAAACCTCCATAATCGGGTTCTATAATACGGTGAATATGACCCTACAGGTTTCATCAAGATCACGCCTTATTCAGGGAATGTGCTACCTTTTCTTTCGTAAACCACAAATTTTCTCAGTTCCGAAGATTATTATGGGTAATTCTAAATTTAATCCATTTTTTAGATTGGAATTACAATAAAAGGATATTCTTTTGATATGTTTTATTATAAAAATTCCTTTTTTTAAGTTTTGGGTACTACAGAAACTTCTCGTTCTTTACTTAACAGTGTGTTACCACGACATATTTGACGAAATACCGGTCGAACAAATAAATAATGCCTTTTGATATGAGATTTTAACAAAATGAAATGCTCATTTAAATTAACATCTTACGCATAACATAGGTTAATATAATCGATGATAATTCAAATAAGAGCAGATCAAAACCATTTAATACAACTTGATTTGAAAAAGTGAGTGAATTGTTCGGTTTGTTATTATGTCGGAAGTATGTTAGATTTTAAAAATAATTTTATTTTCGTCGTGTGTTCAATGCACAGTAACTATTTTGACTATGTTGTAACTATGTTAACATTAGATTATGCTAGACTTGGAGTGAGATTTTTTTTCTTGAAAAAAATAAATAAAATAAAATAAAAATAAATATCGTACCTTGCCCGTCAGCAGTTGTTAATATGACTTTGGTGACTAATTCTCCTCCTTTGTTATAAAGAGGAGACGGGCAATTTATTACCTTTGACTGAAGGTATAACATCATTTGATTTTGTGCATCTATGTGTGAGGGAAATTTTGAATCAAGCTTATTCAACATCTTAAATACGTATTTAGAGCCAGAATAATCCTACAATTTAATAAACTTTCATTTAGGGTTATAACTAAGGACGTCACAGACAAAGAACAGAAAAACAAATCAAATATAAAATTCTAGTAGAAAAAAGAAGAAACGTGCATACAGACATAACGATTAGCTGCGGCATGGAGGAAGAGAAGGCAAATTCAGCGAGGGGACTCAATACTAGATAAAAAGCTTGAAGACGCTGAATTTGTTCTACAAATGACCTGATTAAATTTGAGATGATGAGTCTCAGCCTCCAATAGAGAAATAAAACTCGGTACCCATTCACGAATGAATCAATTCGTTAAGTTTTAATTTTATTGTTTATTTTCATTTGAAAAAAAAAGTTTTTTTTCGGTTCCTTGTCACTTTTATAATCAAAGCTATCTAATATTGAAGGCTAACCCCCCTTCTTTCAAACCCCGCAATTTAGGTTAAAGCTTGAGTTTTGTGTAACGATACGTAATTTTTTTTTTTAAAGAATATACATAAGCTTTGTATTCTTTAAAGTTCAGAGAATGTGAAGTTTGTCACAGTCATTTGAGTTTACACTTTAAAAATGACCCTTCTCTTGGTAGCAATGTTTTGCTTTTATTTCCATTTCGTTCAAAAAAATAGAAAACTGTTAAATAAACAAAAGTTTGAAAAATCAATTAGCAATCTAAAGCAAGTTCTTTTGTTCAAATCAGGCGAAAATAACATTCCAGCCTGTAGAGGGGTCTGAGAGAGAGTTCAACTCTTATTTGTAGTTATTTCTGTTAGTAATACGAACAGGGAGTATATTGGAATTCCAAATCTTTTATTAAATTTCTCATATATTAACAAAAAATGTGGACAAATCTATTAAACATACCAATAAAAAGAAAATTGCATATTACTCCTATTCCAAATTCCTACTAAGGCTCTAAAAAATTTTTGAGGTTTCGCCCTCCCCCTCCCTTAAAAACACCTAAGTATAAATCTTCCATAATGCAAAAGAAGTCAAAACCATCAAAACTCCAAATAGCCACAAAAAAAGGCAGGTAAATGCTAATTGTGGGACTGCTAAAAATGCTTGGAAGGAGCCAATCCAATTTAGTCAAATTCTGAGAATATGGGTTCCATAACCTGGTTGATCTGAACTGAGTGATTCAGATACCTTTTTCACAAAATATTGGCTGCTCAAAATACGCTTTGGCAACAGGCTGAAAACTATGGGATTTGGTTAGAGATTTCTTTGCAAGAGTTTTCATGCAATTCAATATCGGATTTAGTTTTTGTCCTATAAATGGTCAAGAATTAAAATGAAGAACAAAATATTTACCGTAATAAGGAAATTCCTATCATCATAGCTAACTAATTCACTAATTTCAAAGATAGAAACTTCATAATCCTTTCAATTATAGAAATTACTTCTTTTTTCGTGATTTCTGGCTTGATTTTCTCCCCTGGTTGCAATATGGTTTCACTCATAGTTCCACAGTAATTCCTAGAAAATATTGAAACTAGTTTATTTTCAATCAATATTGAGACATTGAAAATAATAATTGGATTATTATTGAGATTGGAAAACGCAGAGATAATAAAACAGAAATAAGAGAAATTTGCCCATTTTCAGTTCAATTCTGCTTTCTAACTTTATTTATTAAGCAAAAGCAAGTTCTTTCTTCAGTTTCACTTATCTTGTACTACCCAATAGATGGATTTTGGCAGGAACAAGGTTTGAAAATAAGCAAAATTTCTTAAAATGTAACTAGTTCATGCAACTTCCTTATGAAAGAGGTCAGTTATGCGTAAATAGTCATAAATTTATTTATTTATACAACATTCTACCTTCCTTACTTTGACAACAAACTCCAAGATGGGTATACCATTCAAAGCACAGTACCTAGATTCATGATCTTTGTCAAAAATTGAAATGTGAAATTTTTGGTAATTTTGAGCTATTTTTGGTGAGATAATACATGATTGCATAGTTTTGAATGTCCATCTTTATTCAATGTCCAATATTTACTTCATCTTTCCAAAGACTTTTTGTGTTTTCTTTTTACTTCTCTCCTTCAAATGAACCCTAAGATATGCAATTATTTTGGTCTTCTACTGTACAACTTAAAAAACCATTTATGGACATCATGATTCATGCACTATCTGGCACTAAATCAATTGAAGAGCAAGATTAGCAGATAAAACTTTAGTTTTCTATCTTCATCAGAATCAAAAATTTTGGATTTTTGGTTCTTGTAGATGTTTTTTTCTGAATACTGGCTGCATGGCTTATTGGGATATTTTGGAATATGTGGGGTGGGTGTAATCAAAACAGATTAGTCAAGCATCTTATCATCATTAAGCAAAAACCAGCAGCTGGATGGCTGGTTTATAAATTCACCCTAGTATGAATTTTTCTTGTTCTCCAACTAGTTTTTGGTGTGTAGACCAAAATCAATTAACCTTTCACACCTTCTTCAATGGGCTAAACAGATAGTAATTCTAGTTCCCAGCAAGTTGCGTGGCTGGTGGTTTATGGTGCTGACCAATTTTGACTTATAAAATCAATTCCTTCTTAATGAATTTTTAGCATTTGTCAAAAATGGCTTTTTTTTTATTTCATGGGAAGATTTGAGATTTTGAAACAAATAAAACCATAATCGGGAAAATAAAACCCTAATTCCGAGAGCCTTGATAGAAATGCATGGAGGGGGGAAATATTGCAGGAATTTATTTCCATCATTTAGAAGGGTGCTGTGGGGCTAAGCCTTTCTTTCCTAATCCAGAAAATTGTTCTTGACATTTTTTTTAATGCTTCATTTAACTAAATTGATTTGCTTCATAATCCAGTGATGTAAAAGTGCGTATAAGCTATTATGAAGGAGGGACAGTGGATCATTTTGCAGGGGGTGGGGTGATCATTTTGTAGGGGGGTCAGATGGCTAAAAAAGTAAATTGTAATGGTCAAATTTTCAAAGCTTCATAAAGCCTTCAGATAAATATGGAAATGAGTTTGGAGGAATTGTTGTCTGAGCCCTCGTGATTACCAAAGATAATTTGGATCTATGCCTTAATTAAATCCTCACATAACTTTCAGTGGAGGAATTTGTAATGGGAGGAAATTTTCATGCGTGAAATTTTTCAGCGAAATCTACCGTGGAAGGGAAAAGGGATTTTTTTGTATGATTTGAAACACCACCAAAAATTAAATTGAAAATAAAAGTTTTTTCAACTGAAAGTAAGGAGCTACATTAAAACTTTAAACAAACAGAAACAATTCCGTATACAAGGGGGGGTGTTCCTTCCTCTGCCCCTCACTTGTTCAGCTAAGGTTTTTAGTGCTGCAAAAAAGCTTCTTATTCAAATTCAATGGTTCTTGTAAACTTCTTTTCTATATGATTTGGCTGGAGCAACAAAAAATTCAAATTTTCGTACAATTATAGAAAACACAAGGAAAACAACTTAATAAGGGGCAATTTCGGTAAAAAATATGCCGTCAACTTTTGTTTGTATTGCAAGAGTACCCATGAGCTGATATAAGAAGCCACTCAGATATGTTTTTCCTGAACGGAATGCTGGGAATTTCTGTATTTTCTCCCTGAACGGACAAGTTTTTGGTGTTTTATTATCATTTTTTTTCCTGGAGTGATTATATTTATCTAGTTGTCACTTTGAAAAAGACTTAATTTTTTACAGTTATGAAGCATAAAGGTGTCAAATATATTGTTTTTTGGTATTCAAATTTAAATTAAAAATATTGACTTAAAAATGTTTATCTGATTTCGTTAGTCTTAGTTTTAATGTTTTACTTTGAACAAACTACTTTGATAATGAGTTACTTTGATACGGCATTAAATATTTTGGTTTTTGGTAACCAAGTTCAAAACTGTCGATACGGTTATTTTTTTTAAACTACTTACATTTTTCATTTTTATATACTTTTACTTTAATTGACATACTTTTTCCATTGCCTTTAGAAAAATATTAGTCTCTAAGCTTCATGAAATAAAGAAAAAAAACACGTTTTTCCAACTGAAAATAAGGAGCAGCATTAAAACTTAAAACGAACAGAAATTACGTATATGAGGGGGGTCGCCCCCTCCTCAACACTTCGCTCTTCATGCTACAGTTTTTCGGCACTTTAAAAAAAAATTACTTATTGTTCTAATTAAACTACCCTTGTGTTTCAGGAATCATTGTTAAAGAATTCGGACAAAATTTAAATATAAAGAAATTTCGTATGGGAATTCTGGCAAATTCACCCAGTGTAAAATTACCCCTAAAAATTTCACCCCCTGGAAACTTCCCTCTCCATGGAAAATTCTCCTAGCAGAAAATTCGTCCTCCCCTCCCACCCGAAAAATATATGCATACTTCCCAATAAAAAACAAAATAATGGGCAAATTTTAAAACTAAAAAACCTTTCCCCAGGGGCTTTAGGGGGTCATTTTATGTCCAAAGACATAGTTATTGGGCCTTTCAACTATGCTGAACAAAAAATCTATCTCAGAATTTTTATTGGACGATTTTGGAAAAAAAGTGTCGTGGGAAGAGGCCTAGTTGCCCTCTAATTTGAGTGGTCGCTTAAAAAGGGTACTAGAACTAGAATCAACCATCTCCTGACGTTCTAGGCCGACTGGGTTGATACTATCACAACTGGGAAAAAAAAAACAAAACAAAAAAAAACAAATAAACATGCATTAGTGATCTTTCTTCTGGCAAAAATTACAAAATTCCACATTATTGCAGATATGAGCTTGGTATCTCTACAGGAGGGTTCTTTGATACGCTGAATCTGACGATGTGTTTTCCATTAAAATTCTATGACTTCTAGGGGGTTTCCTGCCCTTTTTTCGAAAATCAGAAAAATTTTCTCAGGCTTCTGCCGTTTTCTCAGGCTTGATGGGTAAGACTAAACTTAATGAAATTTATATATTTGGAATCAGCATAATAAGACAATTCTTATGATATATATCTATTGGTATCAAAATTTCGTTTTTTAGAGACACTCTCCCCACAGCCCTCAGGGCAAGGGTTGTAAGTTATGCCCTGGGGGCATATAAGGTTTTTATTGAAGGCGTTGTCGTAGAAACTTCAAAACAGGCTCACTCGATTGGAAATTCAAAGGGCTAGTGCCCTTTTTAATAGTCAAAAGTGATTGGAGGGCAACTAGACCCCCCCCACGTCCATCATTCACCCAAACACATCCAATCAAAATTTTGAGATAGCCATTTTGTTCAGCATAGTTGATTTCCAGAGAGAAAATACGTTTTTGATGAGGACACTCCCCCACAACCCTCAGGACAAGGGTTTTAAGTTATGCCCTGGGGGCATATAAGGTTTTTATAGAAGGCGTTGTCGTAGAAACTTCAAAAAAGGCTCATTCGATTGGAGGGCAACTAGCCTCCCCCATACCCATCATTCCCCCAAACACATCCAATCAAAATTTTGAGATAGCCATTTTGGTCAGCGTAGTTGATTTCCAGAGAGAAAATACGTTTTTGATGAGGACACTCCCCCACAACCCTCAGGACAAGGGTTTTAAGTTATGCCCTGGGGGCATATAAGGTTTTTATTGAAATCTTTGTCGTAGAAACTTGAAAAAGGGCTCATTCGATTTGAAATTCAAAGGGCTAGTACCCTTTTTAATAGTCGAAAGTGATTTGAGGGCAACTAATCCCCCTCTCACGCCCACCTTTTCCCCAAACACATCCAATCAAAATTTTTAGATAGCCATTTTATTCAACGTAGTTGAAAGTTTTGGAAATTAGGTCTTTAAGGATGACAACCCCTGCCCCCAGAGCCCTCAGGGCAAGGGTTGTAAGTTATGCCCTGGGGGCATATAAAGTTTTAATTGAAAGGGTTGTGGTAGAAACTTCAAAAGGGCTCATTCAATTGGAAATTGAAAGTGCTAGTGCCTTTTTTAATAGTTCAAAGTGATTGGATAGTGACTAATGCCCCTCTCATGCCCACCTTTTCCCCAAACACATCCAATCAAAATTTTTAGATAGCCATTTTATTCAACGTAGTTGAAAGTTTTGGAAATTAGGTCTTTTAGGATGATAACCCCCTGAGAACCCTCACTGCAAGGGTTGTAAGTTATGCCCTGGGGGCATATAAGGTTTATATAGAAAGTTGTTGTATAAATCATAGGCAGCGCGATCGCGCCGCCTAAGTAAAGAAAGGGGACACTCCAGAACGAGACAAGAAACAGGGACTAAGTAAAGAGGAGGACACTCCCCCACAACCCTCAGGGCAAGGGTTTTAAGTTATACCCTGGGGGAATATAAGAACAATGTTGGCACAATCTATTACTTATTAATTTGATCTTTTAGAGGAGGGCACTTAGTATCGAAGAAGTTGTCGTAGAAACTTCGAAAAGGGCTCACTCAATTGGAAATTGGAGTGCTTTGGGCCGTTTTCAATAGTCGAAAGTGACTGAAAGGCGACTAACACCCCTTCCCCGCTCACCATTTCCCGAAACACATCCAATCAAAATTTTGAGATAGCCATTTTGTTCAGCATAGTTGATTTCCAGACAGAAATTATGTTTTTGTTGACAGTCCTCCACAGCCTTTAGGGCAAGGGTTGTAAATTATGACGTGGGGGCATATAAGGATTTTTATAGAAGGCGTTGTCATAGAAACTTCAAAAAAGGCTCATTCGATTGGAAATTCAAAGGGCTAGTGCCCTTTCTAATAGTCGGAAGTGATTAGAGGGCAACTAACCCGCCTCTCACGCCGACCTTTTCCCCAAACACATCTAATCCAAACTTTGAGATAGCCATTTTATTCAACGTAGTTTTAAGTTCTGGAAATTAGGTCTTTGAGGATGACACCCCCCCCTCCCCCAGAGCCCTCAGGGAAAGGGTTGTAAATTATGCCCAGGGGGCATATAAGGTTTTTATATAACGCGTTGTCGTAGAAACTTCAAAAAGGGCTCATTCGATTGGATATTGAAATGGCTAGTGCCCTTTTTAATAGTCGAAAGTGATTGGAAAGCAACTAACACCCCTTCCACGCCCACCATTTCCCCAAACACATCCAATAAAGATTTTGCGATAGCCATTTTGTTCCACGCAGTTCAAAGTTCAGGAAATTATACCTTTGAGCAGGACACCCCCCCCCACAGTCTTCAGGGCAAGGGTTATTTCAAACCCTTTTCCCAAACACATCTAATCAAAATTTCGAGATATCCATTTTGTTCAACGTAGTTGAAAGTTCTTGAAATTAGGTCTCTTAGGATGATAATCCCCTCAGAGCCCTCATTGCAAGGGTTGTAAATTATGCCATGGGGGCATATAAAATTTATACGGGAAGTTGTTATAAAATTTCAAAAAGGGCTCATTTGATTGGAAATTTAAATTGTCCTTTTTAATAGTCGAAAGTGAGTGGAGAGTAATAAACCCCCTCTTACGCCCACCATTTCCCCAAAAGCATTCAATCAAAGTTCAGAAATAGCCATTTTGTTCAACGTAGTTGAAAGTTCTGGGAACTATGTATTTAAGGATGACAAACCCCCCAGAGCCCCAAGGGCAAAGGTTGTAAGTCCTGGCCTGGGGGCGTATAAGGTTTTTATAGATAGAGTTGTAAAGCTTCAAAAGGGGCTCATGCAATTCGAAATTAAGAGGGCTAGTGCCCTTTGTAATAGTCGAAAGTGATTGGAGGATAACTAACCTCCCTCTCACGCCCACCACTCCTCCAAATACATCCAATTAAAATTTTCAGATACCCATTTTGTTCAACGTAGTAGAAAGTTCTGGAAATTAGGTCTTTGAGAATGACAACCTCCCCCAGCACTCAGGGCAAGGGTTGTAAGTTATGCCCTAGGGGCATATAAGAATTTTTATTGAAAGTTTTGTCGTAGAAACTTTAAAAGGGCTCATTTGATTGGAAATTGAAAGGGCTAGGGCCATTTTTAATAGTTGAAAGTTATTGGAGAGCGACTACCACTCCTCTCACGCCCACCATTTCCCCAAACACATCCAATCAAAATTTTGATATAGCCATTTTGTTTAACGTAGTTGAAAATTCTGGAAATTCGGTCTTAGAGGATGACAACCACCCTAACAGACCTTAGGGTAAGGGTTGTAATTTATACCCTGGGGGCATATAAGGTGTTTATAAAAAGCGTTGTCATTTCCAAAAGGGCTCATTCGATTGGAAATCGAAAGGCATAGTGCCATTTTTAATAGTTGAAAGTGATTGGAAGGCTTGACATTTTTATAGTAAAAATTGATGTGGGTATGATCTATTATTATTTTTTTTTTTAGACCAGGGTACTTTGTATCGAAGTAGTTGTCGTGGGAACTTCGAAAAGGGCTCATTCAATTGAAAATAGAAAGGGCTGATGCCTTTTTTAATAGTTGAAAGGGATTGGAGGGCAACTAATCCTCCTCCCACGCCCACCCTCCCATTTGTCCATTATGTTTAAAAACTAAATGTTGCCTTAAGATTAAATCAAAATGCACTGTGATAATGCTATTCCCAATAAGGCATCTCAGCAATATCCCAAGAACAACTGAGGATACTATCTTCAAACTTTCGGGGCTACTTCTGCTCTTAAAACTTAACCAAATCAAAATAGCGTAAGTGTATCTAAGCTATCAAAGAAAGTAAACAGATTTTTTTGCGAATGGTATCAAGTTTTCCATTTCAGATCGACTAGAGGAGGTATGAAACTAAATTAAACAGTACTATTTGTGTCCAGATTTTTAAAAGGGTGTATGTTGTTAAAAATTGCTGAAAATTTTTCTCCAGCATACGAATACCAGGCCAAACTATAAAGTCTTAAAAAACGGAAAGATTTAAAGTATTATTTTCTTTTTCCTTGAAAAGACTCTGTCAATATAAAACGAACAGAAATTAATTAAAAAAAACTTTTTTCACAAAATAAGTTTTTCAAAGAAAAATAAAGAACTCCATTAAACAAAAAATGAGCAAAAATAATATCAAATAATCTACCAAGCGTGAAACTACCACAAATCAGCATCGATAAATAAATGAAACCCAAAACGAACAGAAATTATAATAAATAACCAAGTCAAACTCAAAACGAGCAGAAATTAACATAAGTTGGGCACAAAACCCCTATGCCTTCCCAAGGCCAGAACAAAATCTGCAATGTACTGAAAAAATACAAATGAATGTGCATTGTCAGTTTAATATACATATACTGATATTTAGTAATCAAAATGTTAATATTATTTGGTTTATTAAAGTTATAAAAGTAAAAACATTTACATGACATTACATTACAAATAGTACAGTAAAAACATTACAAATAGAACATTTTTAATATTAATGTATGTGTTGTATTCTGTAAGCCAGAAGCTCATTTATGATATTGGAGTTGAAGGGTTTCTAGTTGCTTTGCTGGCTGATACCCCCATATTTCTGATCCATAATGTAGGATAGGCATAATTTTAGTCTTAAATATATATTTGTGGAGGCTTAATTAACTTATTTCTGATGTTAGTGTGCTTCTGTATATTCCAAATAATGTATTTCTTCCTTTCTGTGCTATTGTTTTAATATGACACATCCATTTTTCATTTTGACAAAGGATGAAACCTAAGTATTTGGCCTTTTCCACCACTTCCAGCATTTTCATTACAGTATTTATAAATTTTTATTTATATTACTGATTAATGAAATTGGTAAGAGGCCCTCAAAGGTTTTAATATGCAGATGACCTGCTGATCCTTGAATTATGTCAGAACTATCAAAAATAACCCCATCGAAATCCTACCCATGTTTTGGATAAAGCTAAGAATTTACATATGAAAGTGAATTCCACTAAGTCAAATATAATGACAACATACTTCTTAAAATTCTTGAAATCCACTCCCGTTTTCTTAGACCTCTATCAACCCAAAATGCTACTGAAACATGTTAAACTCCTTGGTGTCACAAACTTATAATAATCTTAAGTAGGACATGCATATTTCAAGAATTCTGGACTTTCCAGACAAAGGATAGTCAAAACATTTTTTTAAAAGTGGATTAAAATAGTAAATTAACTTTGAAATGGCCAAATGTTGACAACACTTTCACTGTGAACAACAAAGAAATCTTTGCTGGACCATTAAAGCTGAGAGGAAGTGGGCGATTCCAGATAGCGTTTATAGAGAGAGCTACATCACACATTATATTATAGATACCTAGGTCACACAATTACACTCCATATGATCATGGGCGCCCATAAGCTGAATTCCAGGGGGGGGGGGCAAACCTCGTCTAATTGACACTTTTAACGCTATATAATAGAAGTCTCAGAACAAAAATATAAAAATAAGGCAGCATCATTCAGCCAGGGGGGGCGGGTGCCCCCTGCCCCTCTTATGGGCACCCATGCACATGATTATCCAATTTTGTCCCTGTACTTGAGGCAATTTTTTCAGTTTTTTGCATCCACTATCTGAATAGTGTTTTATACATTTACACATTAAAAAAGGTTGAAGAAAAACAACGAAATAAAGTAAAAAGAACAGATATGGCAAATCCACCAGGATCCCCCGCAAGTATTCCCCAAGTGTTTTGACAAATTTCGAATTGGGTTCCAACTTATATTGAAAACAGGTAGCTTCTTTGTTCTGTTGAATTTATAGGTGAAAACACTCCAATTTAAGAAAATCAAAGTTTTGTACCCTTGTCTGATAAAACTTCAAACTTCTAATCAAACAGTTAAATTTCTAGATGTTTTCCCTACTTACTGAAACCCTTTTCAAACCAAAAGTCTTTAAATTAAGCCTTCTGGAGTAGAAAAAGTGTTTTTTTTTTTTTTTTTTTTTTTTTTTTTTTTTTTTTTTTTTTTTTACAAAAACTGTCAAATCACTGGTACCTTTACCAGAGTAATTTCCTGAAGTGAATAAAATTTCCAAACTGTGTTCACTAATTTTTTAATGCGCCAGCTGCAGACTATACTTACCAGATTTGAATAAAACAACAGAAGTTTTTCAGGCCTTACTGCTTTTCTGTTTATCTAAAAAACTTCAACCATGATGTACACTAAGTCCTTGCTGCTTTTACACATTCTATCTATAAACCAGGTTGAAATTAAAAGAGGACAGAGTTCAAACCTAATTTAAGAGTATCTCAGATCAGTGGACAAGCATAAAAATCTACAAGAATGCAGCTACTGTCTACTTTATGAAGAGATGCATTTGGCAAAAAATAATTCATCTACTTTGAGTTTTCCTTATTATTTCCTTAGAGATTATCCCCCTCCATAGGGAATGCCTCCTCCATACAGAGTATGCTCTAGAAGTAGAAGACTATGCAAACAAATGCATTAACTACTACTATTTGTGATTCTACAAAAATCCTGCAAATAATAACAAGTTTGAATGCAATGACTCTTCTTTAAAGTCACAGAGTGCATAGTTTTTTGAAGATAAGAGGAAATATATTGATTTGGTTCTTCTTTATGAAACAATTTCAAAAGTGTTTCACAGATATAACACATCAATCATTTTGTCTGCTCCTCTCCTGTCAAGACTCTTTTCTCAATTAGAAGTGCAATTTGGACATGACAGAGAAATAAACCTGAAGAAAATAGAATAAAAAAAAAAAATTATGTTGAAACTAAAAAGAGCTAATTGGATTGTAAGTGAAACAGATTTTTATGGTTCTTATGTTTATCTTGGTTTGTATAATGTGTCCATAAGTATAGTATAACCTAAATAAGACTCATATGATTACCCTACTAAACATTCTTCCTATATTATTTTTTACATGTTTTGATTCTGATGCATTTGGGTATATAAATAGGTATTTTAAAATTTCAATACAAAATACATATTTGGTAATGTATTTAGAAATATTATTCGAATATATTAATTACAAAGTATTTTGTATTTATATACTTTAAGTATTTTATCTATCACTGTCTTACATAGGTAATAGAATTGTCCCCAAATTTACTATAAGAATTTCAATGTTTTATCATATTCTATTAGTTTTGTGTCTCATGTTCCTCAGACTATATCTGGAACCATCAGGGGTGGGTGGGGTGCACTGTCAGAAAAACAGCCATGATATTGGGAATAATACAAAATACAGAATTTAATGGTATTACTTCTATTTTCAGCATGGGTAAATATGTATTACCCATCTTGTATATATATATATATATATATATATATATATATTATATATATATATATATATATATATATATATATATATATATATATATATATATATATATATATATATATATATATATATATATATATATATATATATATATATATATCTATATATATATATATATATATATATATATATATATATATATATATATATATATATATATATATATATATATATATATATATATATATATATATATATATATATATTATATATATATATATATATATATATATATATATATATATATATATATATATATATTATATATATATATATATATATATATATATATATATATATATATATATATATATAGATATATATATATATATATATATATATATATATATATATATATATATATATATATATATATATATATATATATCTATATATATATATATATATATATATATATATATATACATATATATACATATATATACATATATATATATATACATATATATATATATATACATATATATATATATATTATACATATATATATATTTATAGTATTTTTATCAATGAATCATTTAAAAAAAAAACTTTCAAAGAAAAGTAAAGAGCTTCATAAAACCAAAAATGAGCAGAAACAAAGTAAAATAATTTCCCAAATGTAAAACTACCAAAAAATAACCATCAATAAATAAATGAAACCCAAAATCAACATAATTTACAATAAATAACAAGTCAATTTTAAAACAAGTAGAAACTAAGACAAGTGGACATGTCAATCAATCCAAGCTAAGCGTTTCAACTTGATACCCTAAACCATTCCTGAGACATTGCTGATGCATCCTTTTGAAGACCTGTAGTCTATGTGCATAGTGTGTTTTGATGTAGTCCAGCATTTTTTCAACATTCCCCAAAATTTTTACCTTGAATGACACACAATGACAAAACTCAAAATCTTAAAGTAAAGTGTTTACTGACAACTTCTACTGACAGATTCAGGAATTTGTCAATAGAGACAGATGGAATTTTCAGAGCCCTGTAGGGATTCTCATATTGCATTCCAGGCTCCATGAAAACCTGAATTTTAAATTATCAAAGCATGCATTATCCTTTGCATGAAAACCAGATATGGGAAAGTGGTCAAATGTTGATACAAAATACAGAAAAGAGTGGGAACACCTGACCTTTGTTTGACATAGCTCAAGCAGCTCTTTCTGTCTTGACTTTACCCATCAGCAACACCTTCATGGAGAGAGTCTTTTCTGTTATGAATCTTGTCAAATACAAAATTCAAAACAGGATGCAGCTGAAAATACTTAACTCTATTGTGACCATCCAACTTTGGATAAATTGCCAGTGAAAATGCTGCATTGACTTTGATCCTACACCCTTTATGCTGAATAGATTTATCATTGACATGTATGACACCAAAAAACCATCCAATGACAATGAAACTTTTGAGGAAATTCTGGACAATATAGAAAGAGGATTTGCTTTTTACTTTGAAAATGATCTTGAATACTAGTCAAAGATAAATACAATATTTGATTAAAAAATGTAAGAAACTAATTCGAAGTTCATTAAAAGGGAAAAACAAATGAAATAACAATTGGAACTGATGAAGGACCTAGCCAAGTACAATTTTGTCTCATATGTATGTCTTTGGCTTCTGTTTCATGACATAAATCTCAGAACGTTGTCTTTAGCCTGCAATTTTATAGGTAGTTGCATTGATAATGGTCAATCTTATTTCTTATCTTTGACTTGGTTGTTCTTGTTGTTTCAATTTATATTTTGAAAGCTACAAAACATTTTGTTCTCATAACTGTTTGAGAATTTACATCTTTTTGAAGCTTAGAATTGCAATGTCATAAAAACATTGTATAAAGGAGTAAACTTTGATGTCACTTACCTAAATGACATTTTGGAGAGATGTGATCTTCAAGGATCATGCTTGTCTTTAGTTCTCCATTAGAAAATTCTGTCTATTAGTTATCTTTGTCAAATGTGCCTTTAACTTCCATGTTTTTGTATAACTTGTCTATATTGCAAGACCAGTATACTGAGTACCTATTTCCTTTTTTTAGTTCTTTAATCACAATTTCTATTGTTTATAGGGAATAATTCAGCATATCAGCCAGAAAGTAATGTAAATACCACCTTAGATATTAGCAAGTATTTTTTTTGTTAGATCTTCTTTAATTCCCACTTTTATTTAATTCTCTGACATACCAGAGCACTGAAGAAAATATCTTTCTTGTTAAGCCAGAGACTGAGAACAGAAAATTTTGACTACAAAAGTGCAGATAATCAGTCAAAAATACTTTACTGTTTCAGATTTTGAAATCTGGTGCTGAAACCTGTCAATAAAGACTGAATCTTACCAATTTTGAGTACTAGTATTCTGAAAAGTAAAATTCACACAATTTGCACCTATCTGGTAATTTGTCTCTGAATTTCTGCTTTTTTTGCACTCATCCCTGCAAGATCTAATTTCTCCTGAATTTTGAACTCCAACCAAAAAATATAAAGCAAAAATGTGCCATCAGCACATTTTTGCTTCCCTTTGTCCACTATCTAATGTCAGGCACCTGGCATCACTGAGTAGTATTAGCAGTAGAATTAGTAGCAGCCTTACCAGCAATAGTAATAGTAACAGCAATAGTTAGTAGTAATAGTAGTAACAATAGCAGAAGTAATAGGCCTGTTTTTTAGCACTAAGATCTTACATCTTACATCTTACATGTTTCTGCAAATTATCATTTTTTAACTCATCTTTGTTCTAAGATCTTACAGCTCACTGATGTTAGCAAAAAGTGTGAAGACCACCACTGTTCTGCCATGTAGAACAATGATGAGAGAACTTTGATGATCTACTCATCATTGTTCTATGACTGCTGATCAGAGCAGAATGATGAAAGACGTTTGCACAAAAACAACCAAAGATGTAAGATCTTTGTTCAAAGATTTCACTTTTAAGCATTTTCTGACAACAGATGTAAGATCTTAGCACATTGACGAGGGAAAAAACAGCCCTAATATTATGCAAATAGTCTCTTGGTTAGTCTACTACCCCACAACAAGCCCTGTAAGTTTCAATATCTGCTACAACAAGCCCTGTGAGTTTCAACTGCACACACAAGGTTGTTCCTTAGATATTGCTGATATGCTCTTTTGAAAACCTATATGCAGATGGTCTTGTAATTCAGTTAAACTTCCACTTGATATTTCTTAAAAATTTCCCCTTCATACACTTAGCCATATATGTAATAGTAGTCACAGTAGTAGAAGGAGGAGTACTAGTAGTAATAGTTACAGGACTAGTTGTGATACTAACAGTAATAGCACTAGCACTAGTAGCAGTAGTAGCAGTAGTTGTTTTAAAATTTAAAACAAATGAACCTGATCTGAGAGATCTGAGAGATTTGAGTCTCCTCTTGACAGCAATGTCAGTTGAGACTTCTTTCAATATGACTAATTTTCTTCCTTCTCAGCACAACGCCATTAGCTGCAAATACTTTCAATACAGCAATAATTAATACAACTCAGCTTCAATCTAAAAAAGAAAAGACAATCTTCCTTTATAGCAGGATTTTATTTTTTTTTTTTTTTTTTTTTTTTAACACGGACATATATCATTGCTAAAACCATCAATCAAACCTATTATACATACAAGATCAATCCCTTTTTCAACACTGACAATACAGCAATTACATTACTATCAGCATCAGATCAAATCATTTTCTCTACCACTTTCCTGTATAAACTTAATAAACAGGTCTGTCATCCTATACTTCAAAGAATCATCATCAATCAAAATTCCTAATGCAAGTGCTACTGAAAATTCTCCTAAATTTTCCTCTTTGCACAAATTCATCATTTCTTTTCTCAAATTTTCATACTCCTTACATTCAACAACATAATGGAAAATACTTTCTATCTCACTACAATTATCACACTGAGGACTATCAGTTTTGCCTATGATAAACAACCTATGCTTAATACCTACATGGGTCGACCGAAAACGGAACATTAAGCAACCATATTTTCTTTTTAATCTACTATAATTTTTCATATCAAAGCCAGGCTTCTTTTTCTGGGTAAGAGCTATATTACTACTATTATCCCTCATTTCCTCAAAATGTTTTTGGTAAATCTTTCTAACCATCTCTCTAATCTGTTTATATGTTTCTGTAGGGGGTGTAAGGGTCATATTTTGTGCTGTCAGTTTGGCATATTTGTCTGCTTTTTCATTCCCTGCCACCCCCACATGGGCTGGACACCACAAAAATTGTATCACAATTCCTTTCCCAACAATCTTCAGAATTGAACTATAACACTTATGGACCTCATCATTTTGTTTATTTGGAAAATTCTTTAGGGACTGGAGGGCAGATTTCGAGTCACTGCATATGAGGAACTTAGATTGGTTTTCATCACTTTCACTAGTTTTCCTCAATACCCATTCTAGTGCACTTTCAATTGCTTTTATTTCTGCCTCAAAAACAGTTGATTCTTTACTTAGTGACTTTGTTATCACTGTATTTAATTCTGGAACCACTGCTGAACAACCCACTCCTAAACCATTTATTTTTGAACCATCTGTATATATTTTAACATATTCCTGATACTTGCTATTCAAAACTGAGAGGAATTCATATCTCATTATTAGGGGGTTATTTTCCATTTTTTCCATGTAATCAATCTGACACTCAATCTGAACCCAATCCCAGGGGGGA
Source organism: Artemia sinica (assembly GCA_027921565.1). NCBI lineage: Eukaryota > Metazoa > Arthropoda > Branchiopoda > Anostraca > Artemiidae > Artemia > Artemia sinica. Next base: position 28,746,980 of record CM051269.1, read on the forward strand.
ATTTTTGGTGGTTTTTCATAACGTAGCATTTGGGTAATAGGTACTTCTATACCTTCCTGAGTTAGTAGTTCTTCAAATTTTTCAAAAGGATTTAGACGTTTCCTTTTTCTATGGTGATTTCTAGTGTGGGTCAGACCAGGTTTAATTATCAATTTCTTAACTGGGTGATTAAAATCTGCTTTCCATAGATGGTTCATGTATACTATAAGCATTTTTTCCTGTCTTGTGTTGAGTTTCTCCACTCCAGACTCACCCAGGAGAAAAGGAATTGGGGTGCTCTGGTGAGCTCCAAATGCCAATCTTAGGGCTGTATTCTGTATTGTATCAAGTTTTCTGAGAGTAGATTCTGGGGCAATGCTGTATATCAAACTCCCATAATCAATTTTAGGTCTTATGTATTTGATATAAAATTGTCTTGCTGTAACTATGTTGACACCATGCTTCCCACATGAAAGCATCTTCATCAAATTCAGTCGCTTTGCACAGGATTCTTTTAGATATTTGACATGTTGACTAAATTGAAGTTTATCATCAATGTGTATTCCAAGGACTTTATGACAATTGGTTACAAGCAGTTCCTCTCCAAATAGAGTAAGTAGGGGAGGTCTAATATTCCTCTTAGATGTGAACAACATAACTTTAGCTTTAGATGGTTCAAAATCAAGATCTATTCCTAGGGACCATAACTCTATTTGGTCTAATGTTTCTTGGACAACTTTTTCTGCTTCTTCCACTGTGTTTTGGATTGTCCAAGTATTATTATCATCTGCAAAGATTCCTCCTTTGCAGTTATTGTCTTCTAGAGGGATATCAAATTCTCCAACATTATAATAGTCTGGTCCAAGAACACTTCCTTGTGGAACACCTCTTTCCACCTCAATTTCCTTTGATCTTTCTTGTCCTACAGTCACAGCAATTTTTCTATCTGACAGGTAGCTCAGTGTGAATTTCATCAAATTTCCATTAATTTTTGCTTTAGATAAACCTTGTAGTATCTGTCTGTGAACCAAATTATCAAAAGCTCCTTTAACATCCAAGAACACTGCAATCATTACTTTGCCATTATCAAGTGCATCAATGATGTCTCTCTGCATCCTGATCAGGTTATCTACTGTATTTCTCTCTCTGCGAAAACCTGTCTGAATATCCTGCAGCAGGTTAGCTTCATCTATTGCAAATCTCAGTCTTTCCTTTACTAGCCTTTCATATATCTTACCTCCAACTGGGAGCAGAGTTATAAAACGATGATTTTCTACTTTGTATGGTTTATTTGGTTTTGGGATCATGATAGATGTGCCATTCTTCCAAATTGTAGGGAAATTGCCCTCCTTCCACAATTTGTTGATGAGCTGTAGCAGAATATCCTTCCATTTATCAGTCAACCTTTTAAAGAAAACAGGGTATATGTTGTCACTGCCAGATGAAGTCTCTGGTAGTGTCTTTAGAACAAGTTCAAATTCTGATTTTGAGAAGGGTTTGTTGTAATTTGATACTGATTGTTGCATAGAAAGTTTTCTTGCTTTAGTGAAAGTTGTTGAATGTGGGCTGGTTCCTTCAAATGGATCTTTCTTACCTATTGTCTGGTGGAGATGACTTGCTCCTGCCTCAGCTTTTGTTTTGTTATCAGCAATCACTTGTCCTTGGTAGGTTGTTGGCCCCTGCGGATGGTGGTACAATTCTCTCCTATTCATCTTTCTTATGAAGGTATACACTTTTCCAAATGGATCCCTGAAGTTGAGATTTGAAACAAAATGCTTCCAAGATTCTGCTTTAGCTTGATTTATTGTTTTTCTAAATTCTGCCTGGGCCAATATTTTTTTTCTATAATTTTCAATTGTCAGAATCTTGTTGTAATTGTTTGAAGCTTGGTTTAGTTTCTTCTTATTTAAGCTACACTGTTCATTCCACCATATTGGTTCATTCCTAGTCTTGTTGCCCAATGTCTTGATGGGGATAGTCTTCTTAGCCACTTCCATCAGTAGATCTTGTAATCTTTCAATTTTCTTCTCTGTAGTCATAACTGTTGCCAGTTCTTCTTCAAGACTTATCCTTGTAAGTTCTTCTTGGACGTAATCCCAGTTAAATTTCTTCAATTTAAAGGTAGGGCGTGTTGGTGGGGTTTGACTTCTTAGTGTAGATTCTTTATACTCAATTATCACTGGCTCATGATCACTGGTTAAGGTTGGTTCAGGAGTTAAACTTTAGTTGATTGATTATTGCTACTGCAGAGAATGTCAGGTCAATGGTAGAGTATACTCCTGTAATTGGGTTTCTTCTAGTTTGAAGTCCAAGTGGGGTCACTAGGCCAATGTCATCATTCTTATCCAGAGCACTTAGGATACCTATACCACTACAATTATGAGATCCACATAAACACCAGGCATCTGAATGGGCATTAAAGTCACCAGTAATAATAAAAGGCTCTTTGGCTTTAATCACTTTTTTCACTTTATTGAAAATGTCCTCTGTTTGTGGCTCATTTCCATTGGGGTTATATATATTAACAATAACTATTGTATCCCTCTTACCCAGGAATACTCGGCAAGCTACCATCTCAATTTTAGAACTTGTGATGTCTTCAATATCTAGTTTTTGAAACATTAATGACTTTTTAATGCAAATTAATATTCCTCCTCTTGACTGTTCTGCTCTATCTTTTCTTATTACTTCATAATTTCTAAGTCTCCATGAATTCTGGGGTTGTAGCCATGTTTCTTGAAAGCATCCAACATCAATTTTTTCTTTTTCTAAATAGCACTCTAATAAATCCTTTTTGCCTTTCATAATAGATTGGATGTTAAAAGATAGCAACTTCATTCTGGTTTATTTGCTAGATTCCAAACTTCTTCTACATTGATTTCAACTTTGAACAGTGAGTGCATAAGTTGACATAACTTCACTATCCTATCTTTCATTTCTAATTCCTTGATGTCTATCACTTCTGGCACTTTGGATACAAATAACACTAGCTGTTGAAGGGTGTTTTTTGGTTCAAGGGGGGGTTGCTCTTTCACAGCCTTCTTATTCAGTGCATCTGCATAACTCCGGTATGCATTAGCTGCTCTTTTCATTGGTATGTTTTGGGCAACTGCAATTTTTATGATTTCACAGTTTTGTTGGCGGGCTGGGCAGCTACCAGATCTTGTTGAATGGTTTTTCCCACAGTTAGCACAGACATACTTTTGGTATTTTCCTGACTCTTTGGTTTCTAGTTTTAAGGGACACTCATTAGAAGAGTGTTTGTTTGCACATCTCAAGCATACAGCATGTGGCGACCTATAGTTGAAATCTTTCAACTATAGGAGGTTTAACAGTTTTAGAAGTTTCTTGCTCAAGAGGTGAGCCACTTCTCTTACCATTTCTTTTCAGTAAATCACTGATCCCTTCAGCCTCCATAGGATTTACAACATTTGTGATGTCCTCCTCTTCTTCCTGGGGGAGGGGAGGATAATCAACTGACAACCCTGAAAATCTATTATGGACACTTACTGAGGGTACAAATTGTAAATTTTGGGTTTGGGGTGCATGATATAAATGACCTTGATGACTTGAATATGGCAGAGGTGCATAGTAAACTGTAGGGGGACCTTGAGTATCTTGATATGTTGAGTGAGGAAATTGTATAGGTGTTTGATGGGGCTGTCCAGAGTATACTGGAAATGGCTGGGTGTGAGATGGTGAGTATGCTATGTGTGGTGGTGAGAATGATGTTTGTGGAGGAGACAGTCCTACTAGTGCTGATGTTGATCCTGTTTGTGTATGGTTTGTCTGTTGTGGATGGCTAGTTCCCACTGTGACACTTCCCCCGGGGGGAACCCCCATTAGAGGGTGGGAATTCATTAATCGATCTTAATCCAAATATTGTAAATGCTCTTACCCGAAATCAAAACTTCAGAATGCGAAATAGTCTAGAAAATAAGCTGGGCAACAATTTTTTAATTTTACCGCGTTGTCCGTTTTCCTCGATCTCTCCCTGCAAACAAATGAACCACAATTGAATTGCTTATACATTTTGAAATATTTGCCTTTGACAGCATAACCGGGGCTACTTTCCAGTGTTACCAGTACCTCAAAAAAAATGTACCACAAATTGCATGAAAAATGTACCAAAGACAAAAAATTGTACCATATCCCTAAATTTTTTCCGCATGTTACGCTTCGCGTAACACACGGATCGTCGGTTACGTAAAGTACTATCTATGAAAATTTTGTATAAGACATTTTCATTCACTTTATTTTTCCATTCCGTTGTTTTTCTTTCTCTTTTAATACAGTACATTACTCCTGACCGTACTTGGAAAAAAAGTGTTCGGAGTAACATGTATTACTATAGAAACATTTTACTACAGGCCAACAAAAGTCTTTGATCTTTGGCCATTTATGACCATTTATAGCACCGCCCTGATAATGATCCCAAATGACGATTTCAATACAAATCAGGGGCTAAAATCACATTTTAACTTTGTACTCTTACAGAATATTGCCCAAGAGCAGTTGCTCAGACCTGATTTTCCATTTAATAGTTTGCATACAAATCCCCCTTTTCCCTTTTATGAAGGTTTCGATGAAATTTTATGTAATTCTGAAAAAAAGATAACTTTTACTGCTTTCAAAGTTTGGTAACTACAATTTTTTTTGCATATTATAAAGTGACAACTGTTTCTTAACACGCTCTCTTCTCAATAGCCCCAATATATATATATATATATATATATATATATATATATATATATATATATATATATATATATATATATATATATATATATATATATATATATATATATATATATATATATATATATATATATATATATATATATATATATATATATATATATATATATATATATATATATCGTTGAGCTAGATCGCCTTATTTTAAATTTCAACTTACTTTTACTTTCTCTCAGCAGACTCCTTTTTCCTGAATAAAAACTTTCAAACTGAGGAGATTCACCTTGGGTGATTGGCATTTGTTTTAATTCCACTAGATTCCCACTAATTCCACTAGACAAAAATACTGAATTGTACCACATTGTACCATAATTTTTTTTTTTTTTTTTTTTTTTTTTTTTTTTTTTTTTTTTTTTGTAAAATGTACCATATTTTGTGGGATTGTACTAAATTGTACCAGTAGAGGTGAAATGTACCAAAATGGTACAATTGTACCACGTTTGGCATCACGGCTGCTTTCAGCTAAAGAGCCAAAGCCAACCCCAGCATTGTTGTTGTTTGTTTGAAGCACTCCTGAGCAGGCTGCCCATTGTTCACGTCTCCACGATTTCATCAGAGCCTTTAGGGATGAAAGGTATTCCATGTCCAAATTCAGCTGTCCAGCTGTTGTTCTGTCATGACCGAGGGTCAAATAATTTAAAAAGCCATCTGGCTTTTGTCACTGTGGTTAGGGAGGGGTTTTGAAGAATCTCAAGGCAAAAACCATTAAATCAATGTCAAGCTGTATTCATATAGCTTGACAAGCTATATACACATACTCATACATATAGCCTACATATCACTAATTTACATGTACAATATTAAAATAATGTGAAATAATATTAATATATACAATTATTAATACAAATTAAAGCACTAAGTGTAGCTTAGTATCTACAATAAAACGGTCTAATACTTCCACATATTTTTTCCTAGCCCATGGTGGTGCCTTTGCCCCCAGGGTTAAAAACCCAAAGCCACCCCAGGGTTGCAACCAGGCGAAGAAAAAATCCTTCGCAAGCATTGTTACCAAGGTTGTGAAAAAATTTGCCACCCGTGACGCTTCGCGTCGCTCGCAGGTACGGCTTACCGATGACATCGATCTTCGTTCATGTAGATATTCTTCTTAAAAAAAGCACCTGGAATCCTAAGCGGACTCCTTTCGGCTAATAACTGCACTTTTCTTCTTCTTCGTTAGAAATCACTTGGACTCCATCATTTGGTGTCTTTCTGGCTTCCAAGTTGGTGGATTCCCCTCCATGGCATTAAATTTATGTTCTTCCAAGGGGGAGGGGAGAAAACTAAATTGGCTTATTCATAGGGGCGAAACAAGGGAAGCGTAGGGTCCTGCTACCATTTCCCCACAATTTAAGAGTAAACTTGGCAGGGACCTCTACGGCTCTTGCGGCAGGACCCGCCACTTCTTCTGCTTGTCGACTCTCTTCTTTAAATTTACTCACTCAAAGAACATCTAAACTCATTAACACATCAATTGCCTCTCTGTAAAACTTCTTTTTTTAAATGGAAGTTGGCAAGTGAGTATCCACAATCAGGTTAATTTCTAATGGAAGTTTAAAATTTTCGGATAGGGTATGCAGTTTATAAATTCCAGGAGTACTTGCAGTGCATTCAAAGAGAAGGTATTGCAAAGTTTCCTCAGTCAATTTGCAGAGTCTACAATTTGGGTCACTATACTGCTTCCATCTGAATTCTTCTCTTCTCAGTATTACTGCTAAGTTTTTTATTTTGAAGCACGCCAGATTTATTTCAGGCTCTTTGAAAATTGGAGCCAAAGCAGGAGGAGGCTTTCTATAAAGATGGCGGTTTCTAATTGCATCTCTAAGTGCGATTGAATAATTTTGAGCAAGCTGTAGGTTGATTGACTTTGCAGTCTCTGCGGCGAGAATATCCACTTTTTCGGTATAGTGGATGCCTACATAACTAAGAATATGCTGGAAAGCCACTGCTATGTCAACCTTATATATAGAATCAAGCTGTTCTCTTATATCCTGCAAATCAGTGTCCTTTGCGTTCCAGGTTAAGGTTTTCATTAGTTTAAGAGCAGTCTGAGAATCCGAGAAGATTGCTACTTTGCTGAAATGGGGAGTTATATTTTTGACAGCCATTAGTGATTCAACTATTGCTGCCAGTTCAGCCGTCAAAACTGAGGAGTTCAGTGGGAGAGGCTTTTGAATGGACAGAGAGGTGTGCAGAATTTTTGCTGCTGCAGCAGATCTCATCCCTACTAGGGATCCATCAGTATAAATGTGCAGATGATCTTTAAACTCTGTAGCCTTTTTTCTTAAAAATTCAGCCATATTTGGTTGATGTGGGATATTCTCCTTTTTGTCTTGTATAAGCTTTAGGCTGACATTTGGTTGGCAAAACTTCCATGGAGGAGGAAACTTAAAAGAATCAACCTGAATTTTATCTAATGACCAGTTTGGACAGAGTGCTGAAAACGCTTGCCATGATGCGATCCATGATGTGATTCTGCTGCCTAGTGCTCCCATGACAAAGAGTGAAACTGTAGTTGAACTGTCCTTGTTTTTGTTGTTGTTTTTTTTTCTCCATTTTTATGAAGCAAATGCTTTACATTTTAACAGTTCAAATGCTTATGTTTATAAGTTTTAATGTTAATGTTATGCTTATATTGTTTAAATACTAAGCGTTTAATATTTATTTGATCTTTTCATAATCCCCCTCCTACAGGCCATGGAGCCTTTGTGGGGATTTGTAGATTGTTATGTAATTATTTTACTGATATATGTAGAATAAATCTATCTATCAATCTATCTCACACCCACCCTTTCCCCAAACACATCCAATAGCAATTTTGAGATAGCCCTTTTGTTCGACGTAGTTAAAAAGTCTGAAAATTATGTTTTTGAGGATGACACTCTCCCCACAGCCCTCAGGGCAATGGGTTGTAAGTTATGCCCTGGGGGCATATAAGGTTTTTTTTTATAGAAAGCGCTGTCGTAATAACTTCAAAAGGTTATCATTCGACTGGAAATTTAAACAGCTAGTGCCCTTTTTAATAGTCGAAAGTGATTGGATGGCAAGTAACCCAGCCTCTCACGCCAACAATTTTCCCAAACGCATCCAATCAACTTTTGAGATAGCCATTTTGTTCAACGTAGTTGAAAGGTCCGGAAACTATGTCTTTGAGGATGACAACCCCCTCACAGCCCTCAGGTCAAGGGTTGTAGGTCATACCCTGGGGCATATTAGTTTTATATTGAAAGGGTTGTCGTAGAAACTTCAAAAAGGGCTCATTCGATTGGAAATTGAAAGGACTAGTGCCCTTTTTAACAGTCGGAAGTGATTGGAGGGAACTAACCCCCCCCCCCCCACCTCACGCCCACCATTTCCCCAAAACACATCCAATCAAAATTTTGAGATAGCAATTTCCTTCAACTTAGTTGAAAGTTCTGGAAATTAGGTCTTTGAGGATGACCCCAGCCCTCAGGGCAAGGGTTGTAAGTTATGCCCTGTGGGCATATAAGGTTTTTATTGAAAGTGATGTCGTAGAAACTTCAAAAGGGCTCATTCGATTGGAAATTGAAAGGGCTAGTGTCTTTTTTAATGGCTGAAAGTGATTGGAGAGCAACTAAAGCCCCTCTCACGCCCACCATTTCCCCAAACACATCCAATCCAAATTTCGAGATAGCCACTTTGTTTAACGTAGTTGAAAGTTCTGGGAATTAGGTCTTTGAGGATGACAACCCCCTCACAGCCCTCGGGGCAAGGGTTGTAATTTATGCCCTGGGGGCATATAAAGGTATTTATACAAAGCGTTACCGTAGAAACTCAAAAAGGGCTCATTCGATTGGAAATTGAAAGGGCTAGTGCCCTTTTTAATAGTCAAAAGTGATAGGACGGCTTGACATTTTTATAGTAAAGAACGATCTGGGTACAGTGTATTTTTTTTTTGTTTTTTTTTTTGTTTAGACCATGGCACTTAGTATCGAAGGTGTTTTCTTAGGAACTTCGAAAAGGGCTCATTCGATTTAAAATAGAAAGGACTAATACCCTTTTTAATAGTCGAAAGTCATTGGAGGGCAACTAGTCCCCCTCCCACGCCCACCCTCCCATTTGCCCATTATGTTTAAATACTGAATGTTGCCTTAAGATTAAATCAAAATACACTGTGTTAAGGCTTATTCCCAATAAGGCATCTCAGCAGTATCCCAAGAACGACTGTGGGTATTATAATCAAACTTTTGGGGCTACTTTTGCTCTTAAAATTTAACCAAATCAAAATAGCGTAAGCGTATCCAAGCTATCAAAAAAAACAAACAGATTTTTTTTGGCGAATGGTATTAAGTTTTCTACTTCAGGTGAACTAGAGGAAGTATGAAACTAAATTAAACAGTACTATTTGTGTCCAGATTTTTAAAATGGTGTATGTTGTTAAAAATTGCTGAAAATCTTTCTCCAGCATACAAATAGTAGGCCAAACTATAAAGTCTTAAAAAAAACGAAAAGATTTAAAGAATTATTTTCTTTTTCCCTGAAAAGACTATTTCAATATAAAACGAACAGAAATTAATGAAGAAGAAAATTTCTACAAAATTAGTTTTTCAAAGAAAAGTAAAGAACTCCATTTAACCAAAAATGAGCAAAAATAAAATCAAATAATCTACCAAGCATCAAACTACCACAAATCAGCATCGATAAATAAATGAAACCCAAAACGAACAAAAATCAGAGGCACAAACAGCTCAAATGTTTTATTTTTTTTTTCCCAGAGGCACTTCATATGGAAGGGGTAGTCGTATAAACTTCAAAGGGGGCTCATTCGATTGAAAATTGAGATTTCTAGTACCCTTTTAAGGGTCAAAAGTGATTGGAAGGCAACTAACACCCCTTCTACACCCACCATTTCCCCAAACACATCCAATCTAAATTTGAGATAACCATTTTGTTCTACGTAGTTTATTTCCAGATAGAAATAAAATTTTTGAGTAGGACACTCCCCCCACAGCTCTCAGGGCACTGGTTGTAAGTTATACCCTGGGGGCATATAAGGTTTTTATAGAAAGCGTTGTCGTAGAAACTTCAAAAAGCACTCATTCAATTGGAAATTCAAAGGGCTAGTGTCCTTTTTAATAGTCAAAGTGATTGGAGGACAACTAACCCCCCTCTCACGCCCACCTTTTTCCCAAACACATCCAATTAAAATTTTGAGATGGCCATTTTGTTCAATGCAGTTGAAAATTCCAGGAATTAGGTCATTTAGGATGACAATCCCTCCCCCATATCCCTCAGGCAAGGGTTGTAAGTTATGCACTGGGGGCATATAAGGTTTTTATAGAAAGCGTTGTCGTGGAATCTTCAAAAAGCACTCATTCAATTGGAAATTCAAAGGGCTAGTGTCCTTTTTAATAGTCAAAGTGATTGGAAGGCAACTAACACCCCTTTCACGCCCACCATTTCCCCAAACACATCCAATAAAAATCTTGAGATAGCCATTTTGTTCAAAGTAGTTGAAAGTTCTAGGAATTATACTTTTGAGAAGGACACTCCCCCACGTTCTTCAGAGCAAGGGTTATAAGTTATGCCCTGGGGGCTTATATGGTTTTTAAGGAAGGAATACTCGTATAAACTTCAGAGAGGGCTCATTTGATTTTGGAAATTGAAAGTTCTAGTTCACTTTTTAAGAGTCAAAAGATATCCAAGGGCAACTAGCCCCCCCCACACACTCTTTTTTTCCCCAAGCCGATCTGATAAAATTTTTAAAATAACCATTTCATTAAATATAGTTCAAAGGTCAGATAAGAAAACCTCCTGTGTCGACGCAACTCCCCTGGGCCCGGCGTTGTAAGTATTGCTCTGGGGGCATATATGGTTCTTATGGAAAGTATGCTCATATAAACTTCGGAGAGGGCTCATTTGATTGAAAATTGAAAGTTCTAGTTCACTTTTAAAGAGTCAAAAGATATCGGAGGGCAAATAGTCCCCCTCCCCTCCATGCTCGTTTTTGCTCAAACCCATCCGATAAGAACTTAGAGATAGCCATTTTTTTTAATAAATAGTTCAAAGATCATATAATGAAAACTCCGAGGTAGACAAAACCCCCTTGGGCCCGGAGGCAGGCGTTTTTACTAATACTCTGGGGGCATATATAGTTCTTATGGAAGGGATTCTCGTATATACTTCGGAAAGGGCTCATATGATTGGAAATTGAAAGTTCTCGTTCACTTTTTAAGAGTCAAAGAGATTGGAGAGCAACTAGCCCCCCCCCTCTCCACGTTCTATTTTCTTCAAACCCATCCGATAAGAACTTTGAGAGAGCCATTTTTTTCAAAATGGTTCAAAGATCAGATAACGAAAACTCCGGGGTCGACACAATCCTTCAGGGTCCAGGGTAAGCGTATGCCTGGAGGGCATATACAGCTGTTGTGGAAGGGATGCTCGTATAAACTTCAGAGAGTGCTCATTTGATTGGAAAATGAAATTTCTAGTTCAGTTTTTAAGAGTCCTAAGAGATCAAAGGGCAACTATCCCCCCACGCCCCTTTCCCCCAAATGCATCCGATAAAAATTTTGAGATAGCCATTTTGTTAAAAAAAAAGTTCAAAGGTCAGAATAAAAATAAACTCCGGTGTCGATACAACCACCCAGTGCCCAGGGGCAGGGGTTGCAATTTATGTCCTGGGGACACATATGGTTCAAATGTCCATACATTCTGCGGAAAGAAAAAAGCTGTATTCAGACGGAAATACAGAGAGAAGTACAACAAGCAAAGGAGCAAAATGGAAGAAAGAGGTAAGCCCGGAAAACCTGAAGGGTTGGTTAACAAGTTATATATGTATGATGTCAGAAAGTAAAGAGCGGAAAGAAAGAGTAGAGATTGAGTGGTTGGATAAAACTATAAGACTTCTCACCTGCTGATTCCTTTCTCCTTTGCTATTTTAATTGCTTTTTGGACAAGAGCAAAGCTTCTGGAATGCATTTTGGTCTCAATCACATTACAACAACTGTTTCTTCTTTTTGTCAAATCACGATGATTATGCTGAAATTCAGCTGATTCTTGAGCCAAAAAGGAGACATATGCCAAATATTAAAGTTCAAAAGAACAGGGTCAAAAGGAGACACGTGCTCTGCATGTATCTCCTTTTTGGCCCAGTTGCGATCCGCGTCCAAATGGCGTATGTCTCTTTTTTTATCTTCGCAACCGCAGGAGATAGGAGAATTCTGACTTCACCATTCGATTCCTTGTGCTGGGTTTACCCATGACATACACATAACTCATTTTCGGCCAAAATGGCATATGTCACCCTTTTAATTATCATAGCCGAGTTTGACGTGCACATTACAAAAAGCGACCAATCCTTTTATATTATATACCTATAAAGTGAACAAACACGTTTTGAGAGTATAATTGAGATTATATAACGTGAGCAGACTGGTTTTTGAGGCTCTTTCATCATAACATTTTTTTTTAAACCAGAAACTAGAAATTATAAAATTGCGTATTTAGGAATGATTTTGTAGGAAAAGCTGTCTATCACCCATGCATTATCCACTGTTCCATTTCTTTGAAGCATGTGCTATCAGACTGGTTTCTGATTTTTTGGACCATTGCCTTTAGTCAAGACTAGTTTGTTAGGAATGTGTCGCTAGATAGCATTTGTGAATTGGATCGTATGAAGGGGGAGAAAAAAAGGGTATAGCATTTGCGAATTGGACTATACGAACGATATTAATTGAATAATAGGGAAAAAACAGAGCTAGATAGCATTTGTGAATTGGATCGTATGAAGGTGGAGAAAAAAGGGTTAAATTGATTATTGGACAATTGCCTTTAGTCAAGATTAGTTTGTTAGGAATATGTTGCTGCTACAGCCAACTCTAATTACCAAAAAAAGGGTATAGCATTTGCGAATTGGACTATACGAACGATATTAATTGAATAATAGGGAAAAAACAGAGCTAGATAGCATTTGCGAATTGGATCGTATGAAGGTGGAGAAAAAAGGGTTAAACTGATTATTGGACAATTGCCTTTAGTGAAGACTAGTTTTTTAGGAATGTGTCGCTGCTAAAGCTAACTCTAATTGCAAAAAAAGAGAAAAGGGTATAGCATTTGCGAATTGGTGATTATCAGTTAAGGTAACCCCTCGGGGCTGCTAACTCATAACTTATTTATTATAAATTTGGAACAATATCAATCTATTGAAATGGTTAGCGATGATAAAATGGTCTTATGACTTGACCTAGCTTTACTTATTCGATGTGTTCTGTATAATACACAAGTGGTGTTTGAACAGTGTTGTCATTTTAAATTAGAGTTTAACGTTATAGTACACTAAAAAGTTGATACTAAGAGAGATGTAGATGGCAAGAAAAGAATTTTAATAATGAAATTCAGAACAAACCTTAGAAATCCTTGCAAATCAAGTAGTAAGGTGTATGTGAGTACGAACCATCAAGGATCATAAGCACCAACGACCCTAACCACCAGAAACCTCAACCCCCCAAAGGTCCCCTATCCCCATACTCGAAGGGCGCCCCCCTCCGCTCCAACTTTTTGGCCCCCTCCCCCCATTTTTTTTTAATTTTTTCTTTAATTTTTTTTTCTTTTTTGTATTATTTTTTTTAACATGAAATATTTTTTTCAACTTTTTTTTATATGTCTTCGAATGAGATGAAACATACTTAAAAAAAAAAAAAATCAAATTTAATATTTTCCAAACTCAAAATGAGAATGGTATAGACATTTTATTCATGACCTTTACTATTAGAGCAATAATATTTGTAGTAGCACTTTTTTTTATTGGACTAAAAAATTTTTTAGACTTCGAAATTATTCAACTTTTTTTTACGTATCTTAAAATGACATAAAATATGCTTACGGCTCTAACAATTGTACTCTATGCTTGATCAGAGACATGATGCGGCTTTCCCACTGGTGCTTTATGGAGGGTTATCGACACTATCTAGTTTATTGTATGTATTAAATCATTATTTTTCTACGCGGTGGAACGATAAACACATAAGTCATATCTTTAAAAAAAAGTGAAAATGGAGCATTTTAATGAAGTGTGTTCACATGACAATGGAACAAGTTACATAATTTTAGAACGTCTTCTAGGTATTTATAAAATATTATTTTCTGTTCGTTTTTAATTGACATGGTTTTAATGCACGTTAGTTGCAAAACTTTTATAGTTTTGTTTTCTATTTTCGATTCAGAATTAAATATTTATTTGGAATTTAAATTTAACACTTCATATTTTTGTTCGTAATTCAAAAATTTATTTCAAAATTTGGTTGTTTATATCCGAAACATCTTATACAATTGGCACCGACATGTATTTACTGCCAACATTTCTTTCTGCCATCCTATCCTGTTTTTCCCCAGGATCTTAAACAAATAAGTCAAGCCAGTAGGACTAACAGACATGAGTTCCGTACTTTCTGGATTATTGTATTGTGTTTCTGAGTCAAATAACTCCGGAATCTCTGGTCTAACCTAACAAATTATTAATAATAAGGGTTTACCCTGAGTAAACCCAGTGTGTAGACTGTGGCCCACCTGTAACTTATGCTCCCAGAGATTGGATCAGCGACCTGTCAATATTTGCAGCCATGATGGTTACTTATTATACTTCAATGGTTAATTGCATCTATTATTTCAATGGGGGTTTTGAGCTTAAGTTTTGTACCAGGTAGGGGTATCGTTTCACTTTTATATCTTACTTGGCACTAGACAAAGCGTAGATGTCAGAGACTTCAGGATGTGTGTTGCGCATAATGTTTGAATATCACTGCAAATATTCCTTCATTTTGCTTTACAACTAGAAATTGGAAAGCTAGATAGTGCCTATGATACTTATTCCTTAATATGTATATTTTTTCATGTTAGGAGATATTTTCTGAGATTAAGGAACTGTCCAAAACGGGACACGTTACCCTAACCGACTGAATTACACAATGCCGAAATGTCATTAGTGGCGCGTAACTCCAAAAATATAATAATAACAAGTATAATAGTTACAATAGTAATATAATAGTTCATACAATAGTAACAAAAATACATATAAACAAATTTTGTTGCATTTTAAAAGTGTTTTTTGCACCCTCTCCCCCCCTAAAAAACAACCCACCCCTCTTGAACAAAAATACTGGACACGGCCCTCACTGTTGTTATAATTATTTATACATGTAACTCAAATTCTAGGTTAATTTAACTTATCCTGATGATATCAGAGTAAATATATTAAAATAGACCGGCGAAATAAGCGAAGCAGGAGAGAAGCTGGAATTAGAAGAGTTAAGATGTTGAAATGAGTCTGATAAAAAAGAAAAAAAATTAGAAAGAATAGGAAAGGATTAGAAATGTTTAATGTAAGTTTGAATTACTGTATATTTTCTAATCCTCCTTATCTTCATATCTTCGTATCTCTAAGTCCTCCCTATCTCCATGAAATGAATTTAAACCCCCCCCCCACCTCCATAGATTTTCAAAAGAATATTTTTCCAGTGGAAAAAAATCTTTCCATTTTGGATGAAAGAAAATAGTTAGATCCTGGTCCCAAAATTTTTCGGTTTCAAACATTTCGTGGTAACGAACTGTAAGTAAGGAGCGACGCAGTAAGGACCTGCAGTGTTTTCCCACAGTTGACTTTGAAAACGAAATTACTATATAGCTGGCGTTTGTTATTGCCAAATATCTAACACGCCAAATCACGCAATTTAAGTAACAAAGGCAATTGATCTTCGTTACAAAAGAAAAAAAACGAATGAAATTAGATGCAGATAAAAAATTTGTTGTCTACAATTTTTGTGCTTATTATTAAGTAAGAAATTCTTTTATTAGCATGTTTTCTTCTGGAGAAGAAAACAAAAGGCTTTCGATTGTCTTATACTTCAGAACACATAATGAATATTGCAATTATTGATGCTATTGGATAGCCTACAATGAAAGTACTGAACCCATTTAAAACACTGACATGATACGAGAAAAAAAAATCTTGGCTAAGGATTAGGTACTTTGCAATTGACTAAACATGAACTTAATCAATACAACCAAATAATAATTTTTTTTTACTTCTTTAATACAGTGTACAAAACAAGAGAGGATGTAATGAAATATCGACCTCCAGAGTGTCAAATTGACCTCCACTAACACCAGCCAAGTTATGTTTAAAATGGGGCACAGCTTTATTAGCTCGCAGATAATAATTTGTGACAATAATTTGTGACATGAAATTAGTGACATTATTGTTGCTCTCTTGATTCTTCTGCTCCTCTGCGCTTCTTTGATACTTTGTTCTGTGCTATACATTATATAGTCGGTAAAATTTTTTTTTTATTAAAGTGAATAAATTTCACGCCTTTCCAATTCAGTTTCTTAATTGGTAACATATTTGTATTTTTCGTCTTTGCTGGTGCTGATACTATTTCCTGTGATATCAGAATGGTTACAGTTGGTGTACTCTTTGGTGTTGGTGCATTGGGAACGCTGTTTATTCTTTTCCTTAACAATTTAAGCAACAGCAGTAAGGGGAGGAAAGAAACAAATGCTTTAGAAGCCTTCAAAAATTCTGTGTCGCTGTTTTTCACCAAAGAAATGCTGTTGCTTAGTCTAACTTTTGCATATACAGGTAGGTAATTATTTGTATAATTGGTTAGGGTGCCTAATTCCAAGGCAGTTCTTCAAATCTGAAGACAATCAGGTAATGTTATGCAACGGGTGCGTGATGCCTAAAAGCAAGCGAGTTCTTTTTTTCATCGAAGAGGCTGCATACAGTCAGTAGGCTAATGAAAAGGTTACGAATTTTTATATAGGTTGGCATACCCTATTTTGTCTCACGGATGAGGGATCAATTTGGAAATTTTGTATAAAAGTTTTTTTTTTTGGGGGGGGGGAGGATTGTAGGGGCTTGAATATCAGATAAGTTCCTTATGTGTTTTGCACTGGGGTTAGTACCTCAGTGTTTAAGAAAGGAAAGGAAAAAGCAGATGTAGTTGATTTAGGCGAACCCCGTATCATCAGTAATGTGCAAATTACTAGAGCTCATAGTTATCGATGCAATAAGAGTGAATAAGTTTTTTAGATACCAGAAAAAAAGTTAAAAAAAAAAAGTTTGCATCCATCATACCTGGGATGATTTTATAATTTCGAAGAATTTTAATATGTGTTTGGAAGGTTTTAGGCAGGGTAGTGTGTCTTCACCTCCACTAAACAACAACGCTGTGCTGGAGGCTAACAAGAAATTTGGCACGATGTTTATTCTCCAAGCATGGGCGCCCATAAGCTGAGTTCCAGGAGGGGGATTCCCTGGTCTAATTGGCACTTTTAATGCTATATAATAGAAATTTCAAAACAAAAATATAAAAATAAGGCAGCATCATTCAGCCAGGAGGGGACTAGCACCCCCGCCTGCCCCCCTTATGGGTGTCCATGTCTCCAAGGCCTTGATTGGTCGCTTCTGAATGTATGTATGACATATTGAACCTAAGCAGAACTATCGCTCGTTTAAAGATAAGTTTGACATTTTATGTATAGAGAACAGGAAGATTGGAATGAAATTGAATGCTGAGAAGAGGGAGGTTGCTGCAAATTGGTAACTTATGTAATCGACCGTGTCTGGATAATGTTCGTTTAGCTATATCGTCGTCTGGTACTATTATCGCCAAGCATTAATTACCTAGGACTTCTCATTAGGAATTATTTGAGGCATTCACGATGGCCTTTTGTTGGTTCAAAACTTCAGGCAATATATGGTGTGTTTGTTCCAGTAAAGCTCGATATAAAAGCAGCATAATTTCAAAAATCTGTAATGCATTTTATGCGCCCTATTTGCTTGCTTTGGTGCCATTTTTGAATATAATCACTATTTCTGATAAAATGACCCTGTGACAATTGCTTTCCTTGGAATGCCTCTGGGGCTCGAGCCCAGCGTCTTGTTTCTCTGCATGGGGTCATGGGGTTATCGATTGTTATATTAGAGAAGACCTTCGGTTTTACCACCACCCTCCCAGACAGTATATATATATATATATATATATATATATATATATATATATATATATATATATATATATATATATATATATATATATATATATATATATATATATATATATATATATATATATATAATATATATATATATATATATATATATATATATATATATATATATATATATATATATATATATATATATATATATATATATATATATATATATATAATATATATATATATATATATATATATATATATATATATATATATATATATATATATATATATATGTATATATATATATATATTGAAGAACGTAAACAACATTAAAATAAGACATTTTCCCGTTTTCAATAAAAATCTTATATTGAAAATAATATAAGATCACGCATTGAAAATAAATTTTATTTATATATAAGTTGAAATTCCAAAGCAGTACGTTCACTATTTTCAATATTTCTTTACGGTAAGCTTGCATACCCTAGAGCTGAAAATTAAAACATATAGGAAGACTAAATATGGCAACATTAATAAACTTGAAGATGGTTCCATTACTTACCTAAGGACAAGGTGAGGTGAGCACACTAATTGCCTTCTCAAGGCCTGTTGGTCTAGGGGTAAGATTCCTGCTTTGGGTGCAGGAGGTCCCGGGTTCAAATCCCGGACATACCCATTTTGAAGCTTCATTTTTTAAAATGCTATGTAAAATTGATCAGTTTATTTAATGTAAAATTTAAAGACTGTTATAAAATTCTTTATTGAAAACGGGAAAATGTCTTATTTTAATGTTGTTTACGTTCTTCAATTACAATTGCGTTTAAAAAAAATAAAGGAAATAAAAAATAATGTGCCAATACTCAACACTAGCATCAAAATATAACATGTCGTAGGAACGGAATTGGTTATTTTGTCTTCAAAAAGGTTCATTTGGGAATGAAAACTGAAATATGATCCCCCAGACCCCCCACCCCGTACCCTTCACACACACATATATTTAAACCTACTTTTTTGGTGGGGGGAGGGGTGTTTTCATTGAAGTATGTTTTTTTTTGGTGTTTTTAGTGACATACTTAAAAAATACAAAATTTCCCCCCTGTAATTGAAGGGGGTAAGGCAACACTTTCTTTTTGCTACCAGCTGGCCTGGGGACTCGATTTTGTCTCGTCCATGGATACTTGGCGATTGATAAGACTTAGAATTATAAACTGCAATTGTCTCGATCGTCGAAAACCTTTGATGCAAAAAATAACAAAATCTGTGAAGCGCATAGATTTAAAACCTAAATAGATAGCAGATATTATGGAATAACTACTGAAAGTAGCTATCAGCTAAACATCTAAATAATCAGACATGCTCCTGTGTAAGCTGTTTCAAACATTTGAAAAGAAACCTTGAGAAATTTGTGCTGTTTGCATGGGCGGATCCAGGGAATGGGTTTCAGGGCACATACCGTCAAACGGCAAGCTTAGTGCATTATAACTTCAGTGCACGAGCAATGACAAGAACACTAGAGCACACTAGATTAAGTGCCAACCTAGCCTTGCGAATTTTAATACAAAATATTCCAACAACAAAATATAGCTCATTGTCTAATTATATCGCCGACAATATTTGGTACGATCAAGACGATAGAAACATAACTACAATTTGGCCCATTAAATTTCTCTCCATACTAATAGACCAAGGACACATGTTAAAAGGTGAAAGCTTCCTTAAGATCTTATACGTAAACTGTGTAAATAAAACATATCTGAATCCAATAAATCCTTCAACGGGATCCGCCATTTTTCAAGTTATCCCAAGAGAATATAAAGACATAAAGAAAATAACCCTGAATTTCTTCAAAGAAGACGAAAATTTTGGAAGAAAAATATTCCTTGGTTTAGACATAATCGTGCGTGAGCAACTATGCTGTTGCCAATCACACGTAAACTGAAGATTCTCCGTAGTAAAAATAATAAATGACCAACTGTCCCTATCTCAGCTGTGCCGAAAAGTCATTCGACAAAATATGCGAAGAAATGACATAATGGCCACACTGGAGGGTCTGCACCTCCCAAACCGATTGTTAGTGTATTTAATGTACTTGAATATACCTGAAAGCGGGAAAAATAATATACTATTTGAACTCAAATTTCTCAGCTCAAATGTTTCGTCATGGGAAGATTATCGACTTATCGATATTCTTACATCCCCAAGTTCAAAGGCGGCACTGCTGGTTGATGCCGCAATATTGAAGTTAAAACCTAATAGTAGCGGTAGAAACTGTATATACAAATAATCTTGTTGAAATGAAAAAACCCTCTAATATTACCTGAAAGGGTTATGTCTATGTAAAGTGATTACTATTGTTATGTAAAAGTGCGTTACATGAATAAACCAGTAGTGTATTAATATTTATAAAACTATGAATTACATTAAATATCAAGGGGTCTAAATATATTGTTAATACATTGACAAAAAAAGTAGTTTCTCGAAAGTCTCTATACTTTTAAGCCTATATGGAATTCGTTAAAACCGAGCCCAAACTCGTTAAACTAGAGTACGGAACTTTAGGGAATCGAATTACGTTCGAATACACAAATAGCCAGGTGCAAGGTGGCACCGGTGAAAAAGTAGTTCAACTTCGACCTGAAGTTACCTTGTTTTCCACTCAAAGTAAATATTCATTATTGGTTAATATGGAGCTTTAGATGACTCGAATTACGTTCGAATGAATGAGTACCCGTTGTATGAGGAAATGCCGGTGAAAAGGTAGTTTGACCTCGACCTAGAGTGTACCATGACTATAACTAATCTTGAAAAAGCTAACCGGACAAAAGTCAATAGAAACTACCTTTCATTTCAGAACAATGGCCAAAGCAATTATCGATACAGAATTAATATGTATAAAGCACGCCAAAGAAAATGTCATGTACTCAGTGGCAATGATCATTGTGAATAAATCAGGGGAAGAAGTCTTCGCGAAAAAATGGGACGTCAAGTATGATTTAAGGAAATTTGACGTGGAATCCTATAAATTCGGTCTAAGTTTCTCAAACACACCCAAATATCGACCAGCTAGAGGTAAATTAGGAATAAAATATAACGGCAGAAAGGGCAAGTACCTCCATTTTATTCAACATGAAATTAGGAAATTAAAAAGACAACACAAAGTTCAGTACTGGTACGTTAAAGGTCCTTGTCAGACAGATTTATTGCGTCTCGATAAGTGTAGAAAGCAAAAATTAGTTTAAAAAATTGAGGGAAATTCAGACTGCGTAAAATACCAAGGAAAACATGACCCCCTCCAAAAAATAAAATACTACAAACAGTATTTATATAATCCAAGAAGTTTAACATATAAAGCAAAAAGAAAAGAAATCATATTTAAAAGAATTAAAACTTATGAAACAAAATCAAAAGTAACCAATAAATCACAAAAACTGTCCCAATTGAAATAATTAAGTTAACCCGCGCACCTTTTACATTAAGAGAAAAATTCTTGCGTGAAAGCAATTTAAATGTCTATCCCCCCAGCCTAAGAATCAACCGCACGTTCACCATAAGCAAAGCAACAAATTGTACGACCACGAATCTTAATCTCACCTTGTTTCCTTCCCTGAAAAAAAAGAACAAATAATAGGAATCTAAGTTCTCGTTCGATTATCAATCATAAGAAATCTTCCTGTATTATGTTTAATGAAATATCAATTCCAGAAACAGCAAAAAAGGATGTGGCTAACAAATTTCATGATAATCTTCGTTTCCCAGCCCAAGATATCGTAAAGCATGGAATAATCTTCAAACATGAGAATTCGTTACTTGCAAGCCACAATGCCTGGAAGATATTTATGAAACTAGATCCCAAACCGTTTGAAACCGTATTTCAACAAGTAATGAGACTAGAAAAGAATACTAATGAATTAAAGGACTCTATATTCCAATTCTTAAAATCGGACAAAAGCCTGCAGGCAACAAAAGACATGCACCACAAGGAAAATACAGGAGATCTACCCCCCATTACTCCTAAACTAAAATCGAAATTCCTAATAGATGACTTTAGCAACAAGGAAAATACAGGAGATCTACCCCCCATTATTCCCAAATTAAAATCGAAATTCTTAATAGATGACTTTGACAAGAAAATGGCAGAAATCGATAAAGCTCTAGGAACTAACAACAAAGAAAACAGAAGGAGAAGAGCATTAAGTAATTTGGACGGTTCTATAAGCGAATATACTACGGCAAAATATACTACAGATTCCTTCTTGACAACTTCCAAGAAAAATAAACTCTATGATGGAAATTACGCCATGCTAAATGAATTACCAAGCATATGGACATACCTCAAGCAACTATGGCAAGACCATACGGCGAGCAACGTTACTAAGAAAGTATCTCCAAAAGAAATAAAGAAAAAGATAGACAAGCCACAAAGAGAGAAAAATACCACGACAACTATGCCCAAACTCGAGGCAAGAACAGAGGAAATACAACCCTCACTAACGGATATCGCAACCAATGCAAGACCAGAATTAATCACACTCAATGAACTGTCCCAAGGAAAATTAATTACGATAACACATTTGAAACCGACGACGTTCACCAAATGGTCATGTTCCACAGGACCAACATTTACAAAGACCAACTCCTTCGGCAACATGTATATAAAATTTAGGGCAAGACTCCCAGTATTGCATACCGAGACTCAAACTATATTAGTTCAAGGACACCATCCGGACAACAAAAGGAGATTTACGGAAAGTAAAAAGAAAGAAAAATATGTACCCGAAAAATGCTGGACAATTGACGGCAAATACACATGTGCCAGATTAGCCATGGCAGACGAACCAGCCAAAAACTATGTCGAATCGTTACCTGAACTAAACGAGAAAAATGCACTAAAAGTATCGATTTACCAATCGTTCTTAATATTGTATAGACAGAGACTACAGACACTATTTGAATTGTTAAATACCGAAATACAAAAGTTAAAGCAAAGTACCACAAGAATCTTCGAAGTATTTTTTCGAAAAAGCAAATATCACAGATCAGCTAGTCTAATACCAATCGTAGGAGAATTAGCCTCACGCTTATTTGGGCTATCGACTGAAGAAGACCTAAATATCCTAAGGGAAAACGTAGGAAAACTAAATAACGCCATGAACGTGACCTTACATGTCCAAAAAATACAAGCCAGTATAGCCAATTATCAGAGAGACAAAATTGAAGCAATTTCAAAGAAAATATCAAAGACAGTAAGCATAATGAATTATTTAAAAAATGAAGTAGATCGTGTGATTTCCGATTCAAGCCTCACCATGGTATCACTAGACATAGTGACAATGTCATTACTTAACTTGGCAACCGATGTGAGCAAATTTGAATTTGCATTATTCGCCCTTACTGGAGGAACCTTGTCATATGACCTCGTGGAGCCCTCGAACCTAAAAAATATCCTAGATAAAATAAAAACACATCTAACATTCGGTCTGCATCTACCAACAGAGCCAGAAGTAGCTAACCTGTTCCACTATTACACTAAACTAAAGGTTCACATCACGGAAATAAACGAACAACTATTTGCAGTAGTAACAATTCTATTAATAAATCAACAATCCATATATGACTTGTATAAAATTTTTACGTTTCCAGCCAATATAGGGAGAACTAATTCGTTCATGACTATCACCCCCGAAGCGTAATACTTGCTAGTTGATCAAGATAGAAGGAAATACGCCTTAGCAAATCCACAGGACCTTAAGGAATGTGTAACATTCAAAAACCTAGTATGTCAACTAACCCTGCCTATTTATAACGTAAAACCTGGATCCTGCATGTTAGATATATTTTTAAAAGAAACTCAACAAGAAGAAATTCCCAATTCATGTGAAGCGCTAGTAAGAAGTACTAAACGAGAAATGTTCATTCGTCTTAGGAATGACCTGTGGCTATTTTCTGTCCCAACAGAAACAGTCGGGACTATTTCATGTTACAATAACACTGAAAGAATCGGTCCAAGCTACAGAACTGAACTACTATTACAAGACGTGGGAACAATAATGATAAAACAAGGGTGTCGATAAGTAACCAAAGAAGCCACGGTACAAACACCACTGATAACCACAAGCACGAATATAATAAGCCCCAAGGTGGTCAATTTCAAACCAGTCAATTTATCGTATACAATTCCTAATATTGAAAATGAAGAAGTAAAAGCCACAATATGGTCAAAAATAGAGAATATCAAGGGAACCTTACCACTAACAAAAAAAAGAGAAGCCTTAGACTCTCAAATTCCCTTATTTACTAATGAAGACCAAAGATTGACGTATGTAGAAAGTAGATACGGACTATTCTCAACAAAATTTTGGTGGAATATCCTCCTGACGGTAGGATTAGTATTCATGATCTCTATAACTATAAGAAGGTTATTAAACCTAAATTACGGAAGAATTTTGAGAATAACGCGTAGAAAAAGAGCACAGTCAGATCACATCGAGCCGAGTGAGATGCAAAACCTAAACCCGGAACTCCCTGAAAACCCTTAAACAAAAAAAAGGGAGGACATGATCGAACGAATAAGAATAGAGGTCCTCATTCGTGCAATGTCCAGTCCCAAATTTCTACTTATTGTTTGCATAAAACCTTGCGGCTAAAAAGATGTATTTCTTAAGCAGCATGAACGCTCGTAAACAGTAAAAACTTGAAAATTTATAGTAAATAGAGACCTCTCATAAAACAAGGTAACCTACCTCGCATGTAGTCTTAGAATAGAAAATTAAATGCTAAGGTAGATGAGTATGGAATAACATTTAAAATGTATTGAATATTGAACATGTGCCAAATGCACATATATACATGTATACATATAATTACCAAATCTTGAAAATCTTATATAGTGTTATTTTTCGTAAACATAATCATTTTTCTTATGATTGCCTAGCTTATCTCGTAGTAACCTAGTATTGCTGCAATATGCATATAAAAGAATGAAGATTGCTTTTATTCATTTTATCTTTGAGTTTAATTATACCCAAGTTAAATTGATATGATTAGTACGACTAATCAAGACTATTATTTAAAACAATAGCCCCCGTATAATGCTGTATAAATTATGTATTATCGCCGTACGTGTTTTTTAACTTATGTAATTATAAAGAGCGTATGATTCAGCCTAGATATTTATATTCCAGGAAGCAGATTAATCAGTGCAAATTAGTTATTGGTGTACCAGCATGCAACACGGATACAACCCAGTAGCATCTACTCTCATCATTCGTCAACCACCGATAAGTACTCACCAAGGAACCCCTGAAGACAATGACCTGATGACAATCCAAGTCAAGTACAAGGTAACACTACCCCAACCACTATCGGCGAACCAAGGAACCCATATATAGATATATATCTGAACTAATAGTTACCTAGAAAACCACCCCGACCAGTCATGTCGTAAAACTGCATAAATATCCGTCAAATAACTATCCTTAACGGCAAGGTCCCAAACATCAAATCTTAAGGACCAAGAATAACCCTGGAGTAAATCCCTCGAAGATTGTATATCTTAAGGACCGATTTAGAGACAATATATCAGAACAAGATCCCAAACTTAAGTTTTGAACCTATTCCAATCGTTGTTAGATGTTGCAAAACCGAACCATCCTCCATGAGAAGAAGAACCAAACATAATCAATTTTGTGGGAACTATGAACTGTACGTGCTAAACTTTTCCCAAAATGAAGTATTAAGAGAAGAGAACCAACCAGTCATTAGTGTTTTAATCCCCATCATTAATCCCTCAATGATGATGTATCATTAAAACAAAAATCAAAGACAATACGTCAAACATAGAACCTGGGATGAAATTTTGATTCAACCATAGTTAACGTTAAATTTTGTAACACAGCCCATAGTCCAAATAAAAGAAGGACTGAACGTGAATAATTTACAAAAAACATAGGTTGTACGAATATTAGATTTTCCCGAGAATAAAAGTGTCCAAGAAGAGATACCCAGCCTAACGATCAAGATACCCATTTCATGTAATCAATCCCCCAAGGGTTATGTACCTAGTAAACATTTCAACAACTCTGTGACATCAACCCCTCGTATTTGACGTGACAAACCACGCACGGACAATTTTGTGCAAGTAATCATACTTATGAACAATGTAACGCTTATTCCAAGCAACAAGTGCCAAAAGATGATACACCACGAAGACAAACCATAAACAATTAGCCGACACAATAATCAGTTCAACGGAAGCCAAAAATTAAGTGACAACGCATGTGAGTATTATAGACACGTAGAATGATGAAGTAAGTGTGAATCTTATGTATCTATTTTACAACTTTAGTGAATATTGAGAAACTTTTCATACTCAGATGAAAATAAGTGTAAATTACATTACCCCAATATTGCAATCAGATATCAAGTTTAAAAAATTATATTGTGAAACCTTTTGTTTGCAAATCGTTTAATTTTTATATATATATATCAGTGCTCTTGAAATCAGTTACGTATCGTATCATTATAGCGTCAGGTGGAAGTATAGTCAAGTTTAGAGAAAAACAAAAATGTACCATTTTAAGTGATAAAATAGTCGCAAAGGCAGAACTCAATTAGTTAGAACCATGTAGAAAACCAGTTACGTATCGTATCGTTATAGCGTCAGGTGGAAGTATAGTCAAGTTTAGAGAAAAAGAAAATATGTACCATTTTAAGTGATAAGATATTCGCAAAGGCAGAACTCAGTTAGTTAGAACCATGTAGAATTATTAGCATATCAGGTGGAGGAATTTTATTATCAGGTGGAGGGAATATAATTATTACATAATCATATAGCCAAATGTGTCAATAGAAACTCTTTGACCCTTTCGTCAAATAGAGTGTATAGGTGGTAGACTTTAAAGTGATGTTTTAATACACGTATTCTCATATCTTACCAAAACTAAATTTAATTCAAGTAACAAGTACCAAATCAAAAAAAGAGGGGGAAGCGAAATCAAAGTTTAAAATAGTAGAAAGAGCAGGGTGACACAACGATGAGGACATCGTTAAGAATGGGAAGGATGATATGTAATGGAATCGATTTTCAAGACCCCGAAACTTTCCAAGTAAAATAAGATCGCCCAGAATATAAACCCACAAAATTCAAGTAAACTTAATTGTCAAATTTAAAAAGTAGTGAAACATTGTATCAAAATTGTAACTATGAAAAAATCGTTCCCACAAAAAGGGTAACAGCGATAAATATTCAGAATGATCAATTTCACATGACATGCAACCAATTTCACATGTCAATTTCACATGACATCCAACCAACCATGTAATCTAAATCTTGAGTTTGAAGTTCCAAACGATCAACAGGTGGTCACTTGAGATAAGAAATAAAACTATGCATAAATTACGAGGTAAAGCTTTAAAAATATTTTCTTGAGATACAATGTAAAACTATGTAAACCTAGCGTGATAAAAGTAAAAATTTTATCACGCTAAGAAGAATTCCAAAGTGAAGTTTTAAAGAATCAGAAATCGGACCAAAAGTTAATTAAAATCGACTAGCTGATTGGTACGTCACTGTCCAATAGTAATAGAGGACAAAGAATCAAAACCAATAGAATCAGTATACTGCGCTTTTCAGCAACGCCCGAACGTAACCTTAGGCGAAGTCGCAGAGTATAGTATTTTCAGACTTAGCAAGTTTGAGTCAGTCGATTGGGAGTCTTTCATCAGTCTTTTTTGAGAATTTATTTGGAGTCTTTTATGAGTTTTTGGAGTGAAATTTAATAGACAGTAGTACTGAACGTTACTTGTATTACCAGTGAGCAGTTTTAACCTAGTGTCATTTACTGCAAGTGTTTTGATATACCCGAAGCTCTGTTCCGATTATGTGAGTAAATAAATACATCCCTTTCTTATTTTATTCTCTTTATGCTAGTATTTCTCAAGGTAGCTTGTCCTTGTGGCTACACTCGCTCTCGAGGGAACCTGAAGCCCTTCAATCTGATTTCGACTCAGTATGGCCATTAATGTAAGTTCCCCATTTTGAACCGCTAATTTAAGCTCCCCACACATGAAGTTCCTCCTCCACTCAGGCATGCTATTCGTGAACCGTCAGCCAAGAGTTTAACTGAAAATTACCCATAGAAATAAGTAAATGAGGAACTCAATTACAAAGAATTAACTTAAAGTACAAGAACAAAACTCTTTTATTGATAACGTCCACTCACAATTGAAAACCCCCCCATTAAACTACTTGAATCTACAAGAAGAAATGAATCACAAGGTAGCTTATTAGGTCGTTGTTTAAATATCATCATTTTGGCATCCTTCAAAACACGTGGTTAGATCAGGCGACTCTTCATTCACTGGCAAGTCAATCCAAATTTGCGTTTTCCGGTCATCGGAAATGTGTGTGGATAGCCTCAAAATTCCTTGCTTCTTTGCTTTTGAAATCCCGCTAGGACCTTTCACGTTCTCTGGCAAACCTTTCATGCGCTTCGATTTCTGTTTAAGAAAATCAAAACGTTGTAAAGTGTCGTCGAAATCGTACTTGTAGCATAGATCTTTCTGCCCCTTTTGAAAAGTAACCTGCATAATTCTGTTCAGCAGGATAGAATCCTTTTCAGGGCCCTTTTTAGGTGCCTTCTCATTATTCCACAAGAAGAAATCTTTCGTGTCCAGAACCTTCACACGAGTGTTTTTCCTGCAATTTTACATCAGAGTTACCAGATCCCTCAAATCCTCGACAGTCTCCTGATTTCTTATCTTCTTTTCGATACAACCGTGGATAGTATCCGCCGTCATATGTGTATGACCCTTAGTAAGGTACTCTAAAGTAATGGAGTTGGGTCCCCAGATCTGATTCACGATGCAAACAAGTGCACTAAACAGAATCCAATTTTTGTTTTGGGCTGAGCAATTGTCACACCACAAGACAAATTCTTTCACTTCTCGCAACTCGCTAATCAGACTGTATATGGCTGAGACCACACCATCAGCAGTTCTGCCATAGATGGCTTCATGCCATACTATGCAATACGCGGTCTCCGGCACACTTCCTGACTTTACAGGAGCAAAAGTCTCATTAAAGACTACTAAACGGCTAGTGAAGTGTGACTCCTTGATTTTTGGCATAATGGGCAGCAAACGTACTTTCTGCATATCAATGCTGTACACCGCTTTTTCTACCCCATGAGGGTGTTGCGCATCTTTTTCTAGCTCCTTTCTTGCTTTCTTCGCCATTTGCTTATGATTTTCCATTACCTTCTTGTCTGATTCAGTTAGCTGCTCATTTTTCTCTTTGTTTTTCATGGTGTCACAAAGTTCGCAGGTATCGCTCTTAGGAATTTTCAAAGATACTTTCATGCTGTGCATCACAGCGGCATAAGAAGCACGAGAGCATTTTTCATTTGGATAGTTTTTCTGAAAATCATCAAGCATCAACTGAACAGTGAGTTCTCTTGGTAAGTATCTCACATTTGGACTATTTTTTCGACGATAATGCGGCCTGCATGGCCTGAAAGACTCTGCATGGCCTGAAAAATTAAGTACAAATAGCACTAGATCTAGAGATTTACTTTAAAATGAGCCATTGAACAACTCTCTACGATGTTCCAGTGCCAAGTTATCCGTGGAAGAGAAAGAAGAAAGAAAAAATATGCCGTTTGTGGAGAATAACGTGGTTAAAGTCAATTTTCTCGATTTTCAAGCCAATATATTTCCCTTGCTGTTCAAGCCAAATGACAGAAAGTTTCCTATACAGGGGTTTCGGACAAGGTGGCTCTAATGGTGTACTTTTTGTTTTGATCTGACTCCTTTTTTAGGAGCTATGGGTTTTTATATTTCTTAACATTGGACGTGATCGTCTCTTACTATCTTGCTAGCTCCCGCTGCAACCCGGATTAGTATAGGGAAGAGTTCGATCTTTATCATAAAAAGAAAAAATATCCCGTTTGTGGAGAATATCGTGGTTAAAGTCAATTTTCTTGATTTTCAAGCCAACATATTTTCCTTGTTATTCAAGCCAAGGGACGGTAAGTTTGCTATATAGAGATTTTGGACAAGGCAGTTCTAATAGTATACATCTTGTTTTGATATGAATCTTTTGTCATGAATTATGGGGTACTTTAGTTTTTACTACATGGGGCATGATCGTCTCTTAATAGGTTGCTAGCTACCGCTGCAACTCTGATGAACAACACTCTACGATGTTCCAGTGCCAAGCTATTATGGAATATAAAGTTTTAATATAACTTTACCATGAACTGTTTGATTGCTTCAAAAAACAAATATCTTTGAAAAGACAGCAGTATGAAGACATCAAAAATGCAGTTTTTAGTGGAAAAATTTATTCTGTTTTAAAAATAATTTGTTTTGTTAGTACTAGTTTGTTAGGAATGTGTCGCTAGATAGCATTTGTGAGTTGGATCGTATGAAGGGGGAGAAAAACAGGGTATAGCATTTGCGAATTGGACTATACGAACGATATTAATTGAATAATAGGGAAATAAACAGAGCTAGATAGCATTTGCGAATTGGATCGTATGAAGGTGGAGAAAAAAGGGTTAAACTGATTATTGGACAATTGCCTTTAGTCAAGACTAGTTTGTTAGGAATGTGTCGCTGCTAAAGCTAACTCTAATTGCAAAAAAAGAAAAGGGTATAGCATTTGCGAATTGGTGATTATCAGTTAAGGTAACCCCTCGGGGCTGCTAACTCATAACTTATTTATTATAAATTTGGAACAATATCAATCTATTGAAATGGTTAACGATGATAAAATGGTCTTATGACTTGACCTAGCTTTACTTCTTCGATGTGCTCTGTATAATACACAAGTGATGTTTGAACAGTGTTGTCATTTTAAATTAGAGTTTAACGTTATAGTATACTAAAAAGTTGATACTAAGAGAGATGTAGATGGCAAGAAAAGAATTTTAATAATGAAATTCAGAACAAACCTTAGAAATCCTTGCAAATCAAGTAGTAAGGGTTATGTGAGTACAAACCATCAAGGATCATAAGCACCAACGACCCTAACCACCAGAAACCTCAACCCCCCAAAGGTCCCCTATCCCCATACTCGAAGGGCGCCCCCCTCCTCTCCAACTTTTTGGCCCCCTCCCCCCATTTTTTTTAATTTTTTCTTTAATTTTTTTTTTCTTTTTTGTATTATTTTTTTTGACATGAAATATTTTTTTCAACTTTTTTTTATATGTCTTCGAATGAGATGAAACATACTTATAACAAAAAAAAATCAAATTTAAAATTTTCCAAACTCAAAATGAGAATGGTATAGACATTTTATTCATGACCTTTACTATTAGAGCAATAATATTTGTAGTAGCACTTTATTTTATTGGACTAAAAAATTTTTTGGACTTCGAAATTATTCAACTTTTTTTTACGTATCTTAAAATGACATAAAATATGCTTACGGCTCTAACAATTGTACTCTATGCTTGATCAGAGACATGATGCGGCTTTCCCACTGGTACTTTATGGAGGGTTATCGACACTATCTAGTTTATTGCATGTATTAAATAATTATTTTTCTACGTGGTGGAACGATAAACACATAAGTCATATCTTTAAAAAAAGTGAAGATGGAGCATTTTAATGAAGTGTGTTCACATGACAATGGAAAAAGTTACATAATTTTAGAACGTCTTCTAGGTATTTATAAAATATTATTTTCTGTTCGTTTTTAATTGACATGGTTTTAATGCACGTTAGTTGCAAAACTTTTATAGTTTTGTTTTCTATTTTCGATTCAGAATTAAATATTTATTTGGAATTTAAATTTAACACTTCATATTTTTGTTCGTAATTCAAAAATTTATTTCAAAAATTGGTCGTTTATATCCGAAACATCTTATACAATTGGCACCGACATGTATTTACTGCCAACATTTCTTTCTGCCATCCTATCCTGCTTTTCCCCAGGTTCTTAAACAAATAAGTCAAGCCAATAGGACTAACAGACATGAGTTCCGTACTTTCTGGATTATTGTATTGTGTTTCTGAGTCAAATAACTCCGGAATCTCTGGTCTAACCTAACAAATTATTAATAATAAGGGTTTACCCTGAGTAAACCCAGTGTGTAGACTGCGGCCCACCTGTAACTTATGCTCCCAGAGATTGGATCAGCGACCTGTCAATATTTGCAGCCATGATGGTTACTTATTATACTTCAATGGTTAATTGCATCTATTATTTCAATGGGGGTTTTGAGCTTAAGTTTTGTACCAGGTAGGGGTATCGTTTCACTTTTATATCTTACTTGGCACTAGACAAAGCGTAGATGTCAGAGACTTCAGGATGTGTGTTGCGCATAATGTTTGAATATCACTGCAAATATTCCTTCATTTTGCTTTACAACTAGAAATTGGAAAGCTAGATAGTGCCTATGATACTTATTCCTTAATATGTATATTTTTTCATGTTAGGAGATATTTTCTGAGATTAAGGAACTGTCCAAAACGGGACACGTTACCCTAACCGACTGAATTACACAATGCCGAAATTTCATTAGTGGCGCGTAACTCCAAAAATATAATAGTAACAAGTATAATAGTTACAATAGTAATATAATAGTTCATACAATAGTAACAAAAATACATATAAACAAATTTTGTTGCATTTTAAAAGTGTTTTTTGCACCCTCTCCCCCCCCTAAAAAAACAACCCACCCTTCTTGAAAAAATATACTGGACACGGCCCTCACTGTTGTTATAATTATTTATACATGTAACTCAAATTCTAGGTTAATTGTGGGTTCATTTCTCATACCGATGACCTGGCTGCTGTACCTAACATCTGTCATTCTTGGCTTTGGCGCTGCAGTCATTTGGACAGGCCAAGGCAACTATTTGACTCTCTCCTCCAATGATGGAACAATGTCAAGAAATAGTGGAATATTCTGGGCTCTTATGCAGTCTAGGTACTTTTTTTCTTTCTTATTGCCCAATTAGCTAAATAGTTACTTAGTGCTTGTATTCTATTTGATTTCATTGTGACTCGGTGATTAATTTTTGTGTCAAGATTCCGCTCGAATTATTAATTGCTATTTTATGGTTTTGAAGGATTTTTTTTTAATGCCTGGGTTTGATGCTAAATTATAATTCGAATTAAGCCACAATTCGTGAAATATATATATATATATATATATATATATATATATATATATATATATATATATATATATATATATATATATATATATATATATATATATATATATATATATATATATATTTATATATATATATATATATATATATATATATATATATATATATATATATATATATATATATATATATATATATATATATATATATATATATATATATATATATATATATATATATATATATATATATATATATATATATATATATATATATATATATATATATATATATATATATATATATATATATATATAGTACTGGGAGCCATGCGGCTTTGCTGCCGGGTCCTGGCACTCGGAACGCGGTAGGCTTCTATATATGGATTCTCATTGTCGCTTGTCTTCTAACCGCAGGCAATTTGAGTCTTTTCTTGATGTCACGACGTCACCAGAGGTTCGATACAGCCACCCTATGAAAAATAAGAATTCTTTCTGAAAGTCCTGACCAATTTAAATCGTTTTTGGCAAGTCATCGGTGTTCCTTGTTCCTTGACATACATATATAAATATATATATATATATATATATATATATATATATATATATATATATATATATATATATATATATATATATATATATTTATATATATATATATATATATATATATATATATATATATATATATATATATATATATATATATATATATATATATATATATATATATATATATATATATATATATATTATATATATATATATATATATATATATATATATATATATATATATATATATATATATATATATATATATATATATATATATATATATATATACATAAATATATATATATATATATATATATACATATGATGCCTTTCTTATATTATTTTCTAAATCTAATAATCGTGTCACTCGCAAATACAAATTAAAGCCTTTAAATGGGACCTAATTCCTTATCAAAAAGAAAAAAAAATCATAAATATTTGAAAACGAGAATAATAACAGCCAGGGAAAAATAGAAGAAAAATATGCAAATATTTAGGTTGAGACCTCCGCTCAACCGTCTTCAGTTCAGAATAAAATAATAAAAACCGATAAAACAATAAAATAAAATAATAAAATAATGGTGAATTCACTATTGTATTTTTATTGTTACTCTTTCATTGTTACTTGGAAAGGGTATTCCTTTAATTTTTAATGCTGCTCTTTTTATATTGTCCTGTGCTTTGTGTAGTTTTTATTATTTCATTTGCACTGAAGACGGTTGAGCGGAGGTCTCAACCGAAATATTTGCATATTTTTCTTCTATTTTTCACTGGCTGTTATTATCCTCATTTTCTCTTCTCTACATCATTTTCATTTTGTTATGTTTAGCCAGTGTGGTCTCAGGAATTATTTACTAATTTCTTATGGTAGCATTCTAGTTAGGCGGATCAGAAGAAGGAAACATTTTTCTACAATAAAGGTAGTAGCCTACCTTTATATTCCTTTTTTTATGCTCATTTTAAATACAATAGTCCTTGTCCCCCCCCCTTCCCTCGCCGCCCCCTGATATATAGTCCTAAATAATATATTTTTTTGGCCAACGCATTGGAACTTTGTGGGAGGGTATAAAGAAAGAGGCTTTGAGTAAATTGGAATTTAGGAGAAACTTGCGTAGCTGTGTTTGGCCTCAGGCAGCTTGGTAAGTTTTTAGTTTTTAAGTCTTGCAGTAAGTTTTTAGTAGTAGTAGTAATACATCTCTTCGTTGTTCATCACCTTGTGATGATTCATGTATTCTTTGTAGCAAGGGGTTTTGCTGAATTCTTGATTCATATAAAGGACTATGCTTAAGTGATGGTAAATTTTTGTTATTCATATTATTGACTTACGAACAAAGTAAACATACCACTCGATGCCTTTTTTTAAGTTCTATCCAAATATAATAATCATTATTGTCGGAACTTAATTTTACCCCCACCCCTATATATGCCAATTCAGGGTATATATTTGCACATTAGGGGGCTGGGGGTAAATTTTGTTTCTGATGTAAATGAGAGGTAAGTTTAAATTTTCCCCTTACCCCCCATAATGCGCAAATATAAACCCTGAACTAGTATATATAGGGGCGGGGGGTGAAATTCATTTCCGACAAAAATGATTATTATTATATTTGGAAAGAGCATAAAAAAGGGCATCGAGTGGTATGTTTACTTTATTCGTAAGTCAATAATATGAATAACGAAAAATTTACCTAAGTGATATTAATGGAATTGCTAGAATTAGGTGTCACATTAGGGTACATCTTAAAGTTTTAAATTGGACTTGCGAGTAAAACGATTATTATATTTAAAAAAAAAGGCAATTAGTGTGCTCACCTCACCTCGTCCTTAGGTAAGTAATGGAACCATCTCCAAGTTTATTAATGTTGCCATATTTAGTCTTCCTATATGTTTTAATTTTCAGCTCTAGGGTATGCAAGCTTACCATAAAGAAATATTGAAAATAGTGAACGTACTGCTTTGGAATTTCAACTTATATATAAATAAAATTTATTTTCAATGCGTGTTGGTCAATGCGTGGGAAAATGTCTTATTTTAATGTTTTTTACGTTCTTCAATTACAATTGCGTTTAAAAAAAAATAAAGGAAATAAAAAATAATGTGCCAATACTCAACACTAGCATCAAAAACATAACATGTCGTAGGAAAGGAATTGGTTATTTTGTCTTCAAAAAGGTTCATTTGGGAATGGAAACTGAAATATGATCCCTCAGACCCCCCACCCCGTTCCCTTCACACACACATATATTTAAACATACTTTTTTGGTGGGGGGAGGGGTGTTTTCATTGAACTATGTTTTTTTGGTGTTTTTAGTGACATACTTAAAAAATACAAAATTTGCCCCCCCCCCCTGTAGTTGAAGGGGGTAAGGCAAACTTGCTTTTTGCTACCAGCTGGCCTGGGGACTCGATTTTGTCTCGTCCATGGATACTTGGCGATTGATAAGACTTAGAATTATAAACTGCAATTGTCTCGATCGTCGAAAACTTTTGATGCAAAAAATAACAAAATCTGTGAAGCGCATAGATTTAAAACCTAAATAGATAGCAGATATTATGGAACAGCTAGTGAAAGTAGCTATCAGCTAAACATCTAAATAATCAAACATGCTCCTGTGTAAGCTGTTTCAAACATTTGAAAAGAAACCTTGAGAAATTCGTGCTGTTTGCATGGGCGGATCCAGGGAATGGGTTTCAGGGCACATACCGTCAAATGGCTCGTAAAACTGATACTGATACGTAATGACTTTTTGAATTATTCTTACTCCATGCATTGCCCTAGGATAGATTGCCTTAGTTTTACCTCAGGATGGATTGATAATAGACTATCTATCAACAAGTGAAATGACATCATTTTTATACAATTCTGAAAAAAGGTTATGCCAGGTTTGCCTCTCACTCAGAATACCTGTCTTGGCTTTACTCCAATTAGCCATGGCTCTCAACTTTTCCATCACAGTTCACCAAGTCGATTTTGATTCAGAATACTCCCAGAAGGTCGAAAGTCGCACAAATAGAAGAGGTGGAGGGGCAAAAAATACTGATGTGGGAGCCGCATTTGTGCAGATGCCCCCCCCCTAAGTTAGTTCTGTATCTGCCCCTGGCTGTTGAAAAAAGGTACAAGAAGCTTATGAAAACACATGATTTATATTCATTGACAATTAATTATTACATAATTGATTGACAAAACATACGATATATTTTTATTGTATATTTAATGCCTGAATTATGTTTTTTTTTTTATTTGAAAAATAATTTTATTTATTTCATTGTTTAGTTTAATATAAATTAATGCGTATACAGTAAATTCGTTCGTTCTAGTTTCCGTTCTTAACGCAAGCTGACTTGGAACGGGAATTTTTGTTTTTGTTTGTGATAGTCGTTTATTATCTGTCTATCTATCAGTTTGTCATCCCTTTCATTATTTTATCGTTCATTGTGTAATGTTTACTTTATCAATTTTTGAATATATTATTTTTGTACTTTATATTTTACTAATTTGTTTTAACTTTCTACTGCCCATTTTATGTGCTAGATTTCTTTCAATTAGTTCTATATATATATATATATATATATATATATATATATATATATATATATATATATATATATATATATATATATATATATATATATATATATATATATATATATATATATATATATATATATATATATATATATATATATATATACATATTTCACGAATTGTGGCTTAATTCGAATCATAATTTAGCATCAAACCCAGGCATTAAAAAAAAATCCTTCAAAACCATAAAATAGCAATTAAGTATTCGACCGGAATCTTGACACAAAAATTTATCACCGAGTCACAATGAAATCAAATAGAATACAAGCACTAAGTAACTATTTAGCTAATTGTGCAATAAGAAAGAAAAAAAGTACCTAGACTGCATAAGAGCTCAGAATATTCCACTATTTCTTGACATTGTTCCATCATTGGAGCAGAGAGTCAAATAGTTGCCTTGGCCTGTCCAAATGACTGCAGCGCCAAAGCCAAGAATGGCAGATGTTAGGTATAGCAGCCAGGTCATCGGTATGAGAAATGAACCCACAAATAACCTAGAATTTGAGTTACATGTATAAATAATTATAACAACAGTGAGGGCCGTGTCCAGTATTTTTGTTCAAGAGGGGTGGGTTGTTTTTTTAAGGGGGGGGGGTGCAAAAAATACTTTTAAAATGAACCAAAATTTGTTTATATGTATTTTTGTTACTATTGTTTGAACTATTATATTAATATTGTAACTATTATACTTGTTACTATTATATATTTGGGGTTACGCGCCACTAATGACATTTCGGCATTGTGTAATTCAGTCGGTTAGGGTAACGTGTTCCGTTGTGGACAGTTCCTTAATCTCAGAAAATATCTCCTAACATGAAAAAATATACATATTAAGGAATAAGTATCATAGGCACTATCTAGCTTTCCATCTTCTAGTTGTAAAGCAAAATGAAGGAATATTTGCAGTGATATTCAAACATTATGCGCAACACACATCCAGAAGTCTCTGACATCTACGCTTTGTCTAGTGCCACGTAAGATATAAAAGTGAAATTATACCCCTACCTGGTACAAAACTTAAGCTCAAAACCCCTATTGAAATTATAGATGCAATTAACCATTGAAGTATAATAAGTAACCATCATGGTTGCAAATATTGACAGGTCGCTGATCCAATCTCTGGGAGCATAAGTTACAGGTGGGTCGCAGTCTACACACTGGGTTTACTCAGGGTAAACCCTTATTATTAATAATTTGTTAGGTTAGACCAGAGATTCCGGAGTTATTTGACTCAGAAACACAATACAATAATCCAGAAAGTACGGAACTCATGTCTGTTAGTCCTATTGGCTTGACTTATTTGTTTAAGAACCTGGGGAAAAACAGGATAGGATGGCAGAAAGAAATGTTGGCAGTAAATACATGTCGGTGCCAATTGTATAAGATGTTTCGGATATAAACGACCAAATTTTGAAATAAATTTTTGAATTACGAACAAAAATATGAAGGGTTAAATTTAAATTCCAAATAAATATTTAATTCTGAATCGAAAATAAAAAACAAAATTATAAAAGTTTTGCAACTAACGTGCATTAAAACCATGTCAATTAAAAACGAACAGAAAATAACATTTTATAAATACCTAGAAGACGTTCTAAAATTATATAACTTGTTCCATTGTCATGTGAACACACTTTATTAAAATGCTCCATCTTCACTTTTTTTTAAAGATATGACTTATGTGTTTATCGTTCCACCGCGTAGAAAAATAATGATTTAATACATGCAATAAACTAGATAGTGTCGATAACCCTCCATAAAGTACCAGTGGGAAAGCCGCATCATGTCTCTGATCAAGGATAGAGTACAATTGTTAGAGCCGTAAGCATATTTTATGTCATTTTAAGATACGTAAAAAAAGTTGAATAATTTCGAAGTCCAAAAAAATTTTTAGTCCAATAAAAAAAAAGTGCTACTACAAATATTATTTTTCTAATGGTAAAGGTCATGAATAAAATGTCTATACCATTCTCATTTTGAGTTTGGAAAATATTAAATTTGATTTTTTTTTTTGTTTTAAGTATGTTTCATCTCATTCGAAGACATATAAAAAAAAGTTGAAAAAAATATTTCATGTTAAAAAAATAATACAACAAAGTTAAAAAAAAATTAAAAAAAATGAAAAAAAATGGGGGAGGGGGCCAAAAGTTGGAGAGGAGGGGGGCGCCCTTCGAGTATGAGGATAGGGGACCTTTGGGGGGTTGAGGTTTCTGGTGGTTAGGGTCGTTGGTGCTTATGATCCTTGATGGTTCGTACTCACATACACCTTACTACTTGATTTGCAAGGATTTCTAAGGTTTGTTCTGAATTTCATTATTAAAATTCTTTTCTTACCATCTACATCTCTCTTAGTATCAACTTTTTAGTATACTATAACGTTAAACTCTATTTTAAAATGACAACACTGTTCAAACACCACTTGTGTATTATACATAACACATCGAAGAAGTAAAGCTAGGTCAAGGCATAAGACCATTTTATCATCGCTAACCATTTCAATAGATTGATATTGTTCCAAATTTATAATAAATAAGTTATGAGTTAGCAACCCCGAGGGGTTACCTTAACTGATAATCAGCAATTCGCAAATGCTATACCCTTTTCTTTTTTTGGCAATTAGAGTCAGCTGTAGAAGAGACACATTCCTAACAAACTAGTCTTGACTAAAGGCAATTGTCCAATAATGATTTAACCCTTTTTTCTCCACCTACATACGATCCAATTCACAAATGCTATCTAGCTCTGTTTTTTCTCTATTATTCAATTAATATCGTTCGTATAGTCCAATTCGCAAATGCTATTCCCTTTTTTTCTCCCCCTTCATACGATCCAATTCACAAATGCTATCTAGCGACACATTCCTAACAAACTAGTCTTGACTAAAGGCAATGGTCCAAAAAATCAGAAACCAGTCTGATAGCACATACTTCAAAGAAATGGAACAGTGGATAATGCATGGGTGATAGACAGCTTTTCCTACAAAATCATTCCTAAATACGCAATTTTATAATTTCTAGTTTCTGGTTAAAAAAAATGTTATGATGAAAGTGCCTCAAAAACCAGTCTGCTTACGTTATATAATCTCAATTATACTCTCAAAACGTGTTTGTTCACTTTATAGGTATATAATATAAAAGGATTGGTCGCTTTTTGTAATGTACACGTAAAACTCGGCTATGATAATTAAAAGGGTGACATATGCCATTTTGGCCGAAAATGAGTTATGTGTATGTCATGGGTAAACCCAGCACGAGGAATCGAATGGCGAAGTCAGAATTCTCCTATCTCCTACCGTTACGAAGATAAAAAAGAGACATACGCCATTTGGACGCGGATCGCAACTGGGCCAAAAAGGAGATACGTGCAGAGCACATGTCTCCTTTTGACCCTGTTCTTTTGAATTTTAATATTTGGCATATGTCTCCTTTTTAGCTCAAGAATCAGCTGAATTTCAGCATAATCATCGTGATTTGACAAAAAGAAGAAACAGTTGTTGTAATGTGATTGAGACCACAATGCTTTCCAGAAGCTTTGCTCTTGTCCAAAAAGCAATTAAAATAGCAAAGGAGAAAGGAATCAGCAGGTGAGAAGTCTTATAGTTTTATCCAACCACTCAATCTCTACTCTTTCTTTCCGCTCTTTACTTTCCGACATCATACATATATAACTTGTTAACCAACCCTTCAGGTTTTCCGGGCTTACCTCTTTCTTCCAATTTGCTCCTTTGCTTGTTGTACTTCTCTCTGTATTTCCGTCTGAATACAGCTTTTTTCTTTCCGCAGAATGTCTGGACATTTGTGTGGATCTTCCAATAACATACTATATTTGTTTTGGGAAAGTAGTCCAAAAGTTTCTTTTTTACAGGCCTCCAGATCCTTTGTCGAAACACGATTCGTCTACAGACATCTCAGAAAGGCGAGACAGCAGGTTAAATAGTTTCATCCCAGCTTATTTAGAACCAAGAAACGATAGTCAACAGCGAACTCAGCTTTCAATCCAGAGCTGGGTAATTTATGACAGTGTAATGGAGCCATTTGACAACACCTCCTTTGTCCGTCACTGGCTTGATCCTCAAGTGTTGGCCACGGAATTGAACAACAATGGTGATGCAAAAATAGAGAAAAATCTGTCTCTAAATGCAAGTGAACTTGAGTTTTTACCTGATGGAAATATACTTGATTTGGATTTGGTTCAGAGCTTGTGTAGTGACGAAAATGCTGAGACGCGATGCTCAAACACCTGAAAAGACGAGGAACTGGACGTATTGGAAATTGTATGTAGTGATGGCACTGCCAGAACTCAAAGTTCAGACCACCCCAAAGATGAGGAACCAAAGGGATTGCCACCTGTCGCTGCCAAAATGAAAAATCTGACGACTTATTCAGACACCGACGAAGCTTCTAGCATTGGTCCAGATGAGTATTTGCCAGTTGAGGAAAGTTCAACTGAGAGTAGCAAAAGTGAGAAATGCTATAGAAAAAGAAAGAGAATGAAAAAAGTGCGAAACAAAAACAACAGAAAAACTTCTGCAGTCGAAGAAAATTCAGATCAGCTGGAACAAGGCCCCAGTAAAGAGCAAGACAAAGATTCTCTACCAGAGTCCAAGAAGAATCCTGTATTCAGAAGTGAAAAAGAGAAAAAGAGAAAGGAAGCGAGAAGAAAAGCAAGCATTGAAAAAGCCAAAATGAAAAGTCCTTTTATAGATAAGGAATGCTCGGCTGGCTGTAAAAGGAAATTTTCTATGTTGTCAATGGACATGCGGAAGGAGATCCAAAGCGAATACTGGGCTCTGGACCACGTGGAACGCCTAACCTACAATAAACCACTGATAGAGGCAGTGAATATTTTCCGGAGAAGGGTGAAAGTAGATGGCCGTTTGCCATTCAAGAAAAAGCTCAGTTATAGCTATTTCTTACCTTTGAAATCCGGTGATGACGGCAGTGCGAAACAGTCACGTGTCAGGGTCTGCCGAAATACTTTTATGTGGAAACTAGGATTTTCTAGTACGAAGCGGATTGAGAGAATCTGCAAAAAGATTGGCAAGGAGCCTGTGACTTTTCCAGTCAAGGAGAGACGTGGTAGACAAAGCAACAGCAAAGAGACATTAAATAAAAAACTTTAGTGATGCATTTCGAGTCTTTCAGGCCATGCAGGCCGCATTATCGTCGAAAAAATAGTCCAAATGTGAGATATTTACCAAGAGAATTCACTGTTCAGTTGATTCTTGATGATTTTCAGAAAAACTATCCAAATGAAAAATGCTCTCGTGCTTCTTATGCCGCTGTGATGCACAGCATGAATGTATCTTTGAAAATGCCTAAGAGTGATACCTGCGAACTTTGTGACACCATGAAAAACAAAAAGAAAAATGAGCAGCTAACGGAATCAGACAAGGAAGTAACGGAAAATCATAAGCAAATGGCGCAGAAAGCAAGAAAGGAGCTAGAAAAAGATGCGCAACACCCTCATGGGGTGGAAAAAGCGGTGTACAGCATTGATATGCAGAAAGTACTTTTGCTGCCCATTATGCAAAAAATCAAGGAGTCACACTTCACTAGCCGTTTAGTAGTCTTTAATGAGACTTTTGCTCCTGTAAAGTCAGGAAGTGTGCCGGAGACCGCGCATTGCATAGTATGGCAAGAAGCCATCTATGGCAGAACTGCTGATGGTGTGGTCTCAGCCATATACAGTCTGATTAGCGAGTTGCGAGAAGTGAAAGAATTTGTCTTGTGGTGTGACAATTTCTCAGCCCAAAACAAAAATTGGATTCTGTTTAGTGCACTTGTTTGCATCGTGAATCAGAGCTGGGGACCCAACTTCATTACTTTAAAGTACCTTACTAAGGGTCATACACATATGACGGCGGATACTATCCACGGTTGCATCGAAAAGAAGATCAGAAATCAGGATGCTGTCGAGGATTTGAGGGATCTGGTAACTCTGATGTAAAATTGCAGGAAAAACACTCATGT
This sequence comes from Artemia sinica, assembly GCA_027921565.1. NCBI lineage: Eukaryota > Metazoa > Arthropoda > Branchiopoda > Anostraca > Artemiidae > Artemia > Artemia sinica. The sequence continues at coordinate 28,789,920 of CM051269.1, forward strand.
GAAGGTTCTGGACATGAAAGATTTCTTCTTGTGGAATAATGAGAAGGCACCTAAAAAGGGCCCTGAAAAGGATTCTATCCTGCTGAACAGAATTGTGCAGGTTACTTTTCAAAAGGGGCAGAAAGATCTATGCTACAAGTACGATTTCGACGACACTTTAAAACGTTTTGATTTTCTTAAACAGAAATCGAAGCGCATGAAAGGTTTGCCAGATAACGTGAAAGGTCCTAGAGGGATTTCAAAAGCAAAGAAGCAAGGAATTTTGAGGCTATCCACACACATTTCCGATGAGGGGAAAACGCAATTTTGGATTGACTTGCCAGTGAATGAAGAGTCGCAGGATCTAACCACGTGTTTTGAAGGATGCCAAAGTGATGATATTTAAACAACGACCTAATAAGCTACCTTGTGATTCATTTCTTCTTGTAGATTCAAGTAGTTTAATGGGGGGGGGTTCAATTGTGAGTGGACTTTATCAATAAAAGAGTTTCGTTCTTGTACTTTAAGTTAATTCTTTGTATATGAGTACCTCATTTACTTATTTCTATGGGTAATTTTCAGTTAAACTCTTGGTTGACGGTTCACGAATAGCATACCTGAGTGGAGGCGGAACTTCATGTGTGGGGAGCTTAAATTAGCGGTTCAAAATGGGGAGCTTACATTAATGGCCATACTAAGTCGAAATCAGATTGAAGGGCTTCAGGTTCCCTCGAGAGCGAGTGGAGCCACAAGGACAAGCTATCTTGAGAAATACTAGCACAAAGAGAATAAAATAAGAAAGTGATGTGTTTATATACTCACATAATCGGAACAGAGCTTCGGGTATTTAAAACTTCACTTTGGAATTCTTCTTAGCGTGATAAAATTTTTACTTTTATCTCGCTAGTTTTACATAGTTTTACATTTTATCTCATGAAAATATTTTTTAAAGCTTTAACTTGTAATTTATGCATAGTTTTATTTCTTATCTCAAGTGACCACCTGTTGATCGTTTGGAACTTCAAGCTCAAGATTTAGATTACATGGTTGGTTGCATGTCATGTGAAATTGACATGTGAAATTGGTTGCATGTCATGTGAAATTGATCATTCTGAATATTTATCGCTGTTACCCTTTTTGTGGGAACGATTTTTTCATAGTTACAATTTTGATACAATGTTTCACTACTTTTTAAATTTGACAATTAAGTTTAGTTGAATTTTATGGGTTTATATTCTGGGCGATCTTATTTTACTTGAAAAGTTTCGGGGTCTTGAAAATCGATTCCATTACATATCATCCTTGCCATTCTTAACGATGTCCTCATCGTTGTGTCACCCTGCTCTTTCTACTATTTTAAACTTTGATTTTGCTTCCCCCTCTTTTTTTGATTTGGTACTTGTTGCTTGAATTTAATTTAGCTTTGGTAAGATATGAGACTACGTGTATTAAAACATCACTTTAAAGTCCACCACCTATACACTCTATTTGACGAAAGTGGCAAAGAGTTTCTATTGACACATTTGGCTATATGATTATGTAATAATTATATTCCCTCCACCTGATACTAAAATTCCTCCACCTGATATGCTAATAATTCTACATGGTTCTAACTAATTGAGTTCTGCCTTTGCGAATATCTTATCACTTAAAATGGTACATATTTTCTTTTTCTCTAAATTTGATTATACTTCCACCTGCCGCTATAATGATACGATACGTAACTGGTTTTCTACATGGTTCTAACTAGTTGAGTTCTGCCTTTGCGACTATTTTATCACTTAAAATGGTACATATTTGTTTTTTCTCTAAATTTGATTATACTTCCACCTGCCGCTATAATGATACGATACGTAACTGACTTCAAGAGTGATTTGCAAACAAAAAGTTTCACAATATAATTTTTTAAACTTGATGTCTGATTGCAATATTGGGGTAATGTAATTTACACTTATTTTCATCTGAGTATGAAAAGTTTCTCAATATTCACTAAAGTTGTAAAATAGATACATAAGATTCACACTTACTTCATCATTCTACGTGTCTATAATACTCACATACGTTGTCACTTAATTTTGGGCTTCCGCTGAACTAATTATTGTGTCGGCTAATTGTTTATGGTTTGTCTTCGTGGTGTTTCATCTTTTAGCACTTGTTGCTTGGAATAAGCGTTACATTGTTCATAAGTATGATTACTTGCACAAAATTGTCCGTGCGTGGTTTGTCACGTCAAATACGAGGGGTTGATGTCACAAAGTTGTTGAAATGTTTACTCGGTACATAACCCTTGGGGGATTGATTACATGAAATGGGTATCTTGATCGTTAGGCTGGGTATCTCTTCTTGGACACTTTTATTCTCGGGAAAATCTAATACTCGTACAGTCTGTGTTTCCCGTAAATTGTTCACGTTCAGTCCTTCTTTTATTTGGACTATGGGCTGTGTTAAAACATTTAACGTTAACTATGGTTGAATCAAAATTTCATCCCAGGTTCTATGTTTGACGGATTGTCTTTGATTTTTGTTTTAATGATACATCATCATTGAGGGATTAATGATGGGGATTAAAACACTAATGACTGGTTGGTGCTCTTCTCTTAACACTTCATTTTGGGAAAAGTTTAGCACGTACAGTTCATATTTCCCACAAAATTGATTATGTTTCGTTCTTTTTCTCATGGAGGATGGTTCGGTTTTGCGACATCTAACAACGATTGGAATAGGTTCAAAACTTAAGTTTGGGATCTTGTTCTGATATATTGTCTCTAAATCGGTCCTTAAGATATACAATCTTCGAGGGATTTACTCCTGGGTTATTCTTGGTCCTTAAGATTTGATGTTTGGGACCTTGCCGTCTAAGGATAGTTATTTGACGGATATTTATGCAGTCTTACGACATGACTGGTCGGGGTGGTTTTCTAGGTAACTATTAGTTCAGATATATATCTATATACGGGGTCCTTGGTTCGCCGATAGTGGTTGGGGTAGTGTTACCTTGTACTAGGCTTTGTTGACTTGGATTGTCATCAGGTCATTGTCTTCAGGGGTTTCCTTGGTGAGCACTTATCGGTGGTTGACGAATGATGAGAGTAGATGCTACTGGGTTGTATCCGTGTTGCATGCTGGTACACCAATAATTAATTTGCACTGATTACTCTGCTTCCTGGAATATAAATATCTGGGCAGAATCATACGCTCTTTATAATTACATAAGTTAAAAAACACGTACGGCGATAATACATAATTTATACAACATTATACGGGGGCTATTGTTTTAAATAATAGTCTTGATTAGTCGTACTAATCATATCAATTTAATATGTGTATATTTAAACTCAAAGATAAAATGAATAAAAGCAATCTTCATTCTTTTATATGCATATTGCAGCAATACTAGGTTACTACGAGATAAGCTAGGCAATCATAAGAAAAATGATTATGTTTACGAAAAATAACACTATATAAGATTTTCAAGGTTTTAGCCGCATGGGTTTATGCAAACAATAAGTAGAAATTTGGGACTGGACATGGCACGAATGAGGACCTCTATTCTCATTCGTTCGATCATGTCCTCCCTTTTTTTTAAGGATTATCAGGGAGTTCCGGGTTTAGGTTTTGCATCTCAATCGGCTCGATGTGATCTGACTTTGCTCTTTTTCTACGCGTTATTCTCAAAATTCTTCCGTAATTTAGGTTCAATAACCTTCTTATAGTAATAGCGATCATGAATACTAATCCTACCGTCAGGAGGATATTCCACCAAAAATTTGTTGAGAATAGTCCGTATATGCTTTCTACATATGTCAATCTTTGGTCTTCATTAGTAAATAAGGGAATTTGAGAGTCTAAGGCTTCTCTTATTTTTGTTAGAGGTAAGGTTCCCTTGATATTCTCTATTTTTGACCATATTGTGGCTTTTACTTCTTCATTTTCAATATTAGGAATTGTATACGATAAATTGACTGGTTTGAAATTGACCACCTTGGGGCTTATTATATTCGTGCTTGTGGTTATCAGTGGTGTTTGTACCGTGGCTTGTTTGGTTACTAATCGACACCTTTGTTTTATGGTTATTGTTCCCACGTCTTGTAATAGTAGTTCAGTTCTGTAGCTTAGATGGATTCTTTCAGTGTTATTGTAACATGAAATAGTCCCGACTGTTTCTGTTGGGACAGAAAATAGCCACAGGTCATTCCTAAGACGAATGAACATTTCTCGTTTAGTACTGCTTACTAGCGCTTCACATGAATTGGGAATTTCTTCTTGTTGAGTTTCTTTTAAAAATATATCTAACATGCAGGATCCAGGTTTTACGTTATAAATAGGCAGGGTTAGTTGACATACTAGGTTTTTGAATGTTACACATTCCTTAAGGTCCTGTGGATTTGCTAAGGCGTATTTCCTTCTATCTTGATCAACTAGCAAGTATTCCGCTTCGGGGGTGATAGTCATGAACGAATTAGTTCTCCCTATATTGGCTGGAAACGTAGAAATTTTATACAAGTCATATATGGATTGTTGATTTATTAATAGAATTGTTACTACTGCAAATAGTTGTTCGTTTATTTCCGTGATGTGAACCTTTAGTTTAGTGTAATAGTGGAACAGGTTAGCTACTTCTGGCTCTGTTGGTAGATGCAGACCGAATGTTAGATGTGTTTTTATTTTATCTAGGATATTTTTTAGGTTCGAGGGCTCCACGAGGTCATATGACAAGGTTCCTCCAGTAAGGGCGAATAATGCAAATTCAAATTTGCTCACATCGGTTGCCAAGTTAAGTAATGACATTGTCACTATGTCTAGTGATACCATTGTGAGGCTCGAATCGGAAATCACACGATCTACTTCATTTTTTAAATAATTCATTATGCTTACTGTCTTTGATATTTTCTTTGAAATTGCTTCAATTTTGTCTCTCTGATAATTGGCTATTCTGGCTTGTATTTTTTGGACATGTAAGGTCACGTTCATGGCGTTATTTAGTTTTCCTACGTTTTCCCTTAGGGTATTTAGGTCTTCTTCAGTCGATAGCCCAAATAAGCGTGAGGCTAATTCTCCTACGATTGGTATTAGACTAGCTGTTCTGCGATATTTGCATTTTCGAAAAAATACTTCGAAGATTCTTGTGGTACTTTGCTTTAACTTTTGTATTTCGGTATTGAACAATTCAAATAGTGCCTGTAGTCTCTGTCTATACAATATTAAGAATGATTGGTAAATTGATAATTTTAGTGCATTTTTCTCGTTTAGCTCAGGTAACGATTCGACGTAGTTTTTGGCTGGTTCGTCTGCCATGGCTAATCTGGCACATGTGTATTTGCCGTCAATTGTCCAGCATTTTTCGGGTACATATTTTTCTTTCTTTTTACTTTCCGTAAATCTCCTTTTGTTGTCCGGATGGTGTCCTTGAACTAATATAGTTTGAGTCTCGGTATGCAATACTGGGAGTCTTGCCCTAAATTTTATATACATGTTGCCGAAGGAGTTGGTCTTTGTAAATGTTGGTCCTGTGGACCATGACCATTTGGTGAACGTCGACGGTTTCAAATGTGTTATCGTAATTACTTTTCCTTGGGACAGTTCATTGAGTGTGATTAATTCTGGTCTTGCATTGGTTGCGATATCCGTTAGTGAGGGTTGTATTTCCTCTGTTCTTGCCTCGAGTTTGGGCATAGTTGTCGTGGTATTTTTCTTTCTTTGTGGCTTGTCTATCTTTTTCTTTATTTCTTTTGGAGATACTTTCTTAGTAACGTTGCTCGCCGTATGGTTTTGCCATAGTTGCTTGAGGTATGTCCATATGCTTGGTAATTCATTTAGCATGGCGTAATTTCCATCATAGAGTTTATTTTTCTTGGAAGTTGTCAAGAAGGAATCTGTAGTATATTTTGCCGTAGTATATTCGCTTATAGAACCGTCCAAATTACTTAATGCTCTTCTCCTTCTGTTTTCTTTGTTGTTAGTTCCTAGAGCTTTATCGATTTCTGCCATTTTCTTGTCAAAGTCATCTATGAAGAATTTCGATTTTAATTTGGGAATAATGGAGGGTAGATCTCCTGTATTTTCCTTGTTGCTAAAGTCATCTATTAGGAATTTCGATTTTAGATAAGGAGTAATGGGGGTAGATCTCCTGTATTTTACTTGTGGTGCATGTCTTTTGTTGCCTGCAGGCTTTTGTCCGATTTTAAGAATTGGAATATAGAGTCCTTTAATTCATTAGTATTCTTTTCTAGTCTCATTACTTGTTGAAATACGGTTTCAAACGGTTTGGGATCTAGTTTCATAAATATCTTCCAGGCATTGTGGCTTGCAAGTAACGAATTCTCATGTTTGAAGATTATTCCATGCTTTACGATATCTTGGGCTACAGTTTGGGAAACGAAGATTGTTATGACATTTGTTAGCCACATCCTTTTTTGCTGTTTCTGGAATTAATATTTCATTAAACATAATACAGGAAGATTTCTTATGATTGATAATCGAACGAGAACTTAGATTCCTATTATTTGTCCTTTTTTTTCAGGGAAGGAAACAAGGTGAGATTAAGATTCGTGGTCGTACAATTTGTTGCTTTGCTTATGGTGAACGTACGGTTGATTCTTAGGCTGGGGGGATAGACATTTAAATTGCTTTCACGCAAGAATTTTTCTCTTAATGTAAAAGGTGCGCGGGTTAACTTAATTATTTCAATTGGGACAGTTTTTTGATTTGTTGGTTACTTTTGATTTTGTTTCATAAGTTTTAATTCTTTTAAATATGATTTCTTTTCTTTTTGCTTTATATGTTAAACTTCTTGGATTATATAAATACTGTTTGTAGTATTTTATTTTTTGGAGGGGGTCATGTTTTCCTTGGTATTTTACGCAGTCTGAATTTCCCTCAATTTTGTAAACTAATTTTTGCTTTCTACACTTGTCGAGACGGAATAAATCTGTCTGACAAGGACCTTTAACGTACCAGTACTGAACTTTGTGTTGTCTTTGTAATTTCCTAATTTCATGTTGAATAAAATGGAGGTACTTGCCCTTTCTGCCGTTATATTTTATTCCTAATTTACCTCTAGCTGGTCGATATTTGGGTGTGTTTGAGAAACTTAGACCGAATTTATAGGATTCCACGTCAAATTTCCTTAAATCATACTTGACGTCCCATTTTTTCGCGAAGACTTCTTCCCCTGATTTATTCACAATGATCATTGCCACTGAGTATATGACATTTTCTTTGGCGTGCTTTATACATAACTATGGTCTAAAGCTCGTTCCTTAATGTAATATATGACTAAACTTGATGAAACCTATATATTTCAAATCAGCATAAAAATTTATTCTTTTGATGTATCAATTGATATTAAAATTCCTTTATTTAGAGTTTAGTTACTATTAAGACGAGTCACTCTTACTATGCAGTTTGTTCCCACAAACTGTTTGAAACCTGGCTATAACCTACGATTATGACATCTCTGATCAATTTTTAACATGAAATTATAATCTTATTTTAGTTAATATGGGCTGAAAGTTCGTTCTTTACTGTAACTCCTTACGATTAATAATTACTATGGGCTTGAGTTTGTTCGTTACTATAATTGTTTTCATCTGACTCTATTTTTAAGAGTTATGGGTTATATTTCTTATCACTGGACGTGATTGTCTTTTACTTGGTTGCTAGCTACCGCTGCAACCCGGATGACATAATAACTTTAGCGATCCTGAACTGAGAACCAAAATAAAATAAACATTACTTGTCGAAAGATAAACATGTATAAATATTACATTCCCTTATTACGTCATATACGAGAAAAATCAATCCCTTTGTACCTTTTCAACATATGGTAAACAGTAACCTTTTCAATGTGATTATAATAACTTTATGTTCGTTCTTTATTATAATATATAAAAAATTAAGTTTTTCGTAAAAAATAATTAATTTTTTTTAAAAAAATTAAGTACAAATAGCACTAGATCTAGAGATTTACTTTAAAATGAGCCATTGAACAACTCTCTACGATGTTCCAGTGCCAAGTTATCTGTGGAAGAGAAAGAAGAAAGAAAAAATATGCCGTTTGTGGAGAATAACGGGGTTAAAGTCAATTTTCTTGATTTTCAAGCCAATATGTTTCCCTTGCTGTTCAAGCCAAATGACAGAAAGTTTCCTATACAGGGGTTTCGGACAAGGTGGCTCTAATGGTGTACTTTTTGTTTTGATCTGACTCCTTTTTTAGGAGCTATGGGTTTTTATATTTCTTAACATTGGACGTGATCGTCTCTTACTATCTTGCTAGCTCCCGCTGCAACCCGGATTAGTATAGGGAAGAGTTCGATCTTTATCATAAAAAAAAAATATCCCGTTTGTGGAGAATATCGTGGTTAAAGTCAATTTTCTTGATTTTCACGCCAACATATTTTCCTTGTTATTCAAGCCAAGGGACGGTAAGTTTGCTATATAGAGATTTTGGACAAGGCAGTTCTAATAGTATACATCTTGTTTTGATATGAATCTTTTGTCATGAATTATGGGGTACTTTAGTTTTTACTACATGGGGCATGATCGTCTCTTAATAGGATGCTAGCTACCGCTGCAACTCTGATGAACAACACTCTACGATGTTCCAGTGCCAAGCTATTATGGAATATAAAGTTTTAATATAGCTTTACCATGAACTGTTTGATTGCTTCAAAAAACAAATATCTTTGAAAAGACAGCTTTAACCCAATTTATTTAACCTAATTTATTTCCTTTAAAATGAGCCATTGAACAACTCTTTACGATGTTCCAGTGCCAAGCTATCTGTGAAAAAAAAGGAAAAAATATGCCGTTTAGGCAGAATGTTCTAGTAGTCGCCACTTTTCTTGATTTTCAAGCCAATATATTTCCCTTGCTATTCAAGCCAAATAACAGAAAGTTTACTATACAGGGGTTTCGGATAAGGCGCTTCTAATGGTGTACTTTTTGTTTTGATTTGACTTTTTTTTCAGGAGTTATGGGTTTTTATATTTCTTAACATTGGACGTCATCGTCTCTTACTAGGTTGCTAGCTACCACTGCAGCCCGGATGGCTTGTTATTTACTAGGTTTCACCAATCTCTACAGCCATGATACTGATGGAAAATATATAATCCCTATTTATGATTCAGTTAACATGGGCTTGGTGTCGTTCTTCATTGTAATTTTATGATGAACTATGTCGATCCTATAGGTAAATTTATTTAACATATGGGAGTTTACTGTATCATGAATGAGACCATTTACACTTTTGAGGTTTCTTATATAGTAATTATGACGTCACGGCGTAAGGATTTTATTTCATGACGTCATGATATTATTTCATGACGTCTTCAGAAACCACAACATAATGTCGTGTTTTTCTATTCACGTCATAGCTCTAATATAAAACTATGACGACATTCATTATTTATCTTGTAGGGTTTCAGACAAGGTAGTTCTAATGATGTACTTTTGTTTTGATCTGACTCTATTTTTAGGAGTTTTGGGTTTTTATATTTCTTAGCATTGGACTGATCGTCTCTTACTAGGTTGCTAGCTGCTGCTGCAACCCAAATTCACATATATAGTTATGAGAGGCAGATTGGCCGAGTGGTCCAAGGCGCTGGTGTTAGCCACCAGTCTCTTCGGAGGCGTGGGTTCAAATCTTACCGCTGGTATACGATTATGATTTATGTACAAAAATCAAATATCTTTGGAAAGACTGAAGTATGAAAAGACATAAAAAATGCAGTTTTTAATTGAAAAATTTATTGTCTCTTGGAAATAATTTATTTTAGTTACAAAAGATTTTTAACCCAATTAATTTCCTTTAAAATGAGCAATTGAAAAACTTTCTACGATGTTTCAGTGCCAAGCTATCTGAGGAAAAGAAGAAAAAAGAAAAAAAAATATCCCGTTTAGGCAGAATGTTGTAGTAGCTGCCATTTTTCTTGATTTTCAAGCCATTATATTTCCCTTGCTGTTCAAGCCAAGGGACAGAAAGTTTCCTATACAGGGGTTTCGGACAAGGCGATTCTAATGGTGTACTTTTTGTTTTGATTTGACTCTTTTTTTAGGAGTTAGGGGTTTTTATATTTCTTAACATTGGACGTGATCGTCTCTTATTAGGTTGCTAGCTACCGCTGCAATCCGGATTACAAGGTTGCTAGCTACCGTTTCATATCTATAGTTAAGTTTCCTATACAAGATAGTATAGCCAGGAGCCGTTCTTTATTATAAAAATGACGGAAAGTTTCCTTTACAGGGGTTTCAAACATGGCGGATCTAATGGTGTACTTTTTGTTTTGATCTGACTTTTTTTAAGGAGTTATGGATTTTTATATTTCTTAACATTTTACGTGCTCGTCTCTTACTAAGTTGCTAGCTACCGCTGAAACTCGGATAATACCACTGCAACCCGTATAACAAACAGGAAAATATTACAAACAGGAAAAGGCCTACGGCTTTTTCTTCTTTGAAATAGTAAGAGACGAACCTCAAACGATCAAGTAGCTAACTAAGTCCAACGTATGCAATAATTCTTTATTCCAATAATCTCTTACTAGGTTGCTAGCTACCGCTGCAACCCAGATTTATGTAACTACCCCTGGAACCACCATATATCAGTTACTATGGGCGAGAGATCGTTCTTTACTGATAATTATTCAAGCCAAAGGACGGTAAGTTTGCTCTATAGAAATTTTGGAAAAGGCGGTTCTAATAGTGTACTTCTTGTTTTGATTTGAATCTTCTTTCAGGAGTTATGGGTTACTTTAGTTTTTATTATGGGGCGTGCTCATCTCTTACTAGGTTGCTAGCTACCACGGCAACCCGGACTGCTAGCTACCGCTGCAACCCGGATTACAATGAACTAGACTCCGTTCTTTACTATAACTAGCTACCAATGGAACCCGGATTACAATTAAATAGACACCGTTCTTTACTATAATTATCTAATCAAGAATGAGAGAATTTACATCTTTTTCGTTCTTAAGTAGTAATTATGACGTCACGGCGTAATGATTTTATTGACGTCATGGCGCAATGATATTATTTCATGACGTCATCAGAAACAACAATATATTTTCGTGTTTTTCTATTCACGTCATAGCTCTAATATAAAATTATGATGACATTCATTATTTATCTAGTAGGGTTTCAGACAAGGTAGTTCTAATGATATACTTTTGTTTTGATCTGACTCTATTTTTAGGAGTTTTGTTATATTTCTTAGCATTGGACTGATCGTCTCTTACTAGGTTGCTAACTACTGCTGCAACCCAAATTCACACATATATTTATTTATGAGAGGCAGCCTGGCCGAGTGGTCCAAGGCACTGGTGTTGGCCACCAGTCTCTTCGGAGGCGTGGGTTCAAATCTTACCGCTGGTATGCCATTATGTTTGAAAGACTGCAGTGTGAAAAGACATCGAAAATGCAGTTATTAGTGGAAAAAATTTATTCTCTTTTAGAAATAATTTATTTTAGTTACTATAGATTTTTAACCCAATTAATTTCCTTTAAAATGAGCTATTGAACAACTATCTACGATGTTCCAGTGCCAAGCTATCTCTGGAAACAAAGAAAAGAGAAAAAAATATCCCGTTTAGGCAGAATGTTGTAGTAGCTGCCACTTTTCTTGATTTTTTAGTACTGATTTTTTAACTTGCGTGTAGCTTGATTGACCTAACCATTATGTATTCATGAATGAGACCATTTACAGTTTTGACGTTTCTTATATAGTAATTATGACGTCACTGCATCAAAAATACAGTTTTTATTGGAAAAATTTATTCTCTTTTAGAAATAATTTATTTTAGTTACTATAGATTTTTAACCCAATTAATTTCCTTTAGGATGAGCTATTGAACAACCCTCTACGATGTTCCAGTGCCAAGCTATCTCTGGATACAAAGAAAAGAGAAAAAATATCACGTTTGGGGAGAATAACGTGGTTAAAGTCAATTTTCTTGATTTTCAAGCCAATATATTTCCCTTGCTGTTCAAGCCAAGGCATAGAAAGTTATATAAAGCGGACAAGGCGGTTCTAATGGTGTACTTTTTGTTTTGATCTGACTCCTTTTTTAGGAGCTATGGGTTTTTATATTTCTTAACATTGGACGTGATCGTCTCTTACTAGGTTGCTAGCTACCGCTGCAACCCGGATTAATTCTGTATCGATAATTGCTTTGGCCATTTTTCTGAAATGAAAGGTAGTTTCTATTGACTTTTGTCATAGGATTTATTGGATTCAGATACGTTTTATTTACACAGTTTACGTATAAGATCTTAAGGAAGCTTTCACCTTTTAACATGTGTCCTTGCTCTATTAGTATGGAGAGAAATTTAATGGGCCAAATTGTAGTTATGTTTCTATCGTCTTGATCGTACCAAATATTGTCGGCGATATAATTGGACAATGAGCTATATTTTGTTGTTGGAATATTTTGTATTAAAATTCGCAAGGCTAGGTTGGCACTTAATCTAGTGTGCTCTAGTGTTCTTGTCATTGCTCGTGCACTGAAGTTATAATGCACTAAGCTTGCCGTTTGACGGTATGTGCCCTGAAACCGATTCCCTGGATCCGCCCATGCAAACAGCACAAATTTCTCAAGGTTTCTTTTCAAATGTTTGAAACAGCTTACACAGGAGCATGTCTGATTATTTAGATGTTTAGCTGATAGCTACTTTCACTAGTTGTTCCATAATATCTGCTATCTATTTAGGTTTTAAATCTATGCGCTTCACAGATTTTGTTATTTTTTGCATCAAAGGTTTTCGACGATCGAGACAATTGCAGTTTATAATTCTAAGTCTTATCAATCGCCAAGTATCCATGGACGAGACAAAATCGAGTCCCCAGGCCAGCTGGTAGCAAAAAGAAAGTGTTGCCTTACCCCCTTCAACTACAGGGGGGGGGGAAATTTTGTATTTTTTAAGTATGTCACTAAAAACACCAAAAAAAAACATAGTCCAATGAAAACACCCCTCCTCCCACCAAAAAAGTAGGTTTAAATATATGTGTGTGTGAAGGGTACGGGATGGGGGGTCTGAGGGATCATATTTCAGTTTCCATTCCCAAATGAACCTTTTTGAAGACTAAATAACCAATTCCGTTCCTACGACATGTTATATTTTGATGCTAGTGTTGAGTATTGGCACATTATTTTTTATTTCCTATATTTTTTTTTAAACGCAATTGTAATTGAAGAACGTAAACAACATTAAAATAAGACATTTTCCCGTTTTCAATAAAGAATTTTATAACAGTCTTTAAATTTTACATTAAATAAACTGATCAATTTTACATAGCATTTTAAAAAACGAAGCTTCAAAATGATCATGTCCGGGATTTGAACCCGGGACCTCCTGCACCCAAAGCAGGAATCATACCCCTAGACCCACAGGCCTTGAGAAGGCAATTAGTGTGCTCACCTCACCTTGTCCTTAGGTAAGTAATGGAACCATCTTCAAGTTTATTAATGTTGCCATGTTTAGTCTTCCTATATGTTTTAATTTTCAGCTCTAGGGTATGCAAGCTTACCGTAAAGAAATATTGAAAATAGTGAACGTACTGCTTTGGAATTTCAACTTATATATAAATAAAATTTATTTTCAATGCGTGTTGGTCTAGCGATATGATTCCTGCTTTGATTGCAGGAGGTCCCGGGTTCAAATCCCGGACATGCTAATTTTGAAGCTTCGTTTTTTAAAATGCTATGTAAAATTGATCAGTTTATTTAATGTAAAAATTAAAGACTGTTATAAGATTCTTTATTGAAAACGGGAAAATGTCTTATTTTAATGTTGTTTACGTTCTTCAATATATATATATATATATATATATATATATATATATATATATATATATATATATATATATATATATATATATATATATATATAATATATATATATATATATATATATATATACTGTGTGGGAGGGTGGTGGTAAAACCAAAGGTCTTCTCTAATATAACAATCGATAACCCCATGACCCCATGCAGAGAAACAAGACGCTGGGCTCGAGACCCAGAGGCATTCCAAGGAAAGCAATTGTCACAGGGTCATTTTATCAGAAATAGTGATTATATTCAAAAATGGCGCCAAAGCAAGCAAATAGGGCGCATCAAATGCATTACAGATTTTTGAAATTATGCTGCTTTTATATCGAGCTTTACTGGAACAAACACACCATATATTGCCTGCAGTTTTGAACCAACAAAAGGCCATCGTGAATGCCTCAAATAATTCCCAATGAGAAGTCCTAGGTAATTAATGCTTGGCGATAATAGTACCAGACGACGATATAGCTAAACGAACATTATCCAGACACGGTCGATTACATAAGTTACCAATTTGCAGCAACCTCCCTCTTCTCAGCATTCAATTTCATTCCAATCTTCCTGATCTCTATACATAAAATGTCAAACTTATCTTCAAACCAGCGATAGTTCTGCTTAGGTTCAATATGTCATACATACATTCAGAAGCGACCAATCAAGGCCTTGGAGACATGGGTACCCATAAGGGGGGCAGGCGGGGGTGCTAGTCCCCTTCTGGCTGAATGATGCTGCCTTATTTTTATATTTTTGTTTTGAAATTTCTATTATATAGCATTAAAAGTGCCAATTAGACCAGGGAAGCCCCCCCCTGGAACTCAGCTTATGGGTGCCCATGCTTGGAGAATAAACATCGTGCCAAATTTCTTGTTAGCCTCCAGCGCAGCGTTGTTGTTTAGTGGAGGTGAAGACACACTACCCTGCCTAAAACCTTCCAAACACATATTAAAATTCTTCGAAATTATAAAATCATCCCAGGTATGATGGATGCAAACTTTTTTTTTAAATTTTTTTCTGGTATCTAAAAAACTTATTCACTCTTATTGCATCGATAACTATGAGCTCTAGTAATTTGCACATTACTGATGATACGGGGTTCGCCTAAATCAACTACATCTGCTTTTTCCTTTCCTTTCTTAAACACTGAGGTACTAACCCCAGCACAAAACACATAAGGAACTTATCTGATATTCAAGCCCTACAATCCCCCCCCCCCAAAAAAAAAACTTTTATACAAAATTTCCAAATTGATCCGTCATCCGTGAGACAAAATAGGGTATGCCAACCTACATAAAAATTCGTAACCTTTTCATTAGCCTACTGACTGTATGCAGCCTCTTCGATGAAAAAAAGAACTCGCTTGCTTTTAGGCATCACGCACCCGTTGCATAACATTACCTGATTGTCTTCAGATTTGAAGAACTGCCTTGGAATTAGGCACCCTAACCAATTATACAAATAATTACCTAACTGTATATGCAAAAGTTAGACTAAGCAACAGCATTTCTTTGGTGAAAAACAGCGACACAGAATTTTTGAAGGCTTCTAAAGCATTTGTTTCTTTCCTCCCCTTACTGCTGTTGCTTAAATTGTTGAGGAAAAGAATAAACAGCGTTCCCAATGCACCAACACCAAAGAGTACACCAACTGTAACCATTCTGATATCATAGGAAATAGTATCAGCACCAGCAAAGACGAAAAATACAAATATGTTACCAATTAAGAAACTGAATTGGAAAGGCGCGAAATTTATTCACTTTAATAAAAAAAAAATTCTACCGACTATATAATGTATAGCAGAGAACAAAGTATCAAAGAAGCGCAGAGGAGCAGAAGAATCAAGAGAGCAACAATAATGTCACTAATTTCATGTCACAAATTATTATCTGCGAGATAATAAAGCTGTGCCCCATTTTAAACTTAACTTGGCTGGTGTTAGTGGAGGTCGATTTGACACTCTGGAGGTCGATATTTCATTACATCCTCTATTGTTTTGTACACTTTATTAAAGAAGTAAAAAAAAAATAATTATTTGGTTGTATTGATTAAGTTCATGTTTAGTCAATTGCAAAGTACCTAATCCTTAGCCAAGATTTTTTTTTCTCGTATCATGTCAGTGTTTTAAATGGGTTCCGTACTTTCATTGTAGGCTATCCAATAGCATCAATAATTGCAATATTCATTATGTGTTCTGAAGTATAAGACAATCGAAAGCCTTTTGTTATCTTCTCCAGAAGAAAACATGCTAATAAAAGAATTTCTTACTTAATAATAAGCACAAAAATTGCAGACAACAAATTTTTTATCTGCATCTAATTTCATTTCGTTTTTTTTTTCTTTGTAACGAAAATCAATTGCCTTTGTTACTTAAATTGCGTGACTTGGCGTGTTAGATATTTGGCAATAACAAACGCCAGCTATATTGTAATTTCGTTTTCAAAGTCAACTGTGGGAAAACACTGCAGGTCCTTACTGCGTCGCTCCTTACTTACAGTTCGTTACCACGAAATGTTTGAAACCGAAAAATTTTGGGACCAGGATCTAACTATTTTCTTTCATCCAAAATCGAAAGATTTTTTTCCACTGGAAAAATATTCTTTTGAAAATCTATGTTAACTTCATTTCATGGAGATAGGGAGGACTTAGAGATACGAAGATATGAAGATAAGGAGGATTAGAAAATATACAGTAATTCAAACTTACATTAAACGTTTCTAATCCTTTCCTATTCTTTCTAATTTTTTTTCTTTTTTATCAGACTCATTTCAACATCTTAACTCTTCTAATTCCAGCTTCTCTCCTGCTTCGCTTATTTCGCCGGTCTATTTTAATATATTTACTCTGATATCATCAGGATAAGTTATCATATTCTTTTTAATAATCAAAGTAACCCTTTGATAAAGAATTCTCACTGAAAAACACTCCATTCCAGATGTTGTTTTACTAACTTAGATCAAATAAAAGTATTTCTTGAAATAATTAATCAACATCCCTGGAATTTATCTCTTTCAAGCAATGCTTCCAAAGTAACATGCAACGATATCTATTTTTTAAGCATAATTATTGACGAAAATTCCGGTTTAGATCACAGCAAAACTCAGGCTTGATGAGGCCATTGATAAAATAATGGCCGCATTCCAGGTTCAATAAAAAGCATTTAACGTTAAAAAAAAGTATATTTTTATGTTGAAGCTGACGTTTTGTAGTAGCTGGAACTACACAAAAGTATCTTTGGATTTACTTTTTTAGTAATTTTTATTAAAGATAGTTTACGAGCATCTTTAGCGAAGTAACCGTGCTATTGAAGGTATTATTAAACTAAACTATACTGAAAGAGCAATGAATACAATTGAAACTCATAAAGATTGTACCTTTACAAACCTAATACACCAGTAGTTATTTCACAACTATTCCTGGTGGATGCCACTTAAAGTAACTTCTATAGTTAAAGTTAAGTTACTACGGTTCGCAATCTGGAATACAGCGAACATTCATTGCCAAAAGACTGCTACAATGTCAATTTGAGACCTATTTGTTTCTTATGTCACGTGAAAGCGAAAAAAAAACAGAGCAGAAGCAACCTAAACAGTAGAAATGTTAGAACTAATTGAAAGAAATCTAGCACATAAAATGGGCAGTAGAAAGTTAAAACAAATTAGTAAAATATAAAGTACAAAAATAATATATTCAAAAATTGATAAAGTAAACATTACACAATTAACAGTAAAATAACGAAAGGGAGGACAAACTGATAGATAGACAGATAATAAACGACTATCACAAACAAAAACAAAAATTCCCGTTTCAAGTCAGCTTGCGTTAAGAACGGAAACTAGAACGAACGAGTTTACTATATACGCATTAATTTATATTAAACTAAACAATTAAATAAATAAAATTATTTTTCAAATAAAAAAAAAACATAATTCAGGCATTAAATACACAATAAAAATATATCGTATGTTTTGTCAATCAATTATGTAATAATTAATTGTCAATGAATATAAATCATGTGTTTTTCATAAGCTTCTTGTACCTTTTTTCAACAGCCAGGGGCAGATAAGGAACTAACTTAGAGGGGGGCATCTGCACAAATGCGGCTCCCACATCAGTATTTTTTGCCCCTCCACCTCTTCTATTTGTGCGACTTTCGACCTTCTGGGAGTATTCTGAATCAAAATCGACTTGGTGAACTATGATGGAAAGGTTGAGAGCCATGGCTAATTGGAGTAAAGCCAAGACAGGTATTCTGAGTGAGAGGCAAACCTGGCATAACCTTTTTTCAGAATTGTATAAAAATGATGTCATTTCACTTGTTGATAGATAGTCTATCATCCATCCATCCTGAGGTAAAACTAAGGCAATCCATCCCAGGGCAATGCATGGAGTAAGAATAATTCAAAAAGTCATTACGTATCAGTATCAGTTTTACGAGCCATTTGACGGTATGTGCCCTGAAACCCATTCCCTGGATCCGCCCATGCAAACAGCACAAATTTCTCAAGGTTTCTTTTCAAATGTTTGAAACAGCTTACACAGGAGCATGTTTGATTATTTAGATGTTTAGCTGATAGCTACTTTCACTAGTTGTTCCATAATATCTGCTATCTATTTAGGTTTTAAATCTATGCGCTTCACAGATTTTGTTATTTTTTGCATCAAAGGTTTTCGACGATCGAGACAATTGCAGTTTATAATTCTAAGTCTTATCAATCGCCAAGTATCCATGGACGAGACAAAATCGAGTCCCCAGGCCAGCTGGTAGCAAAAAGCAAGTGTTGCCTTGCCCCCTTCAACTACAGGGGGGGGCACATTTTGTATTTTTTAAGTATGTCACTAAAAACACCAAAAAAAACATAGTTCAATGAAAACAGCCCTCCCCCCACCAAAAAAGTATGTTTAAATATATGTGTGTGTGAAGGGTACGGGGTGGGGGGTTTGAGGGATCATATTTCAGTTTCCATTCCCAAATGAACCTTTTTGAAGACAAAATAACCAATTCCTTTCCTACGACATGTTATGTTTTTGATGCTAGTGTTGAGTATTGGCACATTATTTTTTATTTCCTTTATTTTTTTTTAAACGCAATTGTAATTGAAGAACGTAAACAACATTAAAATAAGACATTTTCCCGTTTTCAAAAAAGAATTTTATAACAGTCTTTAAATTTTACATTAAATAAACTGATCAATTTTACATAGCATTTTAAAAAACGAAGCTTTAAAATTAGCATGTCCGGGATTTGAACCCGGGACCTCCTGCAATCAAAGCAGGAATCATACCCCTAGACCAACACACATTGAAAATAAATTTTATTTATATATAAGTTGAAATTCCAAAGCAGTACGTTCACTATTTTCAATATTTCTTTACGGTAAGCTTGCATACCCTAGAGCTGAAAATTAAAAGATATAGGAAGACTAAATATGGCAACATTAATAAACTTGGAGATGGTTCCATTACTTACCTAAGGACGAGGTGAGGTGAGCACACTAATTGCCTTTTTTTTTTTAAATATAATAATCGTTTTACTCGCAAGTCCAATTTAAAACTTTAAGATGTACCCTAATGTGACACCTAATTCGAGCAATTCCATTAATATCACTTAGGTAAATTTTTCGTTATTCATATTATTGACTTACGAATAAAGTAAACATACCACTCGATGCCCTTTTTTATGCTCTTTCCAAATATTATAATAATCATTTTTGTCGGAAATGAATTTCACCCCCCGCCCCTATATATACCAGTTCAGGGTATATATTTGCGCATTAGGGGGGTAAGGGGAAAGTTTAAACTTACCTCTCATTTACATCAAAAACAAAATTTACCCCCAGCCCCCTAATGTGCAAATATATACCCTGAATTGGCATATATAGGGGTGGGGGTAAAATTAAGTTCCGACAATAATGATTATTATATTTGGAAAGAACTTAAAAAAAGGCATCGAGTGGTATGTTTACTTTGTTCGTAAGTCAATAATATGAATAACGAAAAATTTACCATCACTTAAGCATAGTCCTTTATATGAATCAAGAATTCAGCAAAACCCCTTGCTACAAAGAATACATGAATCATCACAAGGTAATGAACAACGAAGAGATATATTACTACTACTACTACTAAAAACTTACTGCAAGACTTAAAAACTAAAAACTTACCAAGCTGCCTGAGGCCAAACACAGCTACGCAAGTTTCTCCTAAATTCCAATTTACTCAAAGCCTCTTTCTTTATACCCTCCCACAAAGTTCCAATGCGTTGGCCAAAAAAATATATTATTTAGGACTATATCAGGGGGCGGCGAGGGAGGGGGGGACAAGGACTATTGTATTTTAAAATGAGCATAAAAAAGGAATATAACGGTAGGCTACTACCTTTATTGTAGAAAAATGTTTCCTTCTTCTGATCCGTCTGACTAGAATGCACCCATAAGAAATTAGTAAATAATTCATGAGACCACACTGGCTAAACATAACAAAATGAAAAAGATAGTAGAGAAGAGAAAATGAGGATAATAACAGCCAGTGAAAAATAGAAGAAAAATATGCAAATATTTCGGTTGAGACCTCCGCTCAACCGTCTTCAGTGCAAATGAAATAATAAAAACTACACATAGCACAGGACAATATAAAAAGAACAGCATTAAAAATTAAAGGGATACCCTTTCCAAGTAAGAATGAAAGAGTAACAATAAAAATACGATAGTGAATTCACTATTATTTTATTATTTTATTTTATTATTTTATTGGTTTTTATTATTTTATTCTGAACTGAAGAGGTAATAGCGGAGGTCTCAACCTAAATATTTGCATATTTTTCTTCTATTTTTCCCTGGCTGTTATTATTCTCGTTTTCAAATATTTATGATTTTTTTTTTCTTTTTGATAAGGAATTAGGTCCCATTTAAAGGCTTTAATTTGTATTTGCGAGTGACACGATTATTAGATTTAGAAAATAATATAATTTCTTAAACCACATTGGCCTGACATCACATAAAGAAAGAAAAACGAGCAAAAATGGGGTTTTTATAGGCCAAATGACGATACTGAAAAAACAAAGCGAATATTTCGAGAGGACAAACGCCTCTCTTCTTCAGCGCGAAACGAAACGATGTATCAATAAAAGCCAAAAATTAAAAGAATTAAAGCCAAAAATATATATATATATATATATATATATATTATATATATATATATATATATATATATATATATATATATATATATATATATATATATATATTATATATATATATATATATATATATATATATATATATATATATATAATATATATATATATATATATATATATATATATTTCACGAATTGTGGCTTAATTCGAATTATAATTTAGCATCAAAGGAATCGAATGGTGAAGTCAGAATTCTCCTATCTCCTACCGTTGCGAAGATAAAAAAGAGACATACGCCATTTGGACGCGGATCGCAACTGGGCCAAAAAGGAGATACATGCAGAGCACGTGTCTCCTTTTGACCCTGTTCTTTTGAACTTTAATATTTGGCATATGTCTCCTTTTTGGCTCAAGAATCAGCTGAATTTCAGCACAATCATCGTGATTTGACAAAAAGAAGAAACAGTTGTTGTAATGTGATTGAGACCACAATGCATTCCAGAAGCTTTGCTCTTGTCCAAAAAGCAATTAAAATAGCAAAGGAGAAAAGAATCAGCAGGTGAGAAGTCTTATAGTTTTATCCAACCACTCAATCTCTACTCTTTCTTTCCGCTCTTTACTTTCCGACATCATACATATATAACTTGTTAACCAACCCTTCAGGTTTTCCGGGCTTACCTCTTTCTTCCATTTTGCTCCTTTGCTTGTTGTACTTCTCTCTGTATTTCCGTCTGAATACACCTTTTTTCTTTCCGCAGAATGTCTGGACATTTGTGTGGATCTTCCAATAACATACTATATTTGTTTTGGGAAAGTAGTCCAAAAGTTTCTTTTTTACAGGCCTCCAGATCCTTTGTCGAAACACGATTCGTCTACAGACATCTCAGAAAGGCGAGACAGCAGGTTAAATAGTTTCAGCCCAGCTTATTCAGAACCAAGAAACGATATTCAACAGCGAACTCAGCTTTCAACCCAGAGCTGGGGAATTTATGACAGTGTAATGGAGCCATTTGACAACACCTCCTTTGTCCGTTACTGGCTTGATTGTCAAGTGTTGGCCACGGAATTGAACAATAATAGTGATACAAAAATAGAGAAAAATCTGTCTCTAAATGCAAGTGAGCTTGAGTTTTTGCCTGATGGAAATATACTTGATTTGGATTTGGTTTCAGAGCTTGTGTAGTGACGAAAATGCTGAGACGTGATGCTCAAACACCTGAAAAGACGAGGAACTGGACGTATTGGAAATTGTATGTAGTGATGGCACTGCCAGAACTCAAAGTTCAGACCACCCCAAAGATGAAGAACCATAGGGATTGCCACCTGTCGCTGCCAAAATGAAAAATCTGACGGCTTATTCAGACACCGACGAAGCTTCTAGCTTTGGTCCAGATGAGTATTTGCCAGTTGAGGAAAGTTCAACTGAGAGTAGCGAAAGTGAGAAATGCTATAGAAAAAGAAAGAGAATGAAAAAAGTGCGAAACAAAAACAACAGAAAAACTTCTATAGTCGAAGAAAATTCATATGAGCTGGAACAAGGCCCCAGTAAAGAGCAAGACAAAGATTCTCTACCAGAGTCCAAGAAGAATCCTGTATTCAGAAGTGAAAAGGAGAAAAAGAGAAAGGAAGTGAGAAGAAAAGCAAGCATTGAAAAAGCCAAAATGAAAAGTCCTTTTATAGATAAGGAATGCTCGGCTGGCTGTAAAAGGAAATGTTCTATGTTGTCAATGGAAATGCGGAAGGAGATCCACAGCAAATACTGGGCTCTGGACCACGTGGAACGCCTAACCTACAAAAAACCACTAATAGAGGCAGTGAATATTTTCCGGAGAAGGGTGAAAGCAGATGGCCGTTTGCCTTTCAAGAAAAAGCTCAGTTATAGCTATTTCTTACCTTTGAAATCCGGTGATGACGGCAGTGCGAAACTGTTACGTGTCAGGGTCTGCCGAAATACTTTTATGTGGACACTAGGATTTTCTAGTACGAAGCAGATTGAGAGAATCTGCAAGAAGATTGGCAAGGAGTCTGTGACTTTCCCAGTCAAGGAGAGACGTGGTAGACAAAGCAACAGCAAAGAGACATTAAATAAAGAACTTTAGTGATGCATTTCGAGTCTTTCAGGCCATGCAGGCCGTATTATCGTCGAAAAAATAGTCCAAATGTGAGATACTTACCAAGAGAACTCACTGTTCAGTTGATGCTTGATGATTTTCAGAAAAACTATCCAAATGAAAAATGCTCTCGTGCTTCTTATGCCGCTGTGATGCACAGCATGAAAGTATCTTTGAAAATGCCTAAGAGCGATACCTGCGAACTTTGTGACACCATGAAAAACAAATGAGCAGCTAACTGAATCAGACAAGGAGGTAATGGAAAATCATAAGCAAATGGCGAAGAAAGCAAGAAAGGAGCTAGAAAAAGATGCGCAACACCCTCATGGGGTGGAAAAAGCGGTGTACAGCATTGATATGCAGAAAGTACTTTTGCTGCCCATTATGCCAAAAATCAAGGAGTCACACTTCACTAGCCGTTTAGTAGTCTTTAATGAGACTTTTGCTCCTGTAAAGTCAGGAAGTGTGCCGGAGACCGCGTATTGCATAGTATGGCATGAAGCCATCTATGGCAGAACTGCTGATGGTGTGGTCTCAGCCATATACAGTCTGATTAGCAAGTTGGGAGAAGTGAAAGAATTTGTCTTGTGGTGTGACAATTGCTCAGCCCAAAACAAAAACTGGATTCTGTTTAGTGCACTTGTTTGCATCGTGAATCAGAGCTGGGGACCCAACTCCATTACTTTAAAGTACCTTACTAAGGGTCATACACATATGACGGCGGATACTATCCACGGTTGTATTGAAAAGAAGATAAGAAATCAGGAGGCTGTCGAGGATTTGAGGGATCTGGTAAATCTGATGTAAAATTGCAGGAAAAACACTCGTGTGAAGGTTCTGGACACGAAAGATTTCTTCTTGTGGAATAATGAGAAGGCACCTAAAAAGGGCCCTGAAAAGGATTCTATCCTGCTGAACAGAATTGTGCAGGTTACTTTTCAAAAGGGGCAGAAAGATCTATGCTACAAGTACGATTTCGACGACACTTTACAACGTTTTGATTTTCTTAAACAGAAATCGAAGCGCATGAAAGGTTTGCCAGAGAACGTGAAAGGTCCTAGCGGGATTTCAGAAGCAAAGAAGCAAGGAATTTTGAGGCTATCCACACACATTTTCGATGAGCGGAAAACGCAAATTTGGATTGACTTGTCAGTGAATGAAGAGTCGCCTGATCTAACCACGTGTTTTGAAGGATGCCAAAATGATGATATTTAAACAACGACCTAATAAGCTACCTTGTGATTCATTTCTTCTTGTAGATTCAAGTAGTTTAATGGGGGGGGTTTCAATTGTGAGTGGACGTTATCAATAAAAGAGTTTCGTTCTTGTACTTTAAGTTAATTCTTTGTAATTGAGTTCCTCATTTACTTATTTCTATGGGTAATTTTCAGTTAAACTCTTGGTTGACGGTTCACGAATAGCATGCCTGAGTGGGGGTGGAACTTCATGTGTGGGGAGCTTAAATTAGCGGTTCAAAATGGGGAGCTTACATTAATGGCCATACTGAGTCGAAATCAGATTGAAGGGCTTCAGGTTCCCTCGAGAGCGAGTGGAGCCACAAGGAAAAGCTATCTTGAGAAACACTAGCATAAAGAGAATAAAATAAGAAAGTGATGTATTTATTTACTCACATAATCGGAACAGAGCTTCGGGTATATCAAAACACTTGCAGTAAATGACACTAGGTTAAAACTGCTCACTGGTAATACAAGTAACGTTCAGTACTACTGTCTATTAAATTCCACTCCAAAAACTCATAAAAGACTCCAAATAAATTCTCAAAAAGACTGATAAAAGACTCCCAATCGACTTACTGAAACTTGCTAAGTTTGAAAATAATATACTCTGCGACTTCGCCTAAGGTTACGTTCGGGCGTTGCTGAAAAGCGCAGTATACTGATTCTATTGGTTTTGATTCTTTGTCCTCTATTACTATTGGACAGTGACGTACCAATCAGCTAGTCGATTTTAATTAACTTTTGATCCGATTTCTGATTCTTTAAAACTTCACTTTGGAATTCTTCTTAGCGTGATAAAATTTTTACTTTTATCACGCTAGTTTTACATAGTTTTACATTGTATCTCAAGAAAATATTTTTTAAAGCTTTACCTTGTAATTTATGCATAGTTTTATTTCTTATCTCAAGTAACCACCTGTTGATCGTTTGGAACTTCAAACTCAAGATTTAGATTACATGGTTGGTTGCATGTCATGTGAAATTGACATGTGAAATTGGTTGCATATCATGTGAAATTGATCATTCTGAATATTTATCGCTGTTACCCTTTTTGTGGGAACGATTTTTTTCATAGTTACAATTTTGATACAATGTTTCACTACTTTTTAAATTTGACAATTAAGTTTACTTGAATTTTGTGGGTTTATATTCTGGGCGATCTTATTTTACTTGGGAAGTTTCGGGGTCTTGAAAATCGATTCCATTACATATCACCCTTTCCATTCTTAACGATGTCCTCATCGTTGTGTCACCCTGCTCTTTCTACTATTTTAAACTTTGATTTCCCTTCCCCCTCTTTTTTTGATTTGGTACTTGTTACTTGAATTAAATTTAGCTTTGGTAAGATATGAGACTACGTGTATTAAAACATCACTTTAAAGTCTACCACCTATACACTCTATTTGACGAAAGGGTCAAAGAGTTTCTATTGACACATTTGGCTATATGATTATGTAATAATTATATTCCCTCCACCTGATACTAAAATTCCTCCACCTGATATGCTAATAATTCTACATGGTTCTAACTAATTGAGTTCTGCCTTTGCGACTATTTTATCACTTAAAATGGTACATTTTTGTTTTTTCTCTAAACTTGACTATACTTCCACCTGACGCTATAACGATACGATACGTAACTGATTTTCTACTTGGTTCTAACTAATTGAGTTCTGCCTTTGCGACTATTTTATCACTTAAAATGGTACATTTTTGTTTTTTCTCTAAACTTGACTATACTTCCACCTGACGCTATAATGATACGATACGTAACTGATTTCAAGAGCACTGATATATATATATATATATATATATATATATATATATATATATATATATATATATATATATATATATATATATATATATATATTATATATATATATATATATATATATATATATATATATATACATATATATATACATATATATATATATATATATATATATATATATATATATATATATATATATATATATATATATATATATATATATATATATATATATATATATATATATTATATATATATATATATATATATATATATATATATATATATATATATATATATATATATATATATATATATATATATATATGAATTAAACGATTTGCAAACAAAAGGTTTCACAATATAATTTTTTAAACTTGATGTCTGATTGCAATATTGGGGTAATGTAATTTACACTTATTTTTATCTGAGTATGAAAAGTTTCTCAATATTCACTAAAGTTGTAAAATAGATACATAAGATTCACACTTACTTCATCATTCAACGTGTCTATAATACTCACATGCGTTGTCACTTAATTTTGGGCTTCCGCTGAAATGATTATTGTGTCGGCTAATTGTTTATGGTTTGTCTTCGTGGTGTATCATCTTTTGGCACTTGTTGCTTGGAATAAGCGTTACATTGTTCATAAGTATGATTACTTGCACAAAATTATCCGTGCGTGGTTTGTCACGTCAAATACGAGGGGTTGATGTCACAGAGTTGTTGAAATGTTTACTAGGTACATAACCCTTGGGGGATTGATTACATGAAATGGGTATCTTGATCGTTAGGCTGGGTATCTCTTCTTGGACACTTTTATTCTCGGAAAAAACTAATACTCGTACAACCTATAATTCTTGTAAATTATTCACGTTCAATCCTTCTTTTATTTGGACTATGGGCTGTGTTACAACATTTAACGTTAACTAGGGTTGAATCAAAATTTCATCCCAGGTTCTATGTTTGACGTATTGTCTTTGATTTTTGTTTTAATGATACATCATCATTGAGGGATTAATGATGGGGATTAAAACACTAATGACTGGTTGGTTCTCTTCTCTTAATACTTCATTTTGGGAAAAGTTTAGCACGTACAGTTCATAGTTCCCACAAAATTGATTATGTTTGGTTCTTCTTCTCATGGAGGATGGTTCGGTTTTGCGACATCTAACAACGATTGGAATAGGTTCAAAACTTAAGTTTGGGATCTTGTTCCGATATATTGTCTCTGATTTGGTCCTTAAGATATACAATCTTCGAGGGATTTACTCCAGGGTTATTCTTGGTCCTTAAGATTTGATGTTTGGGACCTTGCCGTCTAAGGATAGTTATTTGACGGATATTTATGCAGTTTAACGACATGACTGGTCGGGGTGGTTTTCTAGGTAACTATTAGTTCAGATATATATCTATATATGGGGTCCTTGGTTCGCCGATAGTGGTTTGGGGTAGTGTTACCTGTACTAGCTTGGACTTGGATTGTCATCAGGTCATTGTCTTCAGGGGTTTCCTTGGTGAGTACTTATCGGTGGTTGACGAATGATGAGAGTAGATGCTACTGGGTTGTATCCGTGTTGCATGCTGGTACACCAATAATTAATTTGCACTGATTAATCTGCTTCCTGGAATATAAATATCTGGGCTGAATCATACGCTCTTTATAATTACATAAGTTAAAAAACACGTACGGCGATAATACATAATTTATACAGCATTATACGGGGGCTATTGTTTTAAATAATAGTCTTGATTAGTCGTACTAATCATATCAATTTAACATGGGTATAATTAAACTCAAAGATAAAATGAATAAAAGCAATCTTCATGCTTTTATATGCATATTGCAGCAATACTAGGTTACTACGAGATAAGCTAGGCAATCATAAGAAAAATGATTATGTTTACGAAAAATAACACTATATAAGATTTTCAAGATTTGGTGATTATATGTATACATGTATATATGTGCATTTGGCACATGTTCAATATTCAATACGTTTTAAATGTTATTCCATACTCATCTACCTTAGCATTTAATTTTCTATTCTAAGACTACATGCGAGGTAGGTTACCTGGTTTTATGAGAGGTCTCTATTTACTATAAATTTTCAAGTTTTTACTGTTTACGAGCGTCCATGCTGCTTAAGAAATACATCTTTTTAGCCGCATGGGTTTATGCAAACAATAAGTAGAAATTTGGGACTGGACATTGCACGAATGAGGACCTCTATTCTCATTCGTTCGATCATGTCCTCCCTTTTTTTGTTTAAGGGTTATCAGGGAGTTCCGGGTTTAGGTTTTGCATCTCACTCTGCTCGATGTGATCTGACTTTGCTCTTTTTCTACGCGTTATTCTCAAAATTCTTCCGTAATTTAGGTTCAATAACCTTCTTATAGTTATAGAGATCATGAATATAATCCTACCGTCAGGAGGATATTCCACCAAAATTTTGTTGAGAATAGTCCGTATCTACTTTCTACATACGTCAATCTTTGGTCTTCATTAGTAAATAAGGGAATTTGAGAGTCTAAGGCTTCTCTTATTTTTGTTAGTGGTAAGGTTCCCTTGATATTCTCTATTTTTGACCATATTGTGGCTTTTACTTCTTCATTTTCGATATTAGGAATTGTATATGATAAATTGACTGGTTTGAAATTGACCACTTTGGGGCTTATTATATTCGTGCTTGTGGTTATCAGTGGTGTTTGTACCGTGGCTTCTTTGGTTACTAATCGACACCTTGTTTTATGGTTATTGTTCCCACGTCTTGTAATAGTAGTTCAGTTCTGTAGCTTGGATCGATTCTTTCAGTGTTATTGTAACATGAAATAGTCCCGACTGTTTCTGTTGGGACAGAAAATAGCCACAGGTCATTCCTAAGACGAATGAACATTTCTCGTTTAGTACTGCTTACTAGCGCATCACATGAATTGGGAATTTCTTCTTGTTGAGTTTCTTTTAAAAATATATCTAACATGCAGGATCCAGGTTTTACGTTATAAATAGGCAGGGTTAGTTGACATACTAGGTTTTTGAATGTTACACATTCCTTAAGGTCCTGTGGATTTGCTAAGGCGTATTTCCTTCTATCTTGATCGACTAGCAAGTATTCCGCTTCGGGGGTGATAGTCATGAACGAATTAGTTCTCCCTATATTGGCTGGAAACGTAGAAATTTTATACAAGTCATATATGGATTGTTGATTTATTAATAGAATTGTTACTACTGCAAATAGTTGTTCGTTTATTTCCTTGATATGAACCTTTAGTTTGGTGTAATAGTGGAACCGGTTAGCTACTTCTGGCTCTGTTGGTAGATGTAGACCGAACGTTAGATGTGTTTTTATTTCATCTAGGATATTTTTTAGGTTCGAAGGGTCCACGAGGTCATATGACAAGGTTCCTCCAGTAAGGGCGAATAATGCAAATTCAAATTTGCTCACATCGGTTGCCAAGTTAAGTAATGACATTGTCACTATGTCTAGTGATACCATGGTGAGGCTCGAATCGGAAATCACACGATCTACTTCATTTTTAAAATAATTCATTATGCTTACTGTCTTTGATATTTTCTTTGAAATTGCTTCAATTTTGTCTCTTTGATAATTGGCTATACTGGCTTGTATTTTTTGGACATGTAAGGTCACGTTCATCGCGTTATTTAGTTTTCCTACGTTTTCCCTTAGGATATTTAGGTCTTCTTCAGTCGATAGCCCAAATAAGCGTGAGGCTAATTCTCCTGCGATTGGTACTAGACTAGCTGATCTGCGGTATTTGCTTTTTCGAAAAAATACTTCGAAGATTCTTGTGGTACTTTGCTTTAACTTTTGTATTTCGGTATTGAACGATTCAAATAGTGCTTGCAGTCTTTGTCTATACAATATTAAGAATGATTGGTGAATCGATACTTTTAGTGCATTTTTCTCGTTTAGCTCAGGTAACGATTCGACGTAGTTTTTGGCTGGTTCGTCGGCCATGGCCAATCTGGCACATGTGTATTTGCCGTCAATGGTCCAGCATTTCTCGGGTACATATTTTTCTTTCTTTTTACTTTTCCGTAATCTCCTTTTGTTGTCCGGATGGTGTCCTTGAACTAATATAGTTTGAGTCTCGGTATGCAATACTGGGAGTCTTGCTCTAAATTTTATATACATGTTGCCGAAGGAGTTGGTCTTTGTAATTGTTGGTCCTGTGGACCATGACCATTTGGTGAACGTCGTCGGTTTCAAATGTGTTATCGTAATTAATTTTCCTTGGGACAGTTCATTGAGTGTGATTAATTCTGGTCTTGCATTGGTTGCGATATCCGTTAGTGAGGGTTGTATTTCCTCTGTTCTTGCCTCGAGTTTGGGCATAGTTGTCGTGGTATTTTTCTTTCTTTGTGGCTTGTCTATCTTTTTCTTTATTTCTTTTGGAGATACTTTCTTAGTAACGTTGCTCGCCGTATGGTCTTGCCATAGTTGCTTGAGGTATGTCCATATGCTTGGTAATTCATTTAGCATGGCGTAATTTCCATCATAGAGTTTATTTTTCTTGGAAGTTGTCAAGAAGGAATCTGTAGTATATTTTGCCGTAGTATATTCGCTTATAGAACCGTCCAAATTACTTAATGCTCTTCTCCTTCTGTTTTCTTTGTTGTTAGTTCCTAGAGCTTTATCGATTTCTGCCATTTTCTTGTCAAGTCACTATTAGAATTTCGATTTTAATTGGGAATAATGGGGGGTAGATCTCCTGTATTTTCCTGTTGCTAAAGTCGTCTATTAGGAATTTCGATTTAGTTTAGGAGTAATGGGGGTAGATCTCCTGTATTTTCCTTGTGGTGCATGTCTTTTGTTGCCTGCAGGCTTTTGTCCGATTTTAAGAATTGGAATATAGAGTCCTTTAATTCATTAGTATTCTTCTCTAGTCTCATTACTTGTTGAAATACGGTTTCAAACGGTTTGGGATCTAGTTTCATAAATATCTTCCAGGCATTGTGGCTTGCAAGTAACGAATTCTCATGTTTGAAGATTATTCCATGCTTTACGATATCTTGGGCTACAGTTTGGGAAACGAAGATTGTTATGACATTTGTTAGCCACATCCTTTTTTGCTGTTTCTGGAATTAATATTTCATTAAACACAATACAGGAAGATTTCTTATGATTGATAATCGAACGAGAACTTAGTTTCCTATTATTTGTCTCTTTTTTTTTCAGGGAAGGAAACAAGGTGAGATTAAGATTCGTGGTCGTACAATTTGTTGCTTTGCTTATGGTGAACGTACGGTTGATTCTTAGGCTGGGGGGATAGACATTTAAATTGCTTTCACGCAAGAATTTTTCTCTTAATGTAAAAGGTGCGCGGGTTAACTTAATTATTTCAATTGGGACAGTTTTTGTGATTTATTGGTTACTTTTGATTTTGTTTCATAAGCTTTAATTCTTTTAAATATGATTTCTTTTCTTTTTGCTTTATATGTTACACTTCTTGGATTATATAAATACTGTTTGTAGTATTTTATTTTTTGGAGGGGGTCATGTTTTCCTTGGTATTTTACGCAGTCTGAATTTCCCTCAATTTTGTAAACTAATTTTTGCTTTCTACACTTGTCGAGACGCAATAAATCTGTCTGACAAGGACCTTGACGTACCAGTACTGAACTTTGTGTTGTCTTTGTAATTTTCTGATTTCATGT